>CM053027.1:591317414-591744914 GCA_028564925.1 Lithobates sylvaticus
CCTTAAAAAACCTGAGGGGGGGGGGGGGGGGGGGGTTTGGTTGGGTATTCCATCTAGAAGCGAAGTATGAATGAGGTAAGTGAAATCTTTAAAGGGGAGACATCCGGTAGCTCTACGCGTTTCGTGGCTTATTAGCCACTCATCAGGAGCGAATGATTTCTGAAATGAGACTACAATAAGTCCAATTGTTGGGTACATGTAAAAATAAAATGCTGGTTGGGGGCAAACTGTGATACAGTAACCTCCAAAAGCCAGATTGGCTACTTACTGTGGTTGGATGTAGCAGTGGCATGGGGGCCGGACCCCCTAAGGCATCGGAGCATGTCCCCAACAGGGAGCCGTGGTGGGTGAACGTGCGAGATTGGGCAGCAACTCAATGAACCAAGGAAAACGAGGCTGAACTGTAGAAGAGTGAAGACGGTTAACCCTAAAACAATGAAGGTGAGTGTGGGGAGGTGGGGAAGTGAAAACAAGTGAAGAAGAGGGGTGGGAGGCAAGATCAACCACCCGTTAAACAAATGACAAAAATGGTGTGGAGGATAGAAAGTGCTGGGGGGGGGGGGGTTGGGGGAAACTGAGAGGGGGAGGGGGAGCAATCCTAATAGAAATTGAGAAGGGACAGAGTGGGGTGAGTGAGAGGAAAGATCAGAGGGTGGTGAGGTTGGAATTGTTACCTTGTGGGGAGGTGAACCTAGCCCGATCAGAATAGACCGTGGGTCCAGTGAATTGGCAGCCTCGAGTGCCGAGGACATGAGGAGGGACACCCATAAAAAGGCCGTCGCAGGACAACCCACCAGCGTCATGCCGTAAGGCTGGAGGAGGAGCGCCGTGAGCTGAGCCACGATGTTGCCGGCCCGCCGGCGCATGAGGACATCCCCGAGACCACGAATGTGGAAACACCGCACGCACAGCGACGCCAGGAGGGCGTCGCTGATGCAGCGCGGGACGCATGACGCTGACGCGCTATGACACCAAGTCCAGCCCCCCGGATACACACAAGGCGGGGGGTGGGAGGCGGTACGTCAGGCGCGTCACGGCTCCCAAAAGTGGGGAGAGCCAACCAGAGCCAAGTGGCCGGTCAACACGCCACCGCAACGAACGCAACCCAGTAAACAGTAGTAATATGGACAAGCAATACATTGCTAAATAATAATAATGGGAATTGATGATAATTAACGCGGATAGGGTAAATTAATAATGGTAATAATAATAAATTGATAACAACAGGAAAAGGCAAAGCAAAGGACAATAGTTGCAGGGAAGATACACTTTGTGTGCATTTAGAGCAGGAACATGTGCTTCCATCCCGAATTGAGTTTTATCATAAGACACCTTTTAAATAAAAGGGGGAATTGTTAGGGACTTTGAGGAAGCCATGACAGGTAAGTCATGTATTTCCATCCCTAGGGACTTTAAATGAAAAAAACATTTGTATATTATTGACCACTCTGGATTTGTTGGCAATAGTGTATACCCACAGTATATATTGGATGTATTGGCAATAAGTATATATACATTTATGATCTATCACAACAATAAGGTTGATTTGCGCACCATCTATACAATCTTGGTATATTTTTTACATATTCCTCCCACTGACACCACGGATGGGTCACTATTCCTCCCACTGACACCACCGATGGGTCAATATTCCTCCCACTAACAACACCGATGGGTCACTATCCCTCCCACTGATAGGCTTTGTGATTTGTCTCTTCCCTGTAAACCGATACATTGCTGGAATGCTTGTTCTTTTGAAAAAAAAGACTTACTGGCTGGATCACCAGATTAAAAATAGAAGAAAGAAAGCCTAAAAAATAAAACGAATGCAGCCATCACATCTAAGAATTGGTAAGCTGCAATATAATAAATGTTTGCTATTAATTGTCCTTTCAGGCTAAAGTGAATGCTCCCTTGTGGGTAAGACTGGAAGCCAATATAAAATCTATTATTTACCCAAAGGCACTTTTTTGGCTCTCCTTTCATATCATAGGCATCTCTCTCTCTAGTCCAACCTCTTTCCATTCTCCTAAAGTATCGAACAGTGTTCAGGTAAACCTTTATCTCCACATCTCTCTTTTTCTTCTTTTTCAGGAAATCCACTTTTTATTCCAGGTTGACACTCCCCTGGAAGTTTTACCTGGTGGTTACACCCCAATTTACTTCAGATTTATGATATTTTACACCTCTTAGACCTTGTGTCCTTTGAATCGTTCATCGATGAACAGCTCTGATATGAGAAAGTAGAGCCTTGCCTCTACCAAGATGGTTTCCTCCATATGGAGACACAGTGCAGATTAAAGGAGTTGTAGCCTTTCATGCCTAATGCCCCGTACACATGAGCAGATTTTCCGTCAGAAAAATCTTGGATGGTTTTTCCGACGGAATTCAAGCTTGGCTTGCATACACCGTTCTCTGAACTTTCGACCGAGGTGACATACAACGCTACGATGAGCTGAGAAAATGAAGTTCAATGCTTCTGAGAATGCGTCGAATTGTTTCCGATGCATAGGAATTTTGCGTGTCGGAATTGCTACAGACGATCGGAACTTTTTCCGACCGAAAAATAGAGAATTTGCTTTTCCGATGGAGCATACACGCGGTCGGAATTTCTGACCCCCTGTACGATCGTGTGTATGGGACATTAGCCAATTTCTGACATTTGTTGCTTACAAGTTAAAATCTGTCAGAAAAATCTTGGAGGGTTTTTCCGACGGAATTTTTGCAGCACTGAGTTACTAACGCAATTACTTTTTGGGAGAAGTAATTTGTAACTTAACTAATTACTTTTTTAAAAAGTAAGATGACCCACACTGGTGACAGGTACTCTTTATGGAGGGATCTCGGGTCTAAAAGACCCCCAATCCCTCCTTTGCACATAAAAGTATTCAGATTGCCAAAATCGTTGATTCTGAATACTGTCATTTTTTTTTTAAATCGACTCCATTAGCAGCCGAGTAAAAGTGATGTCACTTCTGGAATTTTACATCGGAGACCCGATCAAATCTTCACCCCAGTATAACCCCTTCAAGCCATCAACGCAAATTTGCATACGGTCGGCGCAAAGGGGTTATTGCATTCCATGCATTAAGATGATAAACCTTCTGTGGTGCAGCTGACCCCCAAAGCCTCAATTTTACTTGCCTGAACCTGATCTTTCCATTGGCTCCCGCTGCTGTCAATCAAATCCAGGGAGCCGGGTGGGGTGGGGACGTCAATGGACGCAGCAGCAGGACTCGGGAGCGTGCCCGCATGAGTGCCACCCATGGAATGCAGCTCTCTGTGGGGGCACTCTATGTGGAGGAGGAGTCAGGAGCGCCGCGGGGGACCACAGAAGAGAAGGATCAGGGCCGCTCTGTGCAAAACCCTTGCACAGAGAAAGTAAGTATAACATGTTGGCTATTTAAAAAAAAAAAATAGCCTTTACAACAATCACTTTAAGGCATAGTAGACCAGTAATGGGAAAAGGATCAATGAGGAGCATACAGAAAATACAGTAAATACTCCTTTGCCCTCTGCTTGTCTTTTTGTGCACAGCTTTTATAATACAGGTCCTCTTTAAGAGTGTCTTCGTAATAACATCACAAAAGCGGAGAATGCAAGCTTCCTGCATAATAGAATTTCAAAAAGATCTCCAAGGGAAAATTCAGAAAACAATGATGGAATTCTATCTCAATAGCTCTCATCTGGATATGGACTGTTTCTAACTATCTAGTGAGAAACCATCACTGAGACAGAGCCACGAGTTCATACAAATCCAAAAGAGGATCATCAATCCAGAAAACTGGAACAAACTCACAGAAAAATCTGCGCACCGCAAAAATGAAGCAATGCCTTTCCAGCTGTTGTGATGACGGCTTGCTAATTAATCATACTTAAGAGAAACAACATTTGGTCTTGAACAAGCCCCCATAGGTAAGTGATGTGGGACCTTAAAAAAAACACTCATTACTGCAGAGAAGAATTTCCTCATTCCATGTCACCGACTGAGAAGCACTGAAAAACAACAAAATGATGAAGAAGAAGATAATCCTTATCCTTTTGCATAGCTCCCAACGGTCCCGGATTTCGAGGGACTGTCCCCGATTTAGAGCAATGTCCCTCATTTGTCCCTCATTTTGGTCTGATCTATATAGTTGTATATCAAATGCACTAATTATCTATCAAAAAGTGTTTTATAGTGCTAAACCTTTCATCCAGTTTCTAAATGGCTACATTTCTAAATTCCAAAGGCCAGTATAAAGAAATGGTAGTGGTAAAAAAAAAGCACTTGTGGGTTTAACCAATTTTTTTTTGTACAAATCTCCTTTAAGGGGGCGTGACAAGGCGCGTGTCCTATGTCTACATACTTTTGCTAATAGGTGTCCCTCTTTCCCATCTCAGAATGTTGGGAGGTGTGCTTTTGTAGAAAACGAACTTCTACTAACCTACACATCACAGGTCCCAGATGATTGCCCGGCCAGTCGCAGTACGTGCCAATGGTGGCGCCGCAGAGAGGAGACTGCGGGACAGGTGAGTGTATGATTAATAAAAGTCTTTTTATAGCTGCTTACTTTTATATGGGTGGAACTTTTTTGCGATATGGCACTGCGTTACTTTAACTGACAATTGCGCGGTCATGCGACGCTGTACCCAAATAAAATTTCATTTTTTTCCCCACAAATAGAGCTTTCTTTTGGTGGTATTTGATCACCTCTGCGGTTTTTATCTTTTGCACTATAAACAGAAAACATATAAATGTATTTATATATATATATATATATATATATTATATATATATATATATATATATATATATATATATATATATATATATATAATTATTTTTTATTATTTTCTGCTATAATAAATATCCAATAAAAAAAATAAAAAAATCGAATTTCTTCATCAATTTAGGGCAATATGTATTCTGCTACATATTTTTGGTAAAAAAAATCCCAATAAGCATATATTGATTGGCTTGCACAACAGTTATCGTATCTACAAATGATGGGCTATCTTTATGGAATTTTCTTATTTTCTTACTAGTAATGTCAGCGATCAGCGAATTTTAGTGGGACTGCGACATTGTGGCGGACAAAATTGGACACCTGACACTTTTTTGGGGACCAGTGACACTAATGCACCGTCACTGTACCAAATGACACTGGCAGGGAAGGGGTTAACAGCAGCGATCAAAGGGGAACGGCTGGAGCATACAGGTAGGGCAGAATACCAGCTCTGTTTACAGAACCTGGGGGACAGCACAGCCACAACATGTACTAAGATTTATAAGAGAGTGCTATGATGGGGCAATATTGATGGGGGCAATATTGATTTTTTAAAAATTGACTTTAGTATCTCTTTAACCCCTTCTCTATCTTCTCCCCTGTTCTGCCTCTCTAAGGAATGATTTTGGGTGGCCGATGGACATCAGGTCTGCCAGCCCCGATGATTGGCATCCCCTGTGTCCAACCAGCATGACCGCGCCTCTGGCCGCGCGCCCCCATTGGCTATTGCACGTAATGACTTGCAGGTACATGATTTCGCACAATAGAGCCGATCTGCCACAGTAAATATGCAGTAGGTGGTCGGCAAATGGTTAAGACTGGGTTCACACTTAAAATGGATGCGGCTGACAGGGGTCTGGTGTGTTCCTGTTCTCCACTTCAGTGACGAATCAGGCCCACATTTTTTGCCTGAATTCGGACCTGAAACGGAGCCAAAGACACACAGGACCCCTGTGTAATTCGCCCCGGAGATGTGTAAACCAACTTCATTGAGAGCCGGTCACAATCTCCTGTCATGCGAATTTCCCCGCATCCAATTTGCATAGGTGTGAACCCATCCTTAAGGCTGCATTCGATCCTGAGGCTCTGTTCACATCTAGGTGTTTTTCTGCTGTAAGCCTCAGCTCTAAATACGCCCAACAAGACAAATCCCATTAATTTCAATGGCCCGTTCACATCTGAGCATTTGGTCATCTGCAGCAAAATGCCTGAAGCTCAAAAAAATACATGAGCTTCTTTTTTGGCAGATTACAGGCGTTTTCTGCCTTTTACATTGGTGACCTTTTGACCTGTACAAAATTGCGTCAAAAAAACTTTGCAAAATCACGGCAGAAATCGCACGACTTTCTGCCTGAAAACAAAACACCTAGGTGTGAACAGAGCCTTGTTGTTTCAAAGTCGTGCATTTTTACCGCTTTTTTTGCTGCAATTTTGTACAGGTCACCAATGAAAAAAGCAGAAAAAACACCTGTAATCTGCCCTAAAGAAGATGTTCTTTTTTGAGCTTAATGCGTTTTGCTTCAGTTGACAAAACGCTCAGACGTGAACAGGTGCCATTGAAATCAATGGGATTTTTCTTGTTGGGCGTTTTTCAGGCGTTTTTTTTCGGGCGTTTTATGAGCTGAGAACGCTCAGGTGTGAATGCAGCCTAAAGAATAACTAGATCCAAGAACAAAAAAATGAAATATATTACAGTAATTTTTCTCCACTGATGTGCGCTGATGAGGCAGCACTGATAGGCTGAACTGGTGGGCATTGATGAGGAATATGCCATACTTATGGGCACTGATGAGCACTGATAGGCGGCACTGATGGGTGGCACTGATGGGCATTGATCGATAACAGTGATGGGCATTGATAGGTGGCACTGATAGCCAGCACAGACTGGCATCGCTAATGGGCACTGATTGGTGGCACTTGTGGGAATTGATTGCCGCCACTGGTGGGCACTGATTGCTAGAACTGGTGGACAATGGTGGGCACTGATTGGTTGAGTTGAGTTCCATCTTGATATAGCGCGGTCTTACCCTGTAGGGTCCCGACACGCTTACAAACACATACACAGATACTAGGGACAATTTATAGACCTGATCTGATTAACCTACCAGCATATCTTTGGAGTGTGGGAGGAAACCCACGCAGGCACAGGGAGAACATGCAAACTCCAGGCAGATGGTGTCGTGGTCAGGATTTTAACCAGCGACCCTATTGCTGCTAGGTGAGAGTGTGCTGCCCTTTGGTGACAGTGGTGGGCACTCAATTGTAATCAGGGCACTGATGATCAGTGCCCCAATTACATACCTAGCTGTCTCCTGTGAGGAAATGCCGCTGATTGGCTCTCCTCTCCTCACACAGCATCTCCTTGTTTACGTGTAACCGGCTGTAATTGAACACAGACAATCACATGGTTAAGGAACGGCGGACGTGGCTCTTTATAGAGATCGGGGTCGCGCCATGGGCTCACAAGAGCAGCCATTCTGGGACGCCGTCATATGACGGCATCCCAGAACGAGAGCTGCACCGCCCCGCCACCATTTGACGGTGGGCACGCGGCAACTAGTTAAAGTGGAGTTTTGGTCAGAAAATTAAGTCCTGCTAGATGACTTCAGGCTGGCCCCTTTTGCAGTTATATATGTAAAACATAAAAAAAAGCCTATACTATTTAAAATGCAGTATTCAATCTTTGTCCTGCTCTGTTCAGCTGCACAAATCGGGTACAGTTTTGTAACAGTCTAAGGCGATGACATTAAAATGTAGGCTCCTTGATTTCTACTTTCATGAAATGTTTGCTAGTCCTTGTTCAAATGCGCGTACCCCTGTGCAGGGGCTGTGTTTGCCCGCATTGGAGACGCACATCACAGAGCAGGCAGTCCCATTCAGGTCAATTGGAACACAGCACCTGCTCCCAATCTGACATCTGTATGGGTGCACAGCCCTGTAAGTGGATAGTGTACAATCAGGAGTGGGCAAAAATGGCCCTTGCATGCATGGGCATCCACAGGTAGGGGCAAGGGCGGTCAAGTGCCCCCCCCCCCGGCAGGGCTTGTGCTACCTATAGGCAAGTGCGCACAATCAGTCGTGGGCACCACACTGCATGTCCCAGGGTCGGGAGTCACATACACAACATGGAGTATCAGGGAGTGATGGCGTTTACAGCCCCTGAGCTGCTCTCCCGCAGCTCGCCTGTTACCTTTCACCTGCTGCCTGGACAGCGTCTGCTAATGCTCAGACTGACCAGATCACTGATGATTTATCTAACCTCCTCTCCTCCAGGCTAGGCTGCTCATAGATGTCCCATTGAGGGATCATATCACCCCTGTCCTCTGCGCCTTGCATTGGCTACTGGTCCACTATCACACCTTATTTAATGTAGGATGTAATTATGTTTAAGATTATGAGAGGCCTGGCCCCAAGCTATCTCTGCTCTCGTTTTCATAAACGAGCTCTTGTCAGATCACTCAGATCTACCGGCAGTGATCTCCTCTACATCTCGGTGCGCGTGGTGGTCGGGCCTTCTCCCACCAGGGTGCCATACTATGGAATAGCCTCCCTGTGGTGCCCTTAGGAGGCCCCCACTATTCTGGTCTTCCGCAGGTTACTGAAGACTTGGCTTTTCACGCAGACGTTTCCTGCGTAGTCTCTTTTTTTACCCTTCTGCCGCTCTGTGCTGCTTCTGGTCCCTAAGCCCTCTTTTTCCAGGATCTTTGCTATGCGCGTCGGGACGCTTCGGGGTAAGACCGCGCTATTAAGATTCCTCTCAACTCTACCTCCTCGGCTCGGACTGCCAGCTGTGTGTGCTCTGCCTGGACATGTGTGAGAGGCACAGCGCTCCCTTCAAGATAGGGATAGGGGCCCCAAGAACACCCACCGCATAGGGCCCCAGCCTCATCTAAGCTGCTTGGCATGTGCAGCTGTTGTTGGAGCCTTCCATCTGCCTTTTCTGGGGTTAGTAATCCATTTAATTCTCTCTAATGTCATCTTAAGCTTGCAATATACAAATTGATTGGAGGGGAGTTCTCCATACTAATGATTGTGTGTGTAATGTGGGTGTAATGTATCTGGGTGTATGTGGGTGTAATGTATCTGGGTGTGTGGGGTATAATGTATCTGGGTGTAATCTGTTGTATGGGGGTGTAATGTATCTGGGTGTAATCTGTACTATGTCTGCAGTCTCTGACTGTGATAATGACAGTCGAAAAGGGCTGGAGCATGGGTGACCTTAAAATGATGCCCCCCCTGAAAAAAGTTCTGCGGACTCCCAAGCTTGCACAGGTGTATGCTGCAGTACACCAGTGTGAACAAGGTCCAATTTATTTGCTAGAAAATTACTTAAAAATGAAAGAAACATTCCTGCAGTCCTCTATATATAGATTGTGATTGATGTACTGTAGACACATTGTACAATTATTTGCATTTTGGCGAGCCAACTTTACATCAAGGAAAGGTTCCGTTTGGCTTTCGGATGTTAAATATTGCTTAGGGTTACTATAACAACATAATGCAGCAGCTGCAGGTTATCATTACCTCGAGTTAAGTTGAGCATTTCAAGTAAAGCCAAGCAGTCCTCATAATTCTATCATCACTTAATGACTTGCATGAGTTATTCTAAATGTACAGGCTTTAGAATTCTTCTTCAGGGACTTGGGAAGCCGGTTGGAGTTAAGTGATTAACTCCTCTCTCAGGGGAATGTCAATAGCTGAAGACGTAACTCTTTCTAATGAAATAATGAAGCACATGTCATGGTCCTACCAAGGTGGTGATTCAGCAGATCTCCCTGATGTGTATCATGTGTTTCCCATTTGGCTCTCTTGATGGAGAACAGGGATAAAGAACAAATACTGGTGGTTTCTCACTGAGAAGGGAAGTCCCACACTGAGCTATGTAGATTTCTTCTTCATGGGTTCAAGCCCAGCTTTACATTTCTGCTCCTATTTCTTGCAGTCGTCACGTTCAGGGTTCACCTCCGTCCAGATCGGAAAATACCAGCCGTTATATATGATGGCAGTTTATGAAGCCAGAAAAGGTCACGGAAATATGAGTAACCAAGGTGTGCTAAACCAACCGCAGCTGGCCCCAAGAACATGGAAAATCCATAAAATACATTCCTGCACACATACTCTGCAGTTCTGTGGACTACAAACAGTTCACAAGTCTGTAACTACTAGGTATGTGTGCAAAAATGTGTACAGCCATGACTCTTTAGAATGACCCGGCAAAATGGGCTGAACAATGACAAAAAAGAAGCTCTGCTCTTAAGTCCCTCTTCACACCAATGTTTTTCTGCTCATTTCCCTATGATTATGCAAAACCCTGTTCCTTTTGTCCCTATGCTCAAAAAAATCAGAGGTAGCCAGGTAGAAACACCCACGTCAGTTTACTTCCAACTGCCCATAGAGGAGAATGGAGGGTCCGATTGGGTCCAGGCTTGTAAGCATACATGGTACTGTATACACATACAGTCATGTGAAAAAGTAATTACATCCTGTGAAACTTGATTTTTTTCAACATACTTGAACATGCAAACATTAGATCTCAATATAAATGGTACCCACAGAGAAAGGTGATAAACTTGCATAAATGATACATAAAATTGACTCTTTATATTCATTCTCATTATCGAAATGAATGAAAATGCAGCAAGTACCCTACACTTAAAATCACTTCAAATCCAAGGTTTGACGTTCTCTTTGCTGTTGCCATGTGTGGTGTCTTCATGCCAAGGTCAAAAAAGCTATCTGATGCCGCGTACACACGAGCAGAATTTCCGTCTGAAAAATCTTGGATGGTTTTTCCAACGGAGTTCCGCTCAAGCTTGTCTTGCATACACACGGTCACACAAAAGTTCTCTGAACTTTAGACCGTCAAGAACGCGGTGACGTACAACACTACGACGAGCAGAGAAAATTAAGTTCAATGCTTCCAAGCATGCGTCAAAATGTTTCCGAGCATGTGTAAGAATTTTGCGTGTCGGAATTGCTACAGACGATCGGAATTTCCTATCGGAACTTTTTCCGTCAGGAAAAATAGAGAACCTGCTCTCAATCTTTTGCTGGCGGAAATTCCATAGATTTCAAACTTGTACAGGTCTGGCCAGAAAAATGAATTCAAGAGCTGACCATCTGATGGTAAAAGAAGACTCAAGAACCCCAAAATTTCATCAGGGGTTGTTCTAGCAGTAAAGTTCTTCCCAAACACTATCCTGAGCATAATTGATTTAATTACTTTAGCAAATGCTGTTGTATATGCGTGTATGGACAGAGGGATAGACAGATACAGTACATGAACTAATGAATTCATGTTTTATCCCCTTAAATCAAAGTAATAAAGTCAGATTCTGACTTACCTGTTGGTCACAGCTTGCATGAATTCATCAATTAGGTCGTCATATGCCTGCCCACGAACTCGTTTGTGTTTTAATCCGATATATAAGGGGTCATTCAGAAGTGTCTGAAGAATCAAAAAAATAACAATTTCAGTTAAGTGGCGTTCATGGGATCTGAATAGAAAGTCACATTGTTGAAGTTGAACTACACTCAAAACTGAACCCTTAGCTACCCTACCCACCTTGCTCCCTTAAAGCGATCCCAACGCTATTGTTAAGGTATTCAGCAACCTGTAAAAAAAGTAAAACATATCTTTCCTGTTGCCTGCATTACTCAACACATTGCTCCGTTCATGATGAATGGTCTGTTTTTTGGACAATATAAGGACACCATTTCCACCATCATATTTCCTAAAATGGAATTCTATTGTTCATTTTATCCAAAACCAAACTTTACTTAAACACAAACAATAAACTGGTTAGAGCTGAGTTCTGGCAATGAGACATCATCTCTCCTTGCATTGGCCCCCACCTTGAACTGTCGAGGTTAAAACTGAAGTATGGGTTTCTCTCTTTTTCCAGATTCATACTTACCTAGTTGGATGCAGTATCACTCCGATGCTGCATCTTTCCCCCGCGTCTCTTTACTGAGAACTGAGCGATCGAACACCACCGATGGCTCAGTTCTCTCAGCTCCCCGAGCAGAGAGCTGCTGACTGTCAACCAGCAGCTCTCCTGCTCTGCTCCTCCAAGCTCATTGGAGCGCTGAGCTGTGGAGGGGCAGGGAGCGGCCGTCTCAGTGGCTCACTGAGAGGCTGAAACAGTCCAGGCACCTAGTTTAGAGGAGCAGGGATAAGGTTCAATACTTCCCTTACTCTGGGCTACAGTAGGCTTCTTCATTCCATACAACTAGACCAGAATGGCTGCCTAACTCAGAAGCTTTGGGTCGTTGTGGCATGTTTGCCTCCTCACATACAATGCAGAGTTAGGGCTGGTTCACACTAGTGATTTGCACCGCACTGCTGACTAAATTTGCGCAGGACCCTTTTTTTGGTTGGCACCAGAATCGGATCGCATGGGTGTTCACAAAAATCGCGCTGTGTTTTGCAAACGGATTGTGGGGTGTCGTTAACATACACTCCGCAATCAGTTCGCATAAACAGGTTTGCGATTTAGATGCGGTGAGAATCTGCTGTGAATTTGCGGCGAATCTAGTGTGAACCGAGCCTTAACAAGCTCACCGAAAAAAAAAAAAAATTGATTATCCCATGCACACATGTGAAGTGGATGGAGGAATCCCCCTCCTCGCCATGCCATTGTATATTCTGACAGTTGAAAAAACATGGTGCAGCCCTGGAGACTCCTCCGCTGTCAGAATATACTAATCACTGATTGGCTGCAGCCACTGATCGACATAGGACATAGAAACAAGGCTAAGCGACTCAACTACGCAGTAAAACACAGGAACTGGGGTGCAGAAAAATGGCAGAAGGTGCTCTTGACTGATGAGTCAAAATGTGAAATATTTGGCTGTAGGCAGGAGGCAGTTTGTTGGTGAAGTGCTGGAGAGCCGTACAATAATAAGTGTCTGCAGGCAAAAATGAAGCATGGCGCTGCATTTCTGCAAATGGAGTTGGAGATTTGACAGAAGGATTTGAGGACGCCTACATCCACAGAAGATCTGTGGTTAGATCTCCAAGAATTGATGCTGTTTTGAAGGCAAAGGGTGGTGACCCCAAATTTTGATTTGATTTGGATTTATTTTCGGTTCATTACCTTTACATATTATTAATTGATAAAAATAAAACGATTAAAGCGGAAGTTCACACAAAAATTGAACCTCCGATTTTTGGAACCCCCCCCCCCCCCTCCGGTGTCACATTTGGCACCTTTCAGGGGGGAGGGGGTTGCAGATACCCGTCTAAGACAGGTAATTTGCACCTCCTTTCAGGCATAGACTCCCACAGGAGTCCACGCCCTTCCCGTCCCCCCGCTCTGTCTGCTGGGACACACACGGGTCCCAGAGAAAGCAGGGACCATTCAGATTGCGCAGAGCGACTCGCGCATGTGCAGTAGGGAACCGGGAAGTGAAGCCGCAAGGCTTCATTTCCTAAATCCCTTACCGAAGATGGCGGCGGCAGCATCCGGGGACCGAGGGGCGGCTCAGCCTCGGGTGCCGACATCGCTGGACCCTGGGACAGGTGAGAGTCCTTATTTTAAAAGTCAGCAGCTGCAGTATTTGTAGCTGCTGACTTTAAAAAAAAGAAAATTTGTAATGTAATGTAATGTAAAGGTTTGTTTAAATAAAACAAAAAACAAACATGTGATACTTACCTCATCTGTGCAGTTGGTTTTGCACTGAGTGGGCCGATCCTCCTCTTCTGGGGACCCTCAGTGGTGCTCCTGGGCTCCTCCTCTACTCTAATGCCCCATTGGAAAGCCGCACTCCCTCGGGGCACTCATGCAGGCGCGCTCCTGTGTCCTGCTGCTGCGTCCATTAACACGGACAGCAGGACTTTGCCCCCCAGATCCTGTGTCATTGGATTTGATTGACAGCAGTGGCAGCCAATGACTGCGCTGCAATCAATCTATCCCATCAGGACCCGAGACACAGACTGGAGCTGTTAGAAAAAAGAAAAGTGTGGAAGGATTGGCGCTGTTCAGAAAATGTCAAGCACTTTTCTGCAGCAGAGAATGACATTTTCTAAACCGACTTTGGGGCCTCGTATCTCGGGGTCACTTAGTGCTAGGAACCCCATGGATATGCTGTAGTGTTGATTCCACTGGGTTTGTACACCAAATTTGGGGTTCCTAGCACTAAGAGCCTCCGAGATACAGGGCCCCATGCTGCAGAAAAGTGATTGACTCGAGTATAAGTCTAGGGGGGCACTTTCAGCACAATAAAATGTGCTGAAAAACTCGGCTTATACTCGAGTATATACGGTATTCCCTTATTAGTCAAAATGACTATGTATGGAAGAGAGCATATATATGGTCAGGAGAAAACATAGAGAGCGCAATGTGCTCTGAAAAGAAATCTAAAAAGATGAAAGGCCTGTGTTAGCCCCTCAGCCTATGATGGACTGGGCTCCTATGATGTAGCCCCCCTTGGTGAGCTAATTCACTCAATATGTGAAAAAAAACTATGTTTTAATTACCATTCCGATTGCTGAGTGCTGTAGTGTTGTAGCCTCTGTGGGCTGCACTATTTTTGATAAAAAAAGAACAGAGTTGGAAATCTCTGTATGCCTAATTGGGCCCAAAAATAACCTTACTACGTTGGTTAGAATCTTGTGGTATACATTAAACCTTAGAATAGAGAAGGCATTTGATGTGTTAGACCCTCAGCCTATGACGTGCTGGGCTGTTTAAAATATTCCCTTATTAGACAAAATGACTATGTATGGAAGAGAGCATATATATGGTCAGGAGAAAACACAGAGCGCAATGTGCTCTGAAAAGGAATCTAAAAAGATGAAAGGCCTTTGTTAACCCCTCAGTCTATGATGGACTGGGCTCCTATGATGTAGCCCCTTGGTGAGCTAATTCGCTCAATATGTGAAAAAAAAAACCTATGTTTTAATTACCATTCGAGGAACATAAAACATAAGAAAAGAAAAGGGATGAAAAAAACTGTGTTACACCCTCTGGGATATTTTAGTGCATAACCAATGTAAATTGATGTGTTCAAAAAACTTATTGTGTGAAGTTTTTGGAGAGTTTCCAAAACCAGAACAAATATGCCCTTAGAAACGACTCCAAACAAACATCAAAATAAAAAAATCCTAATTACTCCTTATGTTATGAAGAGATCTATCCTCTGTGCAAAAAACTATTTGTTATGTAGCTGTATAAACAACTGCATAGACAAATGATAAAGTCACTTGTGCCGTGAAAAAATAACCTATGTGCAAATCCCAATGCTGATGGTAGCAGCTGCATAAACAAAAAAAATGTATGAATAAATAAAAAATTTGAATTGCAAATAGGAAAAAAACAAGCAAAGTGACTTGTGCTCAATATAAAAAGTGTCCAGTGCTTGAAAAACTTTCTCAAGGATTTTCTTCTTATATAGGTGATACTTGGTGCTGTGATTCTTATCAGTGCTCCTATTACAAACGCACTCACCAGAGAGCCTCACCCCTCCTGGGGTACTGCACGTTCAACTTGAATCTGGTGAGTGCGTTTGTAATAGGAGCACAGATAAGAATCACAGCACCAAGTATCACCTATATAAGAAGAAAATCCTTGAGAAAGTTTTTCAAGCACTGGACACTTTTTATATTGAGCACAAGTCACTTTGCTTGTTTTTCCTATTTGCAATTCTAATTTTTTATTTATTTATTAATTCATTAATTTTTTTTTGTTTATGCAGCTACCACCATCAGCATTGTGCAATTCACAGGCAGTGGAGAGGCCTGTGAATTAACCTCTTGCCGACTGCCCTACGTACATTTACATGCAGGGCGGCGGCTCCTCTGCGCAGAATCATGTACAGGTACAAGTTTCTGCACTTTCGGGTCTGAATCGTGCACAGGTGTTGGCGGTCACCCGCTTCCACTGCGATTGGACACAGCGGGAGCCAATCAGCGCTCCGCTGGCACCCGACGATCTTTCAAGAGAGGCTCAGAACGGCGGTCTGCCTATGTAAATAAGGCAGAACACCGTTCTGTTAGTAGGGGAGGTAGAGATCCTGGGTTTCTGCTAAGCAGTAACACGGATCTCTGCCTTCTCACAGCAAAAGCACCCCCCCCCCCAGTTAGTAATCACTCCCTAGGAACGCATTTAACCCTAGGATCGCCCCTGATGTTAACCCCTTCCCAGCCAGTGTCATTAGTACAGTGACTGTGCATATTTTTAGCACTGATCACTATATTGGTGTCACTGGTGTCCAAAAAAGTGTCACTTCGTGACGATCTTTTAAGAGAGGCTCAAAACGGCGGTCTGCCTATGTAAATAAGGCAGAACGCCGTTCTGTTAGTAGGGGAGGTAGAGATCCTGTGTTTCTGCTAAGCAGTAACACGGATCTCTGCCTTCTCACAGCAAAAGCACCCCCCCCCCAGTTAGTAATCACTCCCTAGGAACGCATTTAACCCTATGATCGCCCCTGATGTTAACCCCTTCCCAGCCAGTGTCATTAGTACAGTGACTGTGCATATTTTTAGCACTGATCACTATATTGGTGTCACTGGTGTCCAAAAAAGTGTCACTTCGTGACGATCTTTTAAGAGAACGCCGTTCTGTTAGTAGGGGAGGTAGAGATCATGTGTTTCTGCTAAGCAGTAACACGGATCTCTGCCTTCTCACAGCAAAAGCACCCCCCCCCCCAGTTAGTAATCACTCCCTAGGAACGCATTTAACCCTATGATCACCCCTGATGTTAACCCCTTACCCGCCAGTGTCATTAGTACAGTGACGGTGCATATTTTTAGCACTGATCACTGTATTGGTGTCACTAGTCTCCAAAAAAGTGTCACTTCGTGTCTAATTTGGTCGCCGCAATGTCTCAATTCCGCTAAAAGTCGCTGATCGCTGCCATTACTAGTAAAAAAAAAAAAAGAAAGAAAAATTCCATAAAACTATCCCATAGTTCGTAGACGCCATAACTTTTGCGCAAACCAATCAATATACGCTTATTGGGATTTTTTTTTGTAGCAGAGTACACATTGACTTAAATTGATGAAGAAATGTGGCTTATATCGTGCTGTATCACAAAAAATGGCCTGGTCATGAAGGGGGGTAAACCTTGCGGGGCTGAAGTGGTTAAACCCCACACCAGTGCATCACAGGGTGCTTGCAGTGCGCCCCCATTACGCTCGGTGGGCGCTAAAACTGGCAAAAGCAACAAGGGGTAGAAGTCCTGCTGTAGTATGTACTAGACATGTGCACACTGAAATATTTTGTTTCGGAATTTCGTTTTTGTTCGAAAAATAAATTTATTTAGTTACTCCCGAAATTCGTTTTTATTTATTTTGTTTCGTTAAAAAATGCTTTCGTCCGAAAATCCGAAATAATTAAGGTCGAATCTGTCATTGAAGGCTTATGGTGTCTGTCGAATGTTCTAAGAAGATTCGACGGAGCAGCTAAACTGTACGACGCCGCAATCGTACATTTCCGGTCGAATGTTCCACCTACAAGCTATAGTAGAATTCTAATGTTATATGACACTAGTAATAATTATATTTATTAAATATTATTACTAGTCAACCAACGTTAGAATTCTTCTATAGCCTATGGGCGGAGCATTTGACCATAAATGTCCACTCGCGCCGACTGCTTCGTAGAATCTTCATGTCGAATGTTTTCTCTCTGTGTCTAAATAATCTTGGACTAATAGAGTTATGCCGCGTACACACGGTCGGAATTTCCAATGGAGTCCAATGGGAGCTTTTCATCGGATTTTCCGACCGTGTGTATGCCCATTGGTCTTTTTCTGTCGGAATTTCCGACGGACTTTGAATTGAGAACCTGTTCTCAATTTTTCCGACGGAAAACCTTTCTATCGGATTTTCCGATCGTGTGTATGCAATTCCGACACGCAAAATTCCGACGCATGCTCGGAAACAATTCGACGCATGCTCGGAAGCATTAAACTTCCCTTTTATAGTGCTGTCGAATGTGTTTTATGCTGCTGTGTTATTGACCGTTGGAATTTGGTGTGACCGCGTGTAGGCAACACAGCTTGAGCGGAATTCCGTCGGAAAAACCATCAGAGTTTTTTCCGACGAGAATTCCGATCGTGTGTACGCGGCATTAGGTTAGGCACATTCAACCTTTTTTGCTATTGTCTCTATAATGTCGAATGTTTTCTCTCTATGTCGAATATTTTCTCTCTATGTAGAATAATCTTGGACTAATAGAGTTAAGGTTAGGCACATTTGACAACAGGTTTAATGGACACAGATCACTATTGTCAGTGTCATGTCGAATCTCCTATCTATATCGAACTGTTGCAACGAAAAACGAAAATAAAGCATTTGTTTATGTCGGATCTTTCGGTTTCTGCACGTTCGTTATAGTTTGTTAAAACGATAACGAAAATACCCCAAATTCGGACTAAAATGCATTCAGGCGGAAACGAATGCACATGTCTAGTATGTACACACAGCAAAGCATTATGAATACGCACACCCCTGGCTGCTGCCTCTGCCGCTAAAGGGGGAGCAGCTGGCATGCAGTAAAAACATGGCTCAACTGTGGGGTTTTACCACCCCCCTCAACCACTAGTGTGAACAAGCACTTTCTTTTCAGGTTTCCACCTCTCTGTATAGATCGAGGCCCAAAACTTTACAGCTTAGTCCAAGCTTGGTGTGAATGAGGGGGTTGTAGAATAGTAGAACTACACTATCTTCTCTGTACTTGGTAGTAGAGTTTCCAATTATCGGTCCCGGCTGATCCTTGAACCCGTTTGGTCTAGCAGCTCCTGCGAGTGCACAACAAATATAATTCATAACCTGTCAAATTGAATATCTTCTATGGGTTCTCCAGAACATTTCACAGTACGCGGAGAGACAATAATATCTGCCAATCATTCTGACACTTAGAGCTTCTATTACAGCAGAATAAAGTTAAAAATGTCCTCTAAAAATAGTGCCAACAAAAACAAAACTCCCACTTCTAATAAGCACAAGAATCCTAAATTCTCACTGCGTTATTCATCCACCAAAACTTTTTATCGTTTTAGATAAAACAGGGAAGGATCACTGTCAAGTTTTTACTGTTGTCTGGCTGATCATATTAACCCCCTCGATTTTTCCTGGCAAATGTTGTCACCAAGAAAAAAAATTAATAAAGTGATATTAAACTTCCAATTTTTATTTTTAATTAAATAACAAATGTGATACTTACCTGCTCTGTGCAGTTGGTTTTGCACAGAGCAGCCCTGATCCTCTCTTCTTGGGCCCCCCGCCCCCGTGGGCCCCCCGCCCCCGCGCCGGTGCTCTGGGCTCCTCCCCCCTGCCAAGTGCCCCCATAGCAAGCTGCTTGCTATGGGAGCACCTGAGCATGTTCACTCCCGAGCCGCCTCTGTCTGTCTATGGGACACACAGAACATGGCTCAGTCCCAACCCAGAGCCAGACTATCCAGAGACCTGGGATTGTGCTCTTGTGCACATTGCTGGATCGCAATCAGGCTTCGGAGAGTATTGAAGGGGTCTGGGGATGCAGTTGTTTTTACCTTCTTGCATAGAATGCATGAAGGTAAAAAACCTTCTGCCTTTAGAACCACTTTAAGCGACATTCAACATTTTACAGTTCTATGTACCACTTGCATGTATTTTTTTTGCTGTTGTATTGAACCACATCAGGTTAACCTCTTGCTTACTGGGCACTTAAACCCCCTTCCTGCCCAGACCAATTTTGATCTCTCAGCGCTGTGGCACTTTGAATGACAATTGCGCGGTCATACAACACTGTACCCAAATTAAATTTTTACAATTTTTTTCCCCACAAATAGAGCTTTCTTTTGGTGGTATTTAATCACAGTTGGGGTTTTTATTTTTTGCTAAACAACAAAAAAAAATCATGTTTCATAGTTTGTTATAAAATTTTGCAAACAGGTAATTTTTCTTTTTCATTGATATGCGCTGATGAGACGGCACTGGTGGGCACTGATAGGCACAAATAAGGCGGCACTGATGGGGACAGATAAGGCAGTACTAATGGGCACAGATAAGGCGGCACTAATGGCCACTGATAAGATGGCACTGATGGGCCCTGGTGGGTACTGATAGGTACCACTGATAGGCACTGGTAGGTTAAACTGATGGGCACTGGTAGGTGACACTGATGGGCAGCACTGTTGATGAGGCACTGATTGGCATGGTGGGCACTGGTAGGCGGCACTGTTGTGCACAGATGAGCTGGCGGCAGCTCTCCTTGATCGGGACCGATGTCCCTCTGACAGCAGCCGCTGATCGGCTGTTTTTTTTTTCTCCTCACGATATCGGCGCGAGGAGAGAAAATAGCCGATTACCGCCTCTGTTAACATCACATGATCAGCTGTCATTGGCTGACAGCTGATCACGTGGTAAGGGGTCGGGTTCAATCCCTTACTCCGATCTGTGATCAGCCGGGTCACATAGACTCGCTGATCGCATGGGGCACGCAGGCTACTCGAGCACAGGAGGACATCTATTGAGGCCCTCCCAGCAAAGTAGGTCCGCGCTGTAGCTTCATTCGGCTATAGCGCGGATCTAAAGAAGTTAATATTGTTCAGAAGTATGTTGATGTCACGTGGAGGTTTTGGGCCACTAAAATATGCTTACAATGGGGTTTTTGTTTGGTGCTAGTAAATTCAGTCCTAGCTAGACCACCCCACCCCTCCTTGTATCATCCCTTTTCTTCCATGTTACCTCAGTCAATGTTAGTGCTTCGCAAAGAAAGGGCTTAGGAAAGTCATTGTTTTCTTACACTTCAAGGAACTGGAAAGTACATCCTCTGTGCTGCAACTAGCTGAAATAAAATTGCATTGAATAAAACTTTTGTGTCTTGCTGAAGAGTTAGGCTGCCTGTGAATGGTATAAAAACAAAAACGGCAGCGCTACAAAAAAATTAGGTGAAAAAATATGCCAGAATAAAGTCCATAAACAGTATAAATTGCCCAAGGAAGACAGTTGATATAGGTTGTGATAATGTTGAAAACACAATCCAAACTGACATGTGTGGAAGTGCTGACAAAGACCACCTTATGCGGACAGATCGGACACTTTTGGCGCGATTTTGGGACCATTCACATTTATACAGCGATCAGTGAAATTAAAAATGCATTGATTACTGGGTAAATGTGACTGGCAGTGAAGGGGGTTAACCACTAGGTGGCATTGTAGGGGTTAAGTGTGTCCTACGGAGTGATTCTAACTGAGGGGGGAGGGGCTGTGTGTGACACGACACTGATCACTGCTCCCGATTACAGGGAGCTGTGATCAGTGACACTGTCACTAAGCAGAACGGGGAAATGCTTGTTTACATTAGCATTTCCCCGTTCTTCCTCTCCGTGAGACGATCGCAGGTATCCCCACGGACATGGAGTCCGCAGGACCCGCGATCACGCTCACGAGACTCTCGGTGGACGCGCAAGCGTGCACAGAAGCCGCCTCTTAAAGGGCAACGTACAGGTACGCAATTCTGCCTGTACGTGCCCTTCTGTCGCAGTGAGGCGGTCGGGAAGCGATTAAAGCGGAGGTTCACACAAAAATTGAACCTCCGCTTTTCGGGAACCCCCCCCCCGATGTCACATTTGGCACCTTTCAAGGGGAAGGGGGGGTGCAGATACCTGTCTAAGACGGGAGTCTATGTCTCTTCCTGTCCCGCCGCGCTGTCTGCTGGGACACACGGGTCCCAGAGACAGCGCGGACCATTCTCATTGCGCAGCGCAACTCGCACATGCGCAGTAGGGAACCGGTAAGTGAAGCCGCAAGGCTTCATTTCCTGATTCCCATACCGAAGATGGCGGCGGCAACATCCAAGGACTGAGGGAACGTTCTGCCTTGGGTGCCGACATTGCTGGACCCTGGGACAGGTGAGCGTCCTTATTTTAAAAGTCAGCAGCTGCAGCTTCCACTTTAAGGCCCCTTTCACACTGGGGCGGTTTGCAAGCGCTATTGCGCTAAGAATAGCGCCTGCAAACCGACCCGAAACAGCTGTTGCTGTTCCTTCAGTGTGAAAGCCCGAGGGCTTTCACACTGAAGCGGTGCGCTTGCAGGACGCTCAAAAATGTCCTGCAAGCCGCATCTTTGGCTCGCTATAGGAGCGGTATATTTACCGCTCCTATAGCGCCCGGTCCCATTGAAAACAATGGGGGAGCGCGCCGAACCCGCCCGCAAAACGCCGCTACAGCGGCGGTTTGCGGGCTGTATTGACCCTTTTTCGGCCGCTCGCGGGGGGTAAAAACACCCCGCGAGCGGCCGCAATGCGCCGCTAAAACGCTGGTAAAGCGGCGCTAGATATAGCGCCGCTTTACCGCCAGCGCCCCCACCGCTCCAGTGTGAAAGTAGCCTAAGTGATTGAACAGTACTGACTGGCATATTCAAGGCTTTGAATATCTTTAAATTTCTGCCAGGGTATGCAAACTTTTGAGCAAAACTGTACATATTAGATGATTCTTTGTATAAACCACTTCAGACTCGAGATTGCAGACAAATCATACCAAATTGCACTGTGATGGCATTTACAGCTTATAGTAAATAAGATATAAATGCCATCACAGTGCAATTTGCTATGATTTGTCTGCAATCTCGAGTCTGAAGTGGTTTATACAAAGAATCATCTAATGATATGTATAAAGGAATACAGAGATGGGTGGGTACAGTAAACCATTCAAAAGGTTCTGCTTATTTATCAGCAATCTAAAGTGGTTTATCCAAAGAATAATAATACGGATAAGAAATACACAGATGAGTGGGTAAATAATTTTTTTTAAAAGGTTCTACTTATCATTAGAGGTAATCAAGTTAATGTAGAAAAATATGACAGACTACTTGAGCGCGTGTTCGCTGTTGGATAATTGTGTGTTATTATTTCTATTAAAATTTTTATAAGGATTTAGAGGATAATTCGATCTGTTTTCAGTGATCACCTGGCAGTTTGTTCTGTCTGGTTCAATGGCGACGACCGGGACAACCATATATACTACTGGCCAATAGTTTTAGAACACCCCCATTTTTCCAGTATTTTTATTGAACTTTAAACCGTTCAGGTCCAGTGAATAACCTGAAAATGGTACAAACGTAAGCAATAAACCACCAGATGTGAAAAAAAAAAAAATATATATATATTTTTTAAGTTAACAAAAACTGAAAAATAACGTACAACACTTTTTTCCAGAGAAGTAATAGGGTTAACAACTCACAGTTGTTTTGCTGCAATGTAAGTAAATGAAGCCTTGCAAATTGATGCTAACAACTCCTACAGGGGTCTCAACATTTTTTGATTACTTCCAGCTCTCTCTCTCTGTATAAAACCAGTGTTGAAACAGACTGTGTTACTACAACCTCTTAAAGTGGTTGTAAACCCTTACAAACCACTCTGACCTACAGGTAAGCCTAGATTAAGGCTTACCTGTAGGTCCAATAAATATCTCCTAAACCTACATGGTTTAGGAGATATTTAGAAAAGAAAGGGCATCGGCGTAGACAGCGGTGCGCAGGCGCACTGCGCATGCCGGGTTCACAGCGATATGCCGCTTTCCTGCGCATGTGCGGAAAAGACGTCATCGCCGTTCCAGCGAATGACAGCGATGGAGCGGCGAGGCCCGGAAGCCACTCCGGGTTTGATGGCGACGCAGAAGATCGTGGATGAGGACCGCTTCGGGGGCTTTGTTTTCAGGTAAGTCAGTCATAATGAGCTAGTATGCTATGCATACTAGCTCATTATGCCTTTGCCGGGTGTCTTTTTTTTTTTTTTAAGAGGCTTTACTTCCTGTTTAAGCAATATTTGAACAGTATTGTACTGGAGGAAATAGTATATTGCTCTCAAAATGGTGAGAACAAGGCAATTAACAAAAGAAGACATACAGACCATTATAACACCTTAACCACGCCCCGGAAGGATTTTCCCCCTTAAAGCGGAGTTCCTCCCTAAAGTGGAACTTCCGCTCATCAGATCCCCCCCCCCTCCGTTGCCACAATTGGCACCTTTCAGGGGGGAGGGGGGTGCAGATACCTGTATAATCCAGGTATCTGCACCCACTTCTGGGACCAGCTAGCCGCAGCTAGCCCCCCCCCCCCGTTGTGTCCTGGGACACAACGGGGACCAGTAAAGACGCGCAGCTCGCGCATGCACAGTAGGGAACTGGGCAGTGAAGCCGCAACGCTTCACTTCCTGATTCCCTGACAGAGGATGGCGGCGGGGGCAGCCGAGAGACGAGCGATGACTCGTCGTCTTCTGCCGACATCGCTGGAACCTGGAACAGGTAAGTGTCTATTTATTAAAAGTCAACAGCTGCAGTATTTGTAGCTGCTGACTTTTAATATTTTTTGTTAAGGTGGCCATCCTCTTTAATGACCAGGCCATTTTTTGTGATACAGCACTGCGTCGCTTTAATGACAATTGCACGGTCGGGGCAACGATGTACCCAAACAAAATGTACGTCCCCCCCCACAAATAGAGCTTTCTTTTGATGGTATTTGATCACCTCTGCGGTTTTTATTTTTTGCGCTATAAAAAAAGAGCAACAATTTTGAAAAAAAAAAAACGAAGTTACTTACGGTAACGTTCTTTCCGGGAGTCTTTCAGGACAGCCACCTGAGAGACCTTGGCTCCTCCCCTCTGTAGGAAACACCTGAGCCAGCTTGCTATAAATTTCCTCCTCCCCTGCTGCTCCTCAGTTCTTTGAAGAGCACCTCCAGTTTGCTGGGGAGACACAAGAACATATGATACACATATAATAATTTATATCACATTTCCTGTAAGGAAACCTCATACTTGATATACATTTGGGTGGGTACCCGGCTGTCCTGAAAGACTCCCGGAAAGAACGTTACCGTAAGTAACTTCGTTTTTCCCCTATCGTCTTTCAGGACAGCCACCTGAGAGGATAACCGAGCACTTACCCCTAGGGCGGGACCACAGCTTGTAAGACCTTACGTCCAAAGGTCTGATCTTTAGCTGACCATAGGTCCACTCTATAGTGTCTTACAAAAGTGGCAAAGCTGGACCATGTTGCCGCTTTACAAATCTGTTCCGGCGTCGCTCCAGCTCTCTCTGCCTGTGACGCTGCCATTGCCCTCGTGGAGTGTGCCCTGATTCCTTCTGGGATCTGCATACCCCCTAATTTGTAAGCCTGCTCTATGGCTTCCCTTAGCCATCTGGCTATTGTACTCCTTGAAGCCTTGTGCCCTTGCCTGGCTCCAGTGTATAAAATAAAGACTCCGTCTTTCTAATTGACTTTGTTGCTTCTAAATAATGCAAGATGCATCTCCTGACATCTAAACTATGAAATTTCACTTCCTTCTCCTGAGAAGGATTCGGACAGAATGATGGTAATACAATCTCTTGACCCCTGTGAAACTTTGAGGCCACTTTAGGTAGAAACCCCGGATCCATTTTGAAGACTATACGATCCGGAAAGATCTGGCAGAAGGGGGGTCTGATAGATAGGGCTTCCATCTCACAGACCCTTTTGGCTGTAGTAATTGCTACCAAGAAGATTGCTTTAAGTGTCAGCATCTTCAGGCTACAATCCTTTAACGGTTCGAAGGGATCTGCTGTCATAGTTTGCAACACTAATGACAGGTCCCACTTGGGAAAGGCTGTACTTTTTGGCGGCCTTTGTCTGCTCACGGATCTAAAGAGTCTGATTATCCAGGGGTTTGAGGCTAAACTGCTCTCCTGGTAAACTGACAGTGCTGACACTTGACTCTTTAACATGCTGAGGCTTAGCCCTTTGTCTACACCACTCTGTAGAAACTCTAGGACTGCTACTGAGCTTTGCGTTTTAAAGTTGTTCTCTGTACACCAACGATTAAAACATTTCCATACCTTCTGGTAGATATTACGTGTCTCAACCTTTCTGCTTTTCAGCAGTTTGTCTATCAGACGGTTTGAGAACCCCTTGGCTCTTAATAGCTGTTCCTCAGATACCAGGCGGCTAGTTTCCACTTTCCCACCTGTGGACAGTGCACTGGGCCCTGGACTAGCAGATCCTCTTGGACTGGTAAAAACCAAGGAGGCTCTATGGCTAGTTCTTTGAGCATAGAGAACCACGGTCTCCTGGGCCAGTGAGGTGCTATAAGGATTAATGACGTGTCTTCTGTACGAAATTTCCTTATTACTGCGGGTAGTAGTACTGGTGGGGGAAAGGCATAACATCTGCTGAACGCCCACTTCTGTGCCAATGCGTCTACCCCGAGTGCTCCCTCCTCCCTTTTTAGGGAGAAGAAGGCTTGGACTTTCCTGCTTTCTCTGGAAGCAAATAAGTCTACCTGAGGTATTCCCCATTTTTTTGTAATCTGGTCGAATACCTCCTGTTTTAGCACCCATTCTCCTTCTCTTACTTTCTTCCTGCTGAGAAAGTCTGCCACTCTGTTTAAGTCTCCTTTTAGGTGTACTGCTGAAAAGGAGAGTATGTTTTTCTCTCCCCATCTCAGAATCTCTTCTGCTAGGGCCCACAGAACTCCGCTTCTGGTTCCCCCTTGCTTGCTTATGTAAGCTATCACTGACGAGTTGTCTGATCTGATCTGTACATGATGTCCCTTCAACTCCTTCTGGAAGGACTGGAGTGCGAACCATACCGCTTTCAGTTCCTTCCAGTTGGACGATCTTGTCCACTCTTCCCTCCCCCAAGCACCTTGTGCTAACTGGGAGTCCAAGTGTGCTCCCCACCCTACACCGATTGCGTCTGTGGTTAGGATTCGGGAGATAGGTAGGATCCATAGCCGTCCTATTTCTAAATTTTCTGTCTTTCTCCACCACCATAAGGACTTTTTTACTTTTGCTGGTATTGATACCTGCAAATCCAGGGACTCCTGCCTGTGATCCCATACCTTTAATAGGAACATTTGCAGTGGTCGGAAATGCAGGTTTGCCCACTGAACTGCTGGGATTGCAGATGTTAGCAACCCTAGTGTTGACATTATTTTCCTTATAGAACAGGGTATACTGGTCTGTATTGCCTTTATTTCTTTTTGAATCTTTCTTATCTTCTCCTCGGGTAGAAAAACTCTTTGCTGAACTGAGTCTATTATATAACCCAGGTACTTTATCTGTTGCGTGGGTTGTAGACTTGATTTTTCCACATTCACCAACCAACCTAGACTCTCTAGGAATGCCCGAGTGTACTCGAGGTTTTCTAATAACCTTTCGGGTGTCCTTGCAAAAAGAAGAAGGTCGTCTAAATAGGCAATAATGGATATGCCTTTTAGTCGTAGTGGTGCCAGAGCTTCTGCCAGAACCTTGGTAAAGATTCTTGGCGAAGATGATAGGCCAAAGGGTAGAGCCTGAAACTGAAGGTGTACAGTTTCTTTTCCTGTTTCTATTGCTAGCCTTAGAAACTTCTGGTGATTTGGGTGTATGGGTATGTGCAGGTACGCATCCTTTAAATCTAGCGACGCCATATAACAGTTTGGAGGCAACAGGGCCTTCACTGAATATATGGAGTCCATCCTGAACCTTTTGTAGGTTATGGATAGATTTAGTGGTTTGAGGTTGAGGATTGGTCTGACCTTTCCTGAGGGTTTCTGTACTCCAAATATATGGGAGTAGAAGCCCTGTCCTCTTTCTGCCCTTGGTACCCTGATGATTACACCCTGTTTCCTGAGGTCCTTTATGGATCTCATTAACCCTCTGGCTTTTTCCTTGCTGTTTGGCAGCTTGGTGATGTACAGTCTGTTTGGGGGGAATTTTGAGAATTCTAGGGAATACCCGTCTCTTATCGTCCTTAAGATGTATTGACTGGAGGATATTTTTCCCATTGTGAGATGAAGGCCCCCAGTCTTCCTCCCACTGAGAGGACTTCAGTCCTTATTGCGGGTCTGCTCAGGAGGGCGAAATATTGCTCCTCCTTTGCTATTCCCTCTCTGACCCCAAGGTTTCTTTTGATTAGTTGCCTTGGGTACTGAAAACCGGGACTTAGTGTCCCTCTTTTGCCTCTTTCTATTTTGTAGAGGCTGGGCCCAGGGTGTTTTCCGTTTCGGCGGAAACGCCTTCTTTTTGTCCGCTGTACGGTCTAACACTTTCTCTAAACCTGGCCCAAATAGCAGGTCTCCCGTAAACGGGATCCCGCATAACTTGGCTTTGGATGCAGCATCCCCTTGCCAAGTCTTTAGCCATAGGGCCCTTCTGGTAGAATTGGCCAGAGCCGAGGATCTGGCTGCCATGCGTACCAGTTCAGCTGATGCATCTGCTATGTATGCAATGCCCTTGAGAAGAGTGGGAAAAGAGGACAAAATCTGCTCCTTCGCAGTACCTTCCTCAATATGTGCCTGTATACGGTTTAGCCAAAACTCTACATTTCTGGCTACCACCGTGACCGCCATGGCTGGCTTTAGGCTTCCCACTGTGGAGTCCCATGACCTTTTTAATAGGGTATCCATTCTTTTGTCCATTGCTTCAGAAAGGACCCCCATATCCTCAAATGCTAGATCGGTGTGCCTGGAGACTTGTGAGAAGGCAGCGTCTAGTTTTGGGATTTTATTCCATACTGATGACTCATCATCTGAAAATGGGAACCGTCTCTTTAAGGCTTTAGAAAAGAGTGGTTTTCTTTCAGGTTCTTGCCACTCTTTCTTAATTGCCTCTATTAAGACGTCATGAACGGGAACATTTTTCTTTTCCTGTTCTCCTAAACCCTCATACATCTGATCATGCAGGGATAAAGGTTTCTTTTCCGTTTGTATACCCAGCGTGGTATAAATGGCTCCCAACAGCTGGTCTACCTCTTCTAATGAGAGTTTGTATCTCGAGGGTCTTCTGGAATCCCCTTCCAGTGCTTCACCCTCAGATTCTTGGGAGCCGGACGCTGTGCTGTCAGGCTCGTCCTCTGCCTCCTCTCTAGGAGTAACTGAAGGACCGGCACTAGTGGAGGGTAGTGCCTGTGCTTTTGGTAGCACCGGTAGTACTGGTGGGGGGGCAGTCTGCAGTTGAGGGATCTGAAACCCTTCAAAAAAGGTTTTGAAAGCTACAAAGGTACTAGATAGTTCCTTGACAGATGCCGCTAAGTCACTGCCCTGCTCTGTGGAATGTTCTTGCACCAACTTGTGAATACATTCCTTACATAATGCTTTCCCCCAGGAATCTTTAAGTGTGTTTTTACAAGAAGGGCACCTCCTTTTTGAGTTATGAGAGGGCTTAGACTTGTCAGGTTTCTGAAAAGACATAAAGAGAAACCCCACACACATTAATACTGACATAAGCTTCCTGCAACTTGCAGGTGCACAGCGTCTTTTATATGGGCTTACCACGCTAGGGGCCCAATGAAAATAACCCTCTGACACAGGAGGGACCTACCCACCCCCCCCTTTGCTGAACCCTTGAGGGGGAGGGGGATAGGTGGTTGTTATAGGCCAGGGGAGGTCCTCCCCAGGTTCCCCTTACCTTTACATGGCTGGAGCTGGTCTCTGTCGTAGCAGTCTGGTCCCTCCCTTCTGCGTCCGACATGCTTGTGTCACCACTGGAGCTTTTGCTGTCTCTACAGCATTTGGAGCTCCTCTCCTAGCCCATGCTTGGTCCCCTTTTCATGATTCGCGGCCGGAACCGGAAGCCGCAAACCCGGAAGTACACGCCCCTCTTGCCGGATGTGACGTCACCCGTCACTGACAACGCCGGTCCCTATACCCAGCGTGTTCCGCGCTGCGAGCGCCACACGCCGCTGGAGGTATGGGACGGCAGGACCTGTACCCGTGCTCCGCACTCGGAGCTGAGAAGGAAACCCCCCTGACCTCCGCTTGCACTCAGAGATGCAGGGGTGGCAGTCTCCCCAGGTTAGTTACCTGGTCTGTTTGTCCACAAAAGGAGCCGCTGCTGCTTTGTTTGTGGACATGTCTCCTTTGCCTGAGCCTTACATACCCCCTGGTAATCCTGACTCTTTCTGGCTGGTTCCAAAAAGGTGTCTCCCCTCCTGGAGGAAACACAAATAACTGAGGAGCAGCAGGGGAGGAGGAAGTTTATAGCAAGCTGGCGCAGGTGTTTCCTACAGAGGGGAGGAGCCAAGGTCTCTCAGGTGGCTGTCCTGAAAGACGATAGGGGAAAAAAAGCAATATTTTTTTACTTTTTGCTGTAATAAATATCACCCCCAAAAAATATGAAACGAATTTCTTCCTCAGTTTAGGCCGATATATATTCTTCTACATGTTCGCAATAAGTGTATATTGATTGGTTTGCGCAAAAGTAATAGCGTCTTCAAAATAGGGGCTATATTTATGGCATTTTTATTATACTTTTTTATTTTTACTAGTAATGGCAGCGATCTGTGATTTTTAGCGGGACTGCAACATTGCGGCGGACCGATCGGACACTTTTGACACATTTTTGGGACCATTGACATTTATACAGCGATCAGTGCTATAAATATGCACTGATTACTGTGTAAGTGTCACTAGCAGAAAAGGGTTAACACTAGGGGGCGATCAAGGGTTTTAATGTGTTTCCTTGAGTGTGTTCTAACTGTGAGGGGATGTGTACGACTACAGGAGCCAGATCGCTGTTCCCAACTAGTAGGAACAGACGATCTGTCTCTCCTCTCCTGACAGAATGGGGATGTGGGTGTGTTTATGTATTGACTCGAGTATAAGCCTAGGGTGAGAAATGCGCAGCTACTGTAAGTGGAAAAGAGGGTCAACAATGCCCATTTGCAGCCTCACTGTGCCCATTTACATGCCTCACTGTGCCCATTTGTAGCCATAGGTCCCCCAAACTTCAAACTCGGTAGTTAAGGGTTCCTAGATGCCCCCTAGCTGCAGCCAAAATTTGGGGTCTCTTGACCCAAAGGTACCAAAAATGACATTGCTGCAGATGGACACAGTTGACTGACTTTGGGGCCCTGTATCTCTAGGAACCCCAAATTTAGTGTGAAACCTCAGTGGAACTAGCACTACAACATATCCAAAGATGGGGTTCCTAGCACCAAGTGGCCCTGAGATACAGGGCCCCAAAGTCGGTTCAGAAAATGTCAAGCACTTTTCTGCAGCAGAGAATGACATTTTCCAAACCGACTTAGGGGCCCCGTATCTCGGGACCACTTGGTGCTAGGAACCCCATATTAGATATATTGTAGTGCTAGTTCCACTGGGTTTAAAACACCAAATTTGGGGTTCCTAGCACCAAGTGGCCCCGAGATATGGAGTTGGTTCGGAAAATGTCATTCTCTGCTGCAGAAAAGTGTATAAGCTGAGGGGGGCATTTCAGCACAAAAAAATGTGCTGAAAAACTCGGCTTATACTCGAGTATATACGGTATATAAAATGTAGTTTTTAGGTGTCTGTGTGCAAGAAGCCTTATTTTCCATCAGAAAAATCTTGGATGTTTTTTCCGGCGGAGTTCCGCTCAAGCTTGTCTTGCACACACACGGTCACACAAAAGTTCTCTGAACTTTCAACCATCAAGAACGCGGTGACGTACAACACTACAACGAGCCGAGGAAAATGAAAGCGGAAGTAAACCCATCCATACAACAGTTACATTTCTGGGACATGTCGGAAATGTGACACTCCCATTGGTTGTGCTCCCAACCAAACTGTCAAACCATCCAATGGCTGGTGTCATAACTGATCACATGTGCAGCATCATGGTAGTTGTAGATTAAACAGAGGCCAAGATGGCAGCTTCCTTGGCTGAAAACAACAGGTGGGTTTACTTCCACGTTAAGTTCAATGCTTCCGAGCATGCGTCAACTTGTTTCCGAGCATGCGTAGGAATTTTGCCTGTCAGAATTGCTACAGACGATCAGAATTTCCGATCGGAACTTTTTCTGACCGAAAAAATGGGAAGAAGCTCTCAATCTTTTGCTGGCTGGAATTCGGCCAGCAAAAGTCCAATGGCGCATACACACGGTCACATTTTCCGACCAAAAGCGTTCATCGGCCTTTTGCTGGCCGAATTTCCGATCGTGTGTACGCGGAATTAGTTCTGCTAACCAAACCAAGATATAGGATATGTATATTGATTTGGATGTCCCATTTGTGAATATTATCCATACTCGTAGGTCGAGGTTTTTGTGAAAGGATCTTCTTTCCAAAGGAAAGTGCAGACATTTATTTGGTCTTTCCTGTTCACCTGAAATGTGCAGCCAAGTTAAATTAACAGAGCAGCTAACGACAGATACATTTTGACTTTATGTTGAAAGTCAGCACCCAAGACCTCTTCTCATCTTTAACCACTTCCTCCAGTCATTGATGTAGAGAGAAGTGACACAAGACTGTGGCAGGAAGGACAGAGGTGCCTGTGCCATGCGGGCTGTGGTGACAGCCAGGCTTCACCTCCTATGTGCAAATCAAGATGGTGCCCAATGGGGGATTAACCGAGGTCTCCAAAGCAGAGAACCTGTGAGCTGTTTACAAGCTGAAGGGTTCATAATTGTTTTTTGCAAAAACTGACAAGGTTACTTTAAAAGGAATTCTGTGCCACCAAAAACTACAAACCGACCCTTTACTGATATGCAAACACCATAATGTGCCATGATATAGGTCTTCCTTCACTGGCCAGCCTGTAAGTGGTAAATAGGTATGCCCTGTCCTCTGGATTGAATCACTGAGCTTTGCACTATAGGATATATGTAGGTGAGCCTATGACGTTCCCTATGGTAAATATGCATTCAGATTGGCACGTAAGGCAACAAAGGAGCATCCTTGTTTATGCAATTTCTTTTTAACACGCTTGTGTACAGAAATGTAATAAAACACTCCAATCACTGGCAGAGACAGGAATCGGGCAGCTTACCTCATTGTCCGTGCCGACATCCAATAATACAGGAAGGCACTGCTGTGGGTGGACTCCTCCACAGGCGGTATATAGAGCCAATTTGCCCACGGGGATCCCCATGCCGTAACTTCCCAGGTCTCCAAGGCCGAGGATACGCTCACCATCAGTCACAACAATGGCCTGTCAATACACGACAGAGAAAGATTTCAGACATAATGCAATAAATGGAGTTAAGTGGTTTTGTATGCAAGTCATTGCCATACCCCTCCAAGATAGCTGAATCAGTAGAATTTAGGCCATTGTAACAATAGTATAGGCCAGTGGGCTTCAAAATATGACTCCTGGGCCAGATATGGCCCTTTGGTTGCCTTTTTCCAGCCCTTAGGGCACGATTCCCCCCACTGACACCAATGATGGGACACTATTCCTCCCACTGAACCAATTATGGGACACAATTCCCCACATTGACACCAATGAAGGGATACTTTTCCTCCCACTGACACCAATGATGGGACACTATTTCTCCCACTGACACCAACAATGAACATTATTCCTCTCAATGACACTAATTATGAGGCACTATTCCTCCCACTGACACCAATGATGGGGCACTATTTCTTGCACCAACACCAATGTTGGGAATACTATTTCTCCCACTGACACCAACTATGGGGCACTATTCCTCCTCCTACTGACCACAAGTGCAATGTAATATACTCACTCCCATTGACGACCAAATCTGAGACATTGTTTACTCCCATAGATGCTGGGGCATTTTCTACTCCCACTGGCCACAGTCTGCCCCCCCCCCCCCCATTGTCTGAGGGACTGGCCCTTTGTTTAGAAAGTTTTGGGACCCTTGGTATAGGCAGATATTACGAGGCTAATTTATCAAAAAGTTTAAATGGAGTTCATTGGATTTTGTATGCAAGTCGTTGTCATAACCCTCTAGGAAACCTGAATCAGTAGAATATAGGCCACTGTAACAATAGTATAGGCCAGTGGTCTCCAAACTGACTTGTGGGTTGGATCTGGCCCTTTGGTTGCCTTTATACAGCCCTTGGGACACTATCTCCCCGATGCCAATTTTGGGACACTATCCCTTCCACTACACCAATGATGGGGCATTATTCCTCCCACTGACACCAATGATGGGAACACTATTGCTCCCACTGACACCAATGATGGGAACACTATTGCTCCCACTGACACCACCAACACCAATGATGGGAACACCATTTCTCCCACTGACACCAATGTTGGGAACACTATTCCTTCCAATGCCAACTATGAGGCACTATTCCTCCCACTGACACAAACTATGGGGCAGTGTTCCTCCTCCTCCTGACCACAACCGCAATGTAATTTACTTACTCCCATTGATTACCAAATCTGGGACCTTATATACTCCCACTGAGGCTGGGGCAAATTGTCTGAAGGGCCAGCCCTTTGTTTAGAAAGTTTGGAGACTCCTGTTATAGGCAAATATTACAAAAAGGTTTGAAGTAAAACTTCTCTTTAAACATTTCTGCATTTTAAAATGTATTTGAAAAGAATTCTAGAATAACTACCTAAAATATCTTAATGAAAATGGAAGATCTAGGCCCCTCAAAACAACCATATACATGGCGCCTAAATGAGGACCTGCTTCAAAATGACAAGGTAGTGGATAAAATAAATGAGGAAATAAAACGGTATTTTGAGAGTAATGACACAGGGGAGGTGACAGGGGCCACCCTGTGGGAGGCCCATAAGGCCTACATCAGAGGCATCTTTATTTCCGTGGCGACCCGGGAAAAAATGGAAAGGGAAAAGAAAAGGAAGGCCCTGACAGAGGAAATCATAAAATTAGAACAAGAACATAAACAGGAGCAAAAACAGAGAGTTTTCCATCAGCTAATTGTCAAAAGAGAGGAACTCGGAGATATTAGAGACCAAGAGATAAATAAAACATACCACAGAATGGCCAAAGAAAGACTGCTGGGGGGAAATAAAATAGGTAAGCACCTGGCAAACATGTTGAGGAAAAAAAAAGAAAGGAATTTCATTGAAAAAATCCAAAATAAAAATGGGGAAATACTCTATAAAACCAAAGAAATAGCAGAAGAGTTTAGGAAATATTATAAGGCATTATACTCCATAAATCAAAAGGGTAGTAGGGATCTAACAGCAGGAGAGAAGGTCACAAAATTTCTGAACAATGCGCAATTACCCCAGATTTCACGAAGTGATCAGACTCTATTAGACAGACCCATATCAGAAGATGAAGTCTCCCAAGCACTTAAAGATTCCGCCTCAGGGAAAAGTCCAGGCCCGGATGGGTACACGATCCTGTATTATAAAAAATTTAGAGAGACACTGATCCCCAGACTATGCCAGTACATGAATGGGTTGGGAGTCAACTACGAGATGGGAAAGGAAGCCCTCGCAGCATCTATTACCGTTATTTGGAAAGAGGGAAAAGATAAATCACTATGCTCAAACTATAGGCCGATAGCCCTCCTAAACACAGACGTAAAGCTTTACGCCAAAGTTCTGGCAACAAGGTTGAGGGAATGGATGAACGACCTGGTCCACCCGGACCAGGTAGGATTCATCCCAGGGAGGGAAGGGAGGGACAACGGGGTTAGAGCAACGCTCCTCATCCAGGCTATCAAAAAAAGTGAGACCCCAGGTCTACTCTTGTCGATCGACGCAGAAAAAGCGTTTGACAGAGTAGACTGGGGTCTCATGATTAGGACTTTGGAAACAATAGGTCTGGGACCAAGGATGATAAAGTGGATACAGGTACTTTACAATAATCCATCGGCCAGTGTCAGAGTAAACGGTACGAATTCCCAGCCGTTTGAGATGAGGAACGGAACACGACAGGGCTGCCCCCTTTCTCCTCTCCTGTTCGTTTTGACCCTAGAGCCGTTACTCGCGACAATTCGTAACAACCCAGACGTGAAAGGCATAAAAACGGGAGGCGAGGAACATAAGTTGGCCGCCTTCGCCGATGATGTTCTATTCTTCATCTCAGAACCTAGGACCACCCTGCCAAATCTCTTAAAAATCTTGAAATTATATGGGGAAATATCCAATTTCAAAATCAACATGACAAAATCAGAAATCATGAAGATTAACATTAAAAAGCAGGAAGTAGAGGACCTGAAAAGGGCATTTCCGTTTCCGTGGCAAAATAGCTTACAATACTTGGGTATAAGACTTACAAGCACTCCGTGGAAATCCTATCAATTAAACTATATTCCACTGTTGGATGAAGTTAAAATGGAGACAAAAAAAATTGCAGTCAGACCCCTATCCTGGTTCGGGCGTATTAACGCAATAAAAATGGTGATTATGCCAAAAATATTATATAAATTCCAGATGCTACCAATCCCACTTCCACAAGCATACTTTAAAACCTTGAAATCGATCTTAACGAACTGTATCTGGCTCAACAAAAAAGCGAGAATAGCATCTGCCGTCTTGGAAAAGGGGAAGAAATATGGGGGGCTAGCTGCCCCAAACATTAACAAATATTATAATGCAGTCATACTCTCACGGGTGATAGAATGGAGTATACCAGAAAATGAAAAAAGATGGGTCAAACTAGAAATCACAGCAAGTAGCACACAGTTAAATAAAGAAATATGGAATCCACCACGGAATAGGAAACTGGGAGAAGACACATACACTTTAACACATACGGCACTTAAAATATGGGATAAGGTACACCGACAACAAAAATGGACATACAACTCACCTTTGATATATTTAAAAAATAATAAGTATTTCCCTCCAGGGAAAAACTCGATAGCAGGGAATTGGATAAAAAAAGACACAGCACAGTTAAAAGACATTCTGACACGAGGCAAAATAAGCACTTACACCGATCTAAAAAGAAACACAGAGTTATTTGAGGTAAATGAATGGCGATATCTCCAACTTAAGCATTTTGTAGAGAAGCTACCCTCCCCGGTAAGAGATATGAGGGAGCTTAGACCCCTCGAGTCTCTCTGTGAGAGGGGGAAATCCCGCAATAATTTAGCTCGAATATATAAAGTTTTAAATGATGCAGGGGAGGAGACACCGCCATACATAAGGAAATGGGAATTAGAATTAGGAACACCTAGTAACAAACATATTATAGATAAAATTTTCCAACTAACACATAATTCAGCCAAAGATTCCAAGACGGCAGAGATGAATTTCAAATGTTTGGCAAGGTGGTATGCCACTCCAGAAAAACTGAGTAAATTTCAACCTGGGGAATCTCCAAACTGTTGGCGGGGATGTAAAGAAAAAGGCACAATGGCACACATATGGTGGGACTGCCCCGTCATTAAGAGTTACTGGAAAAATATTTTGATAGCAATAAAAGAAATCACAAACACGGTAATTACGGAAGATCCCTGGGTATGCCTGTTCCACGGAGTGGAGATCCCGAGTAAACAATATAGAGAATCAATTGTCTCCACCATGATAAACGTTGCTAAAAGCCTAATACCCAAAAATTGGCAGGAAACGGAGGGCCCTAAAATGAAGAATTGGATAATAGGAGTTAACAACAGATTTAAACTGGAGAGATTAGACCAGGGGGAGAAAGAAGGAAAAGTGACTGAACAAAACGATAAGTGGTCTAGATGGACAGAGTTCAAAAAATCATGGAAATATGTAGAAATAATGACCCAATAAATCCCGAAGTATAAGACAGGAGAAAATAGCCAGATATATAAAGAACTGGAACCAGAATACTAGGAAGAGGGGGGGGGGGGAGGGGGGAGTAGGGGAACAGGGGGGTAGTGGTTTAATAGGATGTTTAAGAGTAATATTTTTTTTGTGCAAAGATCAAACTGATGACTTTTTTCTTATTGTTGTATATGAAAAATTTGAATAAATAAAGAATAAAAAAAAAAAAAAAACTACCTAAAATATCTTTGCAACTCCCTGCACAACAGCAATCGGATTGGCATTGGGACAATATGAAATGTAAACTAATCGAGCAGTTGGACCAATATAACCAAGTAAAAACGTAACTAGAATAATGGAAAAATTGAAAAAGAAAATACAAACAACAGAATAGGGTTTCTATTATTAATGTTAAACAATTATTTTAGGTATGCAAAGTTGCCATAGAGTTCTTGTTAAGATGGTAGTAAACTTTAAACCACCAGGATAGCTCTTTATTGAACATATGCGTGGTACAGTAACAGCAGGTATCAAGCTGGTACAAATCAGCATAATGACAAACATCAAGGTCAGAAGCACATACTTCCCGCACAAACAGAAATGGTACATTAAACACCAAAGAAGTACAATAAACAGAATGGCAAAATTATAGGGAGGGTAGACCCACCCGACGCACCCAAAAACAGACAATGAGATCCTGAAACATAAAACCTCCAATGAATAAGAAGGGAGTGCTCATTGCGCCAACCATGGCTGCTAAACTTTGGCGGTGATAGTAAACTTTCGGAATGCAAAACATAAAAATGTCCTACTGCAAGATAACATAATATGCTAGTACATATGCAACGCATTATAGCACATGAATACTTACATTAGAATGAAGCCCTCAAGTGGCGTGCGGTCCCCACTGACAGGGTTTCCATCTCCACCAAGTCTTCCTTCCTTGAATGACAGAGCCGCAATGACACCACTCCTGTACATTTGCTTGTGAATCATGGCCATGGCAGGAGGCTCTGAGGAAACGCCAGGAGTATGTCGCTCAGAGCGCATGTGCCAGTGATATCACTAGCTGCCAAACAAGCGAATATCAACTAAATGGTGCACGTTGAGGTGATATTCATTTTATTTACAGGTAAGCTTACCTGTAAGTAAAAATCACAGAGGGGAGTTTACTACCACTTTAAAATTACCTCACACATTCTGCTAAATTTGGCTTGGGGCTTCTAGGCCTCAATGACCTCTGGTCACAAAGAAGAAGTTAAATGACTGATGTCAGAGGTGGAAAAAGTTTACCCATAATGACATCTTGAAAAAGAGGTAAGCTGAAATCAAGCATTGCAATGAATTCCTTTCAGGATTTGACCTAAAAGTGGCAATGTAAAATGTTGATGGTCTTTAAATATTAGGTCTTGGAGATCTCAATTTAGAAGCCATTCATAGAAAAAAGCAGAATGTTCTTAAGAGTTCACAATATTTTTCTCAGAACTATATACAGATAGTGTGAGAATATCGTTTTTGAAGAGATTTTTTACAATATTCAACTTTTCCAAGTGTGTCTGTAGTACACATTAGGGAACAGAATAACGACATGCATGCAAATGTTTGCGGCTCATTGATTTTTACTGTCTTCTGATTCCCGTTAGTTCCATGATGTCATCCATCATGAACAGCTATCTTCTCTTCTTATTATGAATAATGTGTTTACTGGTATCGTCTAGGGGCAATGGAGAAAACAGATTGTCAAACTGTCTCTTATTTTGTGTTACTGGTTACTGTCAAGCAGAGAGGATACCAATTAATTTTATACAGCCAAAGAATTGTCTATTTTGTAGAATCTAATTGGGATAGTAAGGTTTTGCATGGTTGCTGACAAGTTAAATAATTTCCATACTTGCTTTTTCACAACTGTATCGCTCTCGTTTCAATGGTTTTTATTTCAAGTTTTCACAATTTCCATAGTAAATAAAAGTACAAAGAGTAAACAGTTTCATGGTGATATTTGCAGCATCACACATTATAAAAAAAGTTAACTTTCTATAAGATGGTACTAACATTTGCCACCTGAGATACAGTTTTTATTATTAATGCTACGTTAGTAGTTTTCGTGTGGGGTCTATGCCAAGACAAAGTTAATGTTGTTAGATCTCTGCAATATGACCCTCATTATTTTGTCAGAGTTTAGTTAGATTTGAAGGTAGGAGATGGTTAAACAAAGAAAAACAGGTTGAAAAAGAAGTAAAAGAGTCAGATTTAGAAAGTGACCCTGCCCCCGACTCCTGCCCCCCACCGGCCACTCTACGCCGATATGGCTCTGGGGTCTCCCGTTAAGTACCGGACCCAGGGGCTCCAGATCTTTTCAAACTGTTGCATTTTATCGGTTAAGGTTGCAGTCATTCGCTCATTAAGCATAATCCAGGAGAGTTTATGTTTGAGCTAATCGAATGGCACCATCGCAGATTTCCATGATTTCACTATTGTGAATTTTGCTGCTGTAAATACATACGCTATGAGACGTCTCCGGGATCTTGAGGCTGGTTCTACCTCGGCACCAAACAGTGCTCATCTAGGAGACTTAACCAGGTTTACCTGGGTGAGGGTGTATATAATAATTATACACCATAATCCAGTAGCGCCTCACCTTGGGGCACTGCCACCACACATGGTACATCGTCCCCAGTTGTCCACAACCACCAAAACACAGAGGAGACGCCTCAGGGATAAAGGTTGCCAGTCTTGCCCGGACCATGTACCATCTCATTATGACTTTGTAATTTGTAGATTGCTTCTATTAGTGATGTATTTATGATGGATTTCATGGCCCCCTGGGCTATCTTGTACCACTCATCCGGCCCAATACTCTCCTGGAGGTCTGCTTCCCATTTCTTCATATATTCTAGTTTTTCAGAAAAATTTGTTAGGACAGTATACAATTCAGAGATATGCCCTTTGATCTTATCATACTGCGTGCACAAATGTTTCATAGGGGTCATCGTAGCTATGTCGAATTCCTTGATATAGTGGTCAAGAAATGTACAATCTGTGTATACCTAAAGAGTTCCGAGGTCGGTAACTGATGATTTCCTCTAACGCCTTTCTCGTTAAGATTTCCCTATGGTCGCATAGGTCTGCGATTCTCAGTAGCCCTTTGTTCGTTCAAATGCTCTAGGGGTGAGGCCTAAGGTAACTGTATCTCTGTCAACAGCAAACGTCCTCACATCTACATGAGTGTCAAAGATATTTCTGTAACTACTTCTAAACCTATACAACTGTGAATATTGTCACAACATGCTGTATTTATCGGCGTATAACAAAATAAATAAAATCAGGGGAAAATCGTGGGTGCGTGTTATACGCCGATCCCCGATGATTGTGAGCGAGCACCGCCGATATACACATAGCCAAGTGTACTAGGCTAGGCTCGGCTCCTCTCGCAGTCACGCCCAGTACCGACATTGGACCTGTGTTATGTCCATCATAGGAGCCAGCCAAAGGGTGGGACGGGGCGGGACTAGGCAGAACTGCGAGAAGAGCCGAGAGGAGCCGATATACACAGGGCATCCAGCTCTTTGAATCTTGGCAGCGCCAATTTTAAACAACCAGCCTGCAATGAGGCTGGGCAAGGCTGCAAGGAGACTGGGCAAGGCTGCAGCTGGACACCGATAAGGCTGCATTGATGGGCATTTAAATGTACGTTTTTTTTCCTTTAAAATTCCCTCCTAAACTTTGGGTGTGTGTTATACGCCGGCGGGTGTTATACGCCAATAAATACGGTATATAGGCATACTGTATATTTGGTGTGTCCATCAGGATTAGACACTTGCCTATTTAAATGGCAACTGGTCCCAAATGCTTAAGGAAAATATTTTTGATAATGCTATCAAACATACACTACTGCTGTAGTTCCACCATATACAAACAATTAATTGGTGGTTATTGTTGTTATTTGTCTTATCCCAGACATTGATTCTTATCATTAGAGTCCACCTTGACTTCACTATCAAAGGGTGTTCAAGCAAGATCATATCTGTGTCTTCAAATACACAGCTCAATATGTGGTTCACATACATAAATAATTGAACATATCACAATTATTAATTGAAAAGAGTAGCTGATATCCTTAAGACAGGGCTTTTTTTCTGCCGGAACTGCGTTCCAGCACCTCTGCCAGGGAGCAGCACTTTTTTTTTTTTACAGTTGGTTTATGCTTCTGCCAGCCGGTGGAGTGAGCTGACAGCCGCATAAGCCGACACAGCTCCTATAGTTCCGTCTGCAGCCTCAAGAGAGGGGAAGGCGAAGTGATATCAGCTGCACTTTGCCTCTCCCTGTAGTAGAGCGGATGTTCCTTTTGTTAGGAAGAGTTGCCGTGTGGTCTGGTGTCCTGAGACTCCTGTCTTCCAGACCAAGACTGCTTTCGGTAATTGTTTAACTGTCATTGTTGGCTTGCTTTTTAAATGTGGGCCGTCTCTTGTTGTGCGTGTATATATATATATATATATATATATATATATATATATATGTGGGCTGTCTCTTGTGTGTAATATATATATATATATATATATATATATATATATATATATATATATATATATATATATATATATATATATATGTGGGCTGTCTCTTGTTGTGTACATATATGTGGGCTGTCTCTTGTTGTGTACATATATGTGGGCTGTCTCTTGTTGTGTACATATATGTGGGCTGTCTCTTGTTGTGTACATATATGTGGGCTGTCTCTTGTTGTGTACATATATGTGGGCTGTCTCTTGTTGTGTACATATATGTGGGCTGTCTCTTGTTGTGTACATATATGTGGGCTGTCTCTTGTTGTGTACATATATGTGGGCTGTCTCTTGTTGTGTACATATACGTGGGCTGTCTCTTGTTGTGTACATATATGTGGGCTGTCTCTTACTGAATATGGGGATATTTGAAAGTGCCTCTGAGATTACTCTGGTTACTGGATATTTATATATTAACAAATTCCATACAAAAATCTGTTATATATATATATATATATATATATGTTATATATCCCCCTAAATATACTTGCTTTCCTGTTCTCTAAAGGGGCGGTGCTAGGTGTGTAGAGGTGGAGACAAGGGGTGGTTCTAGGGGTGGAAATGGGCTTGACCTAGGGAAGGGGGGTGAGTTCCTGCGCCTTTTCTCTAAAAAAAAGCCCTGGTTTCTAACATTACGGTCCTTCCACTTGGATTTACATATTGTAAATCAAATGATGGTTAATGAGCAGCAATGTAGTATTACTCATAACTATCCCTCTGATCGCAAAGAAAAACTAATATTCTAATATACATACAACAAATGTCACTGTATAGCAACATGCTGCAGATAATGTGATGCTGAGGCTCATATAGCCTATATGTAGAAATACATATTATTATTATATAGGACATATCTAATTAAATGGAAACCATTCCTTGTTATTGGCAAGATAGGATGTTATAATTACAATAATTACTCAAACACCTTTCTGGTCATGAACAAGATTTTTTTTATTTATTAGCAGTGTGATTTGTGCAGTCACACACAGCAGATATAGGATACTGCAGCTATAATAATGTATATGTAGAAGTCTGTGTATGAAAATGTAAACATTTCCTCCATTTGCAAAATAGAGGTCGTAGTTCAGCAAAAGGGTTCATTACATGGACTTGCCAGTTCTGAGCATAACCCATCAGGTCTGTACTGACCTCCGTTGAGTGGGCATAAATACAAGCAGCAAGGGTATGGCCCAAAAACACCTGATCTACTAGGAAGGGTCTAATCCAGATGGACATATCAAACCTTTGCCTGTATGTCATGTGACAATATCCGCAGTTATGTTTGGAAGTAGTTCCAGAAATATCTGATACTCATGTAGATGTGGGGACCTTTACTTTTGAGAAAGATCCATCTAATTAGAACATCCCTGCCTCTTTACACCTTTTTGTATATTCAGAATACTTAATGCAGGTGTTGAGCCAAGTGTTGTATATGGATAACAATACAAACAACATAGACAATTTCATTATATTCCTTACTAAGCAATAATGGTCAAAACTGGTCAATATTAAAAACATTTAAAAAGAAAATTAAAATCTTATCAACCTTTTCGAACATTAAGAACCTTGGTTGTATTTACAATATGTAGTAAGTGTTGACATTAATAACCAATTAATTAAGGAGTCATTTTGTTAGCATGTATCATTTACTTTTAGTCTGAGTTTATGCAATCCTTTGTAGCCACACATATTATAGTGCAGGGGTCTCCAAACTGCTGCTCAAGGGTTGCATGAAGCCCTTTGCTAGCCCTTATCTGGCCCTTGGGCACTATTCCTCCCAATGATATGAGGCACTATTATTCCCACTGACACCTACTATGGGGTACTATTTCTTCTGCTGATATCAATGATGGTGTATTATTCCTCCCACTAATACCAATGATGGGGCACTACTCCTCCTGCTGACCACCAAACCTACGGCCATGTTTATTCTCAAACCGGCCCCCCTAAAGTCTGAAGGATAGTAAATTGGCCCTTTGTTTGAAAGGTTTGGAGACCCTGTTATAGTGTTTAGGAGCAGGACTGCAGGCTCTTCCCTCGTGATTCTCGTGTGTGTTAAACGGCTGTATTTGCAGGCTTGGGAGATGAATACCGGCAACCAGAGGGATGTAGATAGCAATCCGCACAGAAAGCCACTTTAAGGCTGGTCACAGGTTTGGTTGTTTTTCCGTTCAGCCCGAGTTGGATGGAGGCATCCCCCCTGCCAGTACATTGTCTTCTGACAGAGGTGCCAGCTGATAGAGAAAAAAGTTCTAACACATCCAGTTTGACAGAAGCCACTCAAACTTTTGACTTCCGTTGAGTGGAGATGGCCAAACACTGATCAAAATTCATCTGGTCCCTGCCAGCTTAACATGGAAGAATCCTCCATCTGTGGGCAAAAATCCCCCACATCATTCTTGCCCAGTTTTATTTTTACTTTTTGAAGCTTTTCTTATACTCACAGAATTCTACTATTCATTTCTTTTTGCCAATGGCAATTCTGAGAGGGACAACCAATGGAACCAGTGCTGCAGCCTGTGCCAACCAGTTGCCTATTCATGACAATGTGTGCTGCAATGTTCTGAATCCTGAGAGGGCAATGCCACTACACAGCCTATAGAAGTGTCCACGTTGGCCTGGCGGTAACCTGGACACTTGATGAAGGCCCGTGCTTATGTACAATTAAAAGTATTGAAGACTTGAGACCTGCCTGATGTGTCACAAGACCTTGGTTTTAGGCTAGTATTTTGGGCATTTAGATGCTTCTTATTTTGAACTAATTTGGCATTTATTTGGGGGACAGCTATGGCAGCTTGCATTAAAAAAAAAAATACAGTAAAATCTTGGTTTGAGAGTAACTTGGTTTGAGGGCGTTTTGCAAGACGAGCAACATTTTTAAACAAATCTTGACTTATATATACAAGCGATGTCTTGATATACAAGTAGCGTCATGTCAAAACTGAGTATCAAAGAGAAGAGAGGTGGCTGTAAGTGTAGCAATATGGTTACATTTAATGAAGGTACAACATTTAGCAACACAGTGCTACACTTATGCCCCGTACACACGGTCGGAAATTCCGACGGAAAATGTCCGATCGAACAATGTTGTTGGAAAATCCAACCGTGTGTGGGCTCCATCTGACTTTTTCCGACGGAAAAAATTTGAGATCCTGCTCTCAAATTTTCCGACAACAAAATCCGATCAGACTTTTTCCGATCGTGTGTAGGAAATCCCGAGGGACAAAGTGCCACGCATGCTCAGATCAAATTACGAGACCAAAGCTATTGGCTACTAGCCTCCACGTAGTTCTGTCGTACGCAACGAACGTCACCACGTTCAGAATGATCGGATTTTCCGACAACTTTGTCCGACCATGTGCATGCAACACCAGTGTCAGACAAAATCAGTCAGAAAAAATCCGACGGATTTTGTGGTCGGAATTTCCGACCGTGTGTACGGGGCATTAGAGGCACCTCTCTTCTCTTTTATACTCTGTAGCTCCTGCGGGATTTTGCTTCTAATCCATTTGTGAAGGCTTCCATTTGTGGATGGACCTTTTATGGTTACACAACCTATCACATTGCTATAATCTTTTTATATGAACTATAAACTGAAGGATTTATGAATAAATGGTTGTGGAATGAACCATTTGAGTTTCCATTATTTCTTATGGGGAAATTTGCTTTGATATACAAGTGCTTTGGATTACAAGCATGCTTCCTGAATGAATTATGCTCACAATCCAAGTTTTTACTGTACTTTTGAGCACAGACCTGGAACACTTATGCTTCAAATTAGTATCAGAATTACCTATTTCTTTACCTATTCTGGGTCAGGGCCCATCCACACCAATGAGTTCACATTACACTATGGCGTGCTGTGGTGCCATTCTTCGGGAATTGAACACTAAAGAACGTTCCCCATGCACCTGTGCTGCAGCACACCATAATACAAGGTAAAGCACTATGAAACCTCCTGTATGTCCACTGTAGTGTGCCGACAGTCCTTTCAAACGAACGGGCTGCCTTAACACAGTACGTGTCAATACACTACATAAGAGTATGTTAACACACCACATCGGACTTTGGGGGTTTATTTACTAAAGGCAAATCCACTTTGCACTGAAAGTGCACTTGGAAGTAAAGTCACTGTAGATCCGAGGGGAACATGCAAGAAAAATAAAAAACAGCATTTTAGTTTGCACATGATTGGATGATAAAATCAGCAGAGCTTCCCCTCATTTCAGATCTACCCCTTAGATTTAGAGCGACTGCACTTCCAAGTGCACTCGCAGTGCAAAGTGGATTTACCTTTCGTAAATAACCCCCGTGGTGTCATAAGGCCCTAAGTGATTTAGATGGTGCTGAAGTCCAGGCACCAGCATGACACCCAGGGAATGAAAAATCTTAGAAGAGGTCTGCAACAGCAGCTTTTCAAACCAAAAAAGATTTATTTAAAAAAGGAAACTTGCAGCTCACTGGAAACAAAACTTAATCTGTCATTAAATAAGATTTTCATGGCTTACAGAAAATGCAAAGCGTTTCCATTTTATTCCACTTGTGTATGAGAACAGTGAAGTGCTCCAACTACTACCTTCATACAAACCTCTCTCACCGCCAGAATCCTCAATAATCCAGCAATAATAATCTTTAAATAAGCAATTAGCCATTGGTCATTGCCTTTTACAGTTAAATCTATTTAGTTTAATACAATTTAAGCCTGTTGCTTAGCAGAGAGGAAAAGTAAGATATTTTAATCCCAGGATCATTGAGATTTAGTGTAGGGTTCCTGTGGAGTTTGGCATATTTATATATATATATATATATATATATATATATATATATATATATATACACACACACACACACACACACACACATATATATATTATATATACACATACATACACTACATACACACACACACATATACTTTCCTTATATACCACTAATTAGAAATAAAACTACAGGGCAGAAAAAAAGATAAAAAAAAAAACTCATATGTAAAAGAAGAATCTGAAAATATTGGTGTACATATCTATGGTGTACTTTTTGTGTACAGTCTTGCTATATCTAAAGTATTACTAAACCAACAACAGTAAAATCAGTGTGTATATACAGTAAAGCATGCTTGTTATACTCTGACACCTAAGGGGTTAACCCTCTGCATTGTGTAAAAAGGCTGTTGATCCTCCCCTTCTTTTACTGTGCCCCACCCATCTGCTGATAATACAGATCCGTAGGCCTTAGCACATGCGCAATTTGGTGTGTATTGCTAGAGAGTTTTTTCTTTTTCTTTTTTCAGAAGGGTGCATATAATCAGCACAGGGCCAATCAGCACTGTCCAGACAGAGGGTCAGGGATCATGCAGCCTCATAGAACAGTCAGAGGAGGAAACTCCCCCTACAAACTTCAACCAGTACTCGGCTGGACACTGATAGAGGTCATAAGACTGCTATATACTGCTGATGAGAAAAGGTATTTAGCAGTTTATATTTACTAAAATAATTGCATTTCCATGTTCTATGTACTGTGGGAGACCAGATATAGTGAATACAGAGTCCTGGGGTTAGTAACACTTTAACAACAATCCCAAAGCGATGCCATCATGCATGGAAGCATCAACTTGGCTGTGTATAGAAGATGTCTGAAGCTGACCATTGGCCATGATAAAGTGAAACCCTATAGTGAGAGCTAGCTTGCGGACCCCCCCATATCTGGCCTCCTAGCTTGACAACTAGTATATAGTAGATGGAAACCAACCAATAACTGAGATATTCACACAACAGATACTAAAACCTGGTGGTTGTACAGCAGATATCTAAAGCAGCTAGCCAGAGTACATCATGCACCCAAATCTCAACCAGCTGGCAAGAGTACATCAGATCACCAAAGCTCAACCTGCTAGCCAAAGTACATCACGCCCCCAAAACTCAAGCAGCTGGCCAGAATACAACATGGCGACAAATCTCAACCAGCTGACCAGAGTACATCACGCCCCCAAATCTCAAACAGCTAGCCAGAGTATATCAGCTCCCCAAATCTCAACCAGCTGGCCAGAGTACATCAGATCCCCAAATCTCAACCATCTAGCCAAAGTACATCATGCCACCAAATCTCAACCAGCTAGCCAGAGTATATCAGATCCTCAAATCTCAACTCTCAACCAGCTAGCCAGAGTACATCACGCCCCCAAATCTCAACCAGCTGGCCAGAGTACATCAGATCCCCAAATATCAACCATCTAGACAAAGTACATCACACCCCCAAAACTTAACCAGCTGGCCAGAATACATCACGGCAACAAATCTCAACCAGCTGACCAGAGTACATAACGCCCCCAAATCTCAAGCAGCTAGCCAGAGTACATTAGGTCCCCAAATCTCAACCAGCTGGCCAGAGTACGTCAGATCCTCAAATCTCAATAGGCCAGCCAGAGTACATCAGATCCCCAAATCTCAACCAGCTAGCCAAAATACATCACACCACCAAATCTCAACCAGCTAGCCAGAGTATATCAGATCCTCAAATATCAACCAGCTGACCGGAGTACAAAACATCCCCAAATTTCAACCAGCTTGCCAAAGTACATCAGACCCCCAAATCTCACTGCTAATCTGAGCTCTCAACCAGGTGGCTAGAAAACATCAAACCTTTCCAAGCGGCTGTTTATTCTATAGAACCCAAGCGAGTATCTAATCTATTATAATTACTTATATAACACCATCAATTTAGGTAGCATTTTACATATAAATATTGTACATTCACATCAGTCCCTGCCCTCAAGGAGCTTACAATCTAAAGTCCCTAACTTACGTTCATACATGCACATACTAGGGCCAATTTAGACAGGAGCCAATTAACATACCAGCATGTCTTTGGAGTGTGGGAGGAAACCGGAATACCCGTAGGAAACCCACAAAGCCACAGGGAAAACATGCAAACCCCATGCAGGTAGTGCCGTGGTTGGGATTTGAACCTAGTGGTGCTAGGCGGAAGTGCTAACCACTTAGTATCTATAATACTGAAGACATTTCAACCTTGTGGGCATTGTAGTTAAGACCTACCAATCCGATCTCTAATGAATTTTAGACCTCCTGAAATGGTAGTCAATTTAAAATCAGACATGAAAACCCCAATGACCCCTAAACATGTTTTTTAGGCAAACCCATTACGCTGGCTTGCATACCTCCAAATTTACTGGGGCCAAATGATAAAAATATTATAACCTAACTTGGCTAAAGAAGTCTCCTAACCTAATACCCGGTGTATTGAACACCTTCTAGCCTGAAGGCGATTGTACTGAATATCTCCTAAGCTGGCAGCCACTGTATTGAATAGCGCCTAACCTGCCAACCAATGTACTAAATACCTCCTAATCTGGTGGTCAACGTACACCCTAAGCTGGCAAACAGAATGCTAAAGACTTCAAAGGTTGTTGGTGTACTAAAGAATTTGGGGTCTTATGTCCTAAAGACCTAAAAACTGCCCTCGCAACTAAGGAGCTGAAGACCTCTCAGCCTAGAAATTAGAATACTTTACATCTTCTTAGTGACTAGTATGATGAAGACCTGTAAACCTGGTGGATAGTATGTTGGAAAGCTCTGTAACCTGGTGGATAGTGTGCTAAAGACCTAACAATCATCTGGCTTATATACAAGGGATCATCCAACTTGCTGGCCAATGTTCCGAAGGCCTCCGAACATGGACTTAGGTCTTCTAAGCGATGGCTAAATTTCCAGATGGTGGATAATGTGATGGCAATCTCCCTACTTAATGGCTAGCATATGCTGGGAGTAGCAACAAGGCATCTAGAATAATGAAGATCTACAAACTTGTGGATAGCTGCACCGAAGTCATCCTAAGCTGGTGTCTAATATATGAAGACCTTCCAAGCTAGTGGTTAGTTCAATGAAGACCTTTCATACATGGTAGCTGGTGTAAAGCAATACCAGCATTGTGACTAAGGCCCCTTTCACACTGGGGCGTTTTTCAGGCGATACAGCGCTAAAAATAGCGCCTGTATACTGCCTGAAAAAATCCGGCCCCATTCACTCCAGTGTGAAAACAGGCGGGCTTTCACATTGGAGCGGTGCGCTAGCAGGAAGGCAAAAAAAGTCCTGCTAGCAGCATCTTTGGAGCGGTATAGGAGCGGTGTGTTCAGCGCTCCTTCCCATTGATTTGAATGGGACACCGCGGTGAAACCGCGGCAATACCGCCGCAAAGCGCCGCTACCAGACCTACATAGAGTTCAGAAATTAAAAATGAACACTAGTTCACCAAATCACAGGAAACCTGCACTGAAAGAAATACAAAAAATACAAAAGGCGTCATTTCCAAGCACCTGAAAATGCTAGTTGCCTGACAATATGTTGGGACTCTTATGCCGCGTACACACGAGCGGACTTTTCGACAGCAAAGGTCCGACGGAACGAATCCGTCAGACAATTCGATCGTGTGTGGGCTCCATCGGACTTTTGCTGTCGAAAAATCCAACAGACTTTAGAAATAGAACATGTCTTAAATTTTCCCTTCGGAACTCCGCTGGACCCAGTTCCTATCGAAAAATCCGCTCGTCTGTGTGCTAGTCCGACGGACAAACAACGACGCTAGGGCAGCTATTGGCTACTGGCTACGAACTTCCTTATTCTACTCCGGTCGTACGCCATCACGTTCAAATCCATCAGAATTTAGTGTGATTGTGTGTGGCCAAGTCTGTTTATTCGAAAAGTACGTCGGAACTCCCTCGAAAGTCTGTCGGAAAGACCGTCGGGGCCTAGTCCGTTGAAAAGTCCGCTCGTGTGTACGCGGCAATAGGGTTTGTTTACACATATGGCCCTCTCTACCAGGGATCTGCGGTGGATCCACTATTAGAAAACGAGCAGCATGCCTGTTTTTTTTTTTTTTTCCAGCCCAATAGGGATTTTCCAATGAAATACTATGCCACAACCCAGAGCCAGACAATCAGCGTGCAGTTGCCGCATGTCCCCGTTCAGTTGAATGCATTGTGCAGTGGTACTGCTTACCAAAACACTTTAGGTGGACAGTCAAGGGCTATCATACAAAGTATTATCTTACCTTTATGTCATCCCTTGGCCAAGAGTTCAGCATGGTCGCAATGTGACCCCTATCATGGATCGTTATAAAAAGACCTCTGAAAAAGAAGCAAACAAAAAAAAAAAAAAAGTCCATTAGTGCCTTCATATATTTATCTTCTTTCTGAAGTTTATTTTAATTTCATCCAACATCATAAGGTTCAGATAGTAGCGGGTTAACAAACTTTAAGGCCTCATACACACAGACGTTTTAAAAAATGGGCTGTAAAGCTAGTAACAACGCCTGTAAGAAAAAGCAGTGTTAAAAACGCAATTTTAATAGCATTTTGATTTGGCGTCAATACGCGTTTTATGTCGTTTGTAAGCATTAACGCTAAGGCGTGTTTTAAAAAAAAAAAAAACATCCCTCTCTTATTTTCCACTCCCAAATTACAACATTTTTACACCTTAAAAAGGCTGACACTAAAAAACTTCGGTACAGCGCTAATGCGTGTTTTTGAGCTTTTTTCGGCATCAGTGTCAAAACAGCTCTAGCGCTGGGGCCTCCGAAGGCGCTGGTCCTTGTTTTTTTTTGGAGCTTAAAAACGACCATGCCTGTTACAGCTCAAAAACGCCATGGTGTGTATGAGCCCATTGAATAACATGGAGTGGCCTTCTTAAGCAGCAAAAAAAGCTCAAAAAAGCTGATGTTAAAACGTCCGTGTGTATGAAGCTTAAAAGAAAATATGAAAACTACCAAAGAATTTATAGAAACACTGGTAACCATTTCCTTAATACAAACGCTTTGGAAAGAGTCAAACCATGCAGTTCTTAAATATATAATCCAACTATCATGTTATTAATCTAATACATACCAATATTCCACTGAAGCCATTTGGGCTACCATATTACCTTTGTACATTGTAAGGGCCAGTTCACATGGCTATCATAGCAGGTGTTTGGTAAGTGTACAGGAAGCATCTAATGCCCCGTACACACAATCAAATTTTCCAACAAATGTTGGATGTGAGCTTGAAAGTCCGACCGTGTGTATGCTCCTTCAAACATTTGTTGTAGGACTTTCCACCAGCAAATGTTGGCTAGCAGGTTCTCAAATTTTCCGGACTTTACGATCGTGTGTACACAAGTCCGTCAGACAAAAGTCCACACATTCTCGGAAATCAAGTACGAGCCGGAGATATAACTAGCGTTCGTAATGCTATAGAACTAGCGTAATGCTATATAACTATATAACAGAGATATAACTAGCGTTCGTAATGCTATATAACTAGCGTAATGCTATATAACTATATAACGGAGATATAACTAACATTTGTAATAACGTACATCTTGTACGTTACTACGTTCGTAAATGTTGTCCAACATTTGTGTGACCGTGTGTATGCAAGGCAATTTGGAGCCAACATCCTTCGAACAAAAATCCACGGTTTTGTTGTCGGAAAGTCCGATCGTGTGTACGGGACATAACACTTTCCATATGCTTTGGAAATTTCGGCAAATATGTGGATATTTTTTACATTTTTGCTTGAGAAAAAGTGCTTGCATTGTATCACTGTGTTCTGATTTAGAAGACCCAGACAATCGCTTTGTAAAGTTTTGTCTGGGGACACTTTGGCATCTGTAACAGAAATGAATGGCGATGCTTTTCAAAAGCTTCTCAATGTCTGTCTAACATTTGAGAAACTTCGGATGTGGAAGTAATGATTAGAGATGAAGTCTAATCCACTTATATTTGGTCTTCCCTGGTTCCTCCCTCCCCCTCATCATCAGCATGAAATAATAATACTATGAAATAAAACAAGTCAGCTATGAGCAGGGAAGCAGGGTTGCCATAGAAACGTTGGATTGAGAAGGAGGCTTGGTTAACAGTACAGGAAGTGCTCAGTGTAAGGGCGGAAATACACTCTACTGTGGACTCAGAAAACAATACTTAAGATGGCGCTGCCTTACCCCCTGGAAACAAGTTTTTTAAAGTTTCTTTAACTACTTCAAGATGTGCCGTGTCCGGGTGACACGAGTGCATTGAGATCACGCCGCAGCGCAGGCACGCGCGATCCCCTTACTTCTGAAGGACGTTCAGGAACGTCCTAATAGAAGTAGAAGGCTCCCATCCGGCCGTATATGTGCAGTGGCTGGGTGGGAGCCTTCTACTTCTGATAGGACGTTCCTGAACATCATGTCACCCGGACACGGAGCATCTCGGATCGGCAGGAGGGCTCTGTGATTGGCCCTCCTGATCACATGACGGCCGTGTCCAATCACAGCCGTCATGTGATGTAAGCAAACAGCCGGTTGCTAGGCAATCGGCTCTCCTCTCCTCACACGGATCGATGAGGAGAGGAGAGGAGAGGAGAGGAGAGGAGAGCGGATCGCTGCAGCCGGCTGGTGATCAGTGAGTATTAGCTGTTTTTTACAGCTTTTTACTCACTGATCACCAGTCTAGTGTAAACACACATGTCCCCAAAACACACATGTCCCCAAATAATAAAAACACATGTCCCCAAATAAAAACACATGTCCCCCACATATGTCCCAGTAAAAATCACATGTCCCAATGATTATCTGCACACATATGTCCGTGATCACCTGCGCACATCTGTACATGATCATTTGCGTACATATGTCCGTGATGACACAAACCAATTATTATGCACTTAACGGATTTTTTTTTACTAAAAACATGTAGCAGAATACATTTTGGCTTAAATTTATGACAAAATTCGATTTTATTGGATTTCTTTTAAAATATAAAGGAGAAATATTGTTTTTTTTCCAAATTTCCGCAATTTTTTCGCTTATAATCGCAAAAAATTAAAAACGAAGTTGTGAATAAATACCACCAAAATAAAGCTCTATTTGTGCAAACAAAATGATAAAAATGTCATTTGGGTACAGCGTAGCATGACCGCGCAATTGTCATTGAAAGTGCGAGAGCGCTGAAAGCTGAAAATTGGGCTGGGAAGGAAGGAGGCGAAAGTGCCCAGTATTGTAGTGGTTAAACAGTAAGTAATATGGGATTTGGGCTGGATTACAATGGCTATAGTTTGATAATTACTTATTATAAAGGACTATATGAAAAGAAGCATCAGAGTGGGAGAGTTTGCTTCCTCTTGAAAATGTAATTATAAATATAAAAAGTTTTATAGATAGTACTTAAAGCAGAAGTAAACCCATCAATAAAACAGTTTCATTTCACATGCCAGAATTGTAAGGCCCCATGCACACGAGACGCAGATGCAAACTCTGCTGAACGCATGTTTTAAAAAGCAGAAACCTGCGTTTAAAAACGCGCGTTTTGCTGTGTTTTCATGCCGCGTTTGTAAAGATAACATCATATAGACCCTCCACAAGCTCAGAAAGCAGGTATTATTAACTATTTCTGCCATTTTGATCAGAGTGAGCAGCAGAGAGATCAGTTGTACACTTGCATTTGCCTCTCTTTCTGTGTTTTTTTTTGGAAATGGATCCCATATTGAATATATATCAGAAAATGCTCCTGATGTTGCTCTTGATGAGGCAGCAACGTCGTCGCAAATTTGCATGAGAGGTCCAGAATCAGAGCTTGGCGATATTGGACCCATCCGTTGATGGCACAGCGAATGTCCGTTGGATATTTCACAAACATGTATGCATTTCACAAACATGTATGCATCAGTGAGTATATATGCTTTATGAACTATCTAAACTAATTACAACATTTTAAACCAATTTTTCTAGTATTTTTTATGGTTTACCTTCATATTTCTGAGTTTTCTGGTCCAAAAAATTGGGTTCCTTTAAAAAGGCTTATAAGCGCAAAAGCGGCTAAACGCAGGTGCCTGTGTTTAGCTGCGTTTTGCTTCTGAAACGTGGAAAAACAAAGTGTCTGAACGCATTTTTTTGCTTCTGGAAAAACGAGGTTAAACGCAACTGCATAAAAACGGGGAAAAACGAGACTGTGTACTTGGACACATAGGATAACATTGCATGCGTTCAGGTGCAGTTGAAAAAAGTGTCCAACTGCTTCTGAACGCGTGTTTAACAGCGTCTCGTGTGCATGAGGCCTAACACTCCCATTGGTTGTGCTCTTAACCAAACTGTCAAACCATCCAATGGCTGGTGTCATAACTGATCACATGTGCAGCATCATGGCAGTTGTAGATTATACAGAGGCAAAGATGGCAGCTTCCTTGGCTAGAAAATGATAGGGGGGGTTTACTTCCACTTTAACTGTGCTTATATTTGCCTGGAGTTTAGCTTTAATACAAAATAGAACTATAGGCAGCCTCAGCTCTGCCACTGTTTACTTAGAAGTGGTCTATTCAGATCTGCCAAAGGTAAGCTTGATGAAAGACACTGTAAGCTGGATAAAGCTCCCCTCTGTGATTAACAGTGCTACAAAAAATGAAAATCCAGACAGCATTTCATAATGATAACGTTATATCTTGAAGCATTTTCAAATCCGGCTCTGTCTCTAAATGCAGCAATTTGCTTGTTGTAAGGAGCACAAAGGCTGTTCCTGTGAATCCCTTTTAAAGATCTAAAGTGCTTTTTTGGCATCAATGAAGATATTTTATAGGCTCTCAATAAGCGAGAATACTGTCTACACAAAGGCATTGTGGGGGGAAGAAGAAAAGTCAGAATGGAGTTGCCTTCTAAGCAGGCCCTTTCCATGGTAGAGTGTTGCTTTTTCGAAGACAGAAGAGAAAGATTATGTAATGGGAAGAAAACGGCTCTCTTTAATACCAGATCAAATGCGGACGATCAGTTCCACCATTCATATCATCACGGCTAAGAGGGGGACGAGAAGGAAGCCAAGAAATATATGCCATAATTAAAATAAAATCAGAAATTCCGGACCTTTTAAGCAACTGTTTCTGGGAAGATTGAAAAAAACGAGCTTATCATCACAGAACTATTGAACCCAGGAGACGGTGCCAAATTTGTCCCAGACGTTCACACGGTTTTTTGAAATTCTGTTTAAAATTAATGTAATCTCGATCGATCTTTTATCAGCTTTAAGTTCACGCAATTTCGAAAGACGTTTTCAATATTTTTTTTAATCTGCAGCTTTTATTAAAAACACCAGGTAGATTTCACTTTTTCCCCTACAAACCTAAAAATAAACATTGGTAACTTCAAGATACACAAGAATTGTGTTTTTAGAAAAATTTACCTTCGTTGTTATATGGTGCCATGTACAGTATGTGCATTAATCAAACACCATTAGATAACAAGTAGACCAATTTATTTAACTACTGTATTTATTGGCATATAACACTTACTTTTTCACCATAAAAATCAGTTGCAAATAGCGTATTCGTGTTATACGCCAATACTTCAATTTTAGCTGCCTCGGAGGGGACAGGGAGGAGGGGGGGGACGAGCTCCGTCAGATTACATACAGTGAAAATCTCCTGTTTACTTGGCGGCCTCTGTAATCGGAAGTCCCATCTCCTGGGCCACCATTGGACCACTGTTCTGACTATCATAGGAGATTTTCACTGTATGTAATCTGTCAGTGCTCGTCCCACCTCCCTCCCTGTCCCCTCTAGGCTGCAGATGGGCATTGATCAGGCTACACTGATGGCAATGGTGAGGCTGCTGCATTGATGGCAAGGGTCAGGCTGCTGCATTGATGGCAAGGGTCAGGCTGCTGCATTGATGGCAAGGGTCAGGCTGCTGCATTGATGGCAAGGGTCAGGCTGCTGCATTGATGGCAAGGCTCAGGCTGCTGCATTGGTGGCAAGGGTCAGGCTGCTGCATTGATGGCAAGGGTCAGGCTGCAGATAGGCATTGCTCTTGAGCGCAGGAGCTTGATCTTGTCGTGTTCACTAATTCAGCAGCCGGCAGCTCCACCTCCACCTTTATCTTTCTACAGGCAGTGCTTGAGAACACTGAGCAGGGGCGCAGGTGCGAGTCGGAGGGAGTAGACAAGACAACATAGTTGCTCTGTATGTAGCGGCGCTGATGTTTGCTTGCGCGGCTGGAGAGGGAAGCAGTGCATTCAGGCTTCATTAGCTCTGTATTGACGGGGGTCAGTGGGGGAGAGAGAGTGCACAGCAGTGAGCCACAGATGTCAAGATTTACTAACACTACACTGAAGGGGAAGGAGAGAGCGCTCAGCAGTGAAGCCGCAATCCTTCAGAAATCATTAGCGCTGCATTAAAATATGCCTAGGGTGGGGGTGTTGGCGTGGACAGGAGCTGTTTCGTGGTTTCAGGAGGACAGAAACCCGGGCACAAGTGTCAAAACCCGTACTGTCCGGGTCATTTCCATACAGGTGGCAACCCTAGTAAGCACTGATAATGCAACACGTATAAACCATCCTTTTCCCCACTAGGTATGTACTAGCCTGTCATTTTGATTTTACACAATATAGTGGAATGCTTTGCAGTGCGTCTGGATCTTTTTGTCTATAGACCATTTCATGACACATCTTTGAAATGATCATGTTACTCCATGTTTCTGGTGACCATACACTGTGCTAAGCTTACTGTTGACCTTTACACGGTTTTGAAATGTACTTTTCCTGATGTGTTACTCAAAAAATAAAGAATGTGTAAAATAATGTAGCGGTCACACTTTCACAAGTGTGCGCTATGTATGGAAATTTAGTTTTTCACCTCAGAACAGTAACGGGGTTCTGAGGGTTAATTGTGTAGGTTAACTTTGGCATCAGTTTGGCTGGGCTGTACTAGGGTTCTGTCTGGTCATGGGTGCAGTGAGTTACACATGACAGGCCTAGAACCAGGCCTGGTTGGATGTCTTAGGTATTAGTCTTCCCGGAGCCAATCAGTGGGTGCGTCTGGCCCCACTGGGTAGTCTGGGGAAGGGTACTTAAGGTGCTGAAGTCACGTGTTCGGGGTTTGGCCGCAGTCCTATTTCCTGCTTCTGGACCAGGGTAGCCCCGCAAGGGGTCCTGGGCCTGGGAGTACTTGCTGTCCCGCAAACATGGTCAGTTTGACTAGCCCCACAGACACGCTTGGTCTGGGGCAAGGATCCGTCTGTTCCCGAGTCTCGGAGCCGGTTAGCCCGAGGCCCAGTAACTGAAGGAGGATTCAAGGCGTCCCGTGTGCCCTCATTATTGGAGGGGCACCACAGCTCGTATAGGTGACCGGGGGAGGACTCTTCGGAGGAGGGCCAAAAAGCTGGCATCTAAAGAGGAGCCTGGTTGCTGAGTTGTATGGACACTAAAGAATCCACACTTCCACAGTACTGCCAAGGAGACAGAGAAAGTTCCAGGTACTGTGGGAAAGTGAGGACTTGCAACTTGGTTGCAAGTTCATTCTGTGTCAGAGACTTTTAACAAGTTTCCGGATCACATTGTCAGCTGCTATACCTCTGGCTAGAGGCATATCTGACTTAGAAGTACCCAGCTGCGAGTGGCTACTCTCTGGGTTTGATTTATGACATATGTGGATGTCAGCAGTTCAAGGTGCCTGAGTTTCTTCACCTGTAACCTCTATTCCTATCTGAGACTGTGTTATGTTGGATGTTACCACTGCAAGAATAAAAACCTTCAAAAGGACTTTTATTGTGTCAGCATCCAAAGTGTTTGGGTATTAACCCTGGGAACCCCTGGACATTCATCGACAAGCCAAACGGAGGTAACCGGTAAGCCCAAAATTCAAGGCCGCCTCTCTGAGGGTTATGGCCGCTACAATAATATAAAAAATTAATAAGGGATTAGATGGCTATAAATGTCATTGTTCAGGTGCCTCCTTTTATAGGGTGACAAAACTGTCCATGTACCCCAACTGTGCTCCAGTGTGGTCAACCTGTCATATGGGCTTCCAATGGAGACCATCAACGCTGTTGTCACCATTTGGAACCAAGCCAGCTTTGTTCACACTGCCCTCATCCCTACAAAATAAATGTTTAAAGAATAGGTAGAAGCAATCTGAACATTGCAGATATTGTTAAGCCCGTCCCCCCTGCAAAGTGTAAACTGGGGCCATTTTGCCCAATAGAACTGGGTACCAAGACATTTAGTAGTATGAAGAGATCCACCGCTCCAGGATAATCCACCCAAACTCAATCCCACAGCTGTTCCTATGGTTAGAGAACCTGGGTGCAGGCACGGCACAAGCTGATGAAGATGCAAATTAAGGACTCTGAACGGCCGCACATAGCTAATGCATTTCACACTACCAAGAGTGCTTACTCATAGCTATGAGTAAGCACTCTTGGTAGTGTGAAATGCATTAGCTATTTTCTTGCTTTGCTGTGACCTATTTTTGTGTGATTCCATATTTTACTAATAAAGGCTTTTGAATTTTTCTTGGAGTGCGGCCGTTCAGAGTCCTTAATTTGCATCTTCACCAAGACATTTAGCAAGGGGCAAACTGCCTACCAATTGTCCAAAAACCACAGAGGATGACCCTCATTATGAACAAGCCCTAAGTGTAAAGGCAATGAAGCACTAAAATTGGCAATATAAAACACTATCACATAAATGCCACAAAAATGGATTGTGTTCAATAGTGAAAAAAACAAACAAACACCCAAAATGTTATATCAACCATGATTGTGGCAATCATGGGATCCTCTATGCCGAGAAATCCCCTTAAAGCTTACCTCTGGGCACAGAAACCCTCATTTAAATATATTACTCACAAAGGGTATAATTTCACTTTGTGTGCATGAAATACCTTGGCAAACACAAATATTACCATATAAAAGTAGCAGTGACACCGTCATTGTACATTAGATAGCCTGTGCATAGAGCAGAGCTGTGGGAGGGGCCCAGTAAACCCCACCCACCACAGGCTCCCTGCAGAAAACTACAGAAGGGGGTGGAGACAAGACCAGTCACCCTGCACAAGGAGAGAGAGCAGCAGTGAGCGGTCTTTATTACAGGTAGTTCCTGCACAGAGGGAAAGTCTCACACTGGATTACTGCACAGATCTGGAAGAAATACACACAGCACACCAAGAGTCAAGAATACACATGCATCTCGTATTTAGACCTAAATTTGTTTATCCCTGAGTCCAGCTTTAAAAACCCTTATTAAATTGATAATGCATTCCTGGAACAGCACACAAGTTTATTGCTCTAAAATGCCTTTCAGACATGACCTTTGTGTGGGTTACTATACGAAGAGGAGAGCTTTTTCTGAGTCCCCAGCAAAACATGGCAATTATGAAGGTCAAAGATAGTTCTCATAGTTTTCCGCTTAGCAAACGTACAGAGAAAATATTTTTTCCCCTTTTTGATGACAACGGATCTTTACTAAACTTTAGTTTGCCATTCTGTACGTACCCCTCTCTGACTTGTTGCTAAAATAATATTTGGATGGGATTACATTTAATCTAAACAAACTCAGAAGGGGACGAGTTGGGCATGAGAAAAAGCAGCGGTTTATTCATTAATGGATTTATAGGAAAATAAGTTACACACACTTAAAGGGTATGTATAGTATTTGCAAAAAAAATAATAAAAATTGTATTAAAAGGGGGCTTGGAAAAAAAAAAAAAGCCTCCTTAGCATAATATAAATTAGTAGTAACAAGGATGGGTGTTAACCACTCACGTCTCTCACATTTTGTTGAGAATCGTAATCTGCAGTAACAGATTCTTCCAACCTTGTCATAATAATGAAGTCAGATATCAATGCTCATCTGTTTAGTCATAATACTTGGTGCAAGTGTAGAGAGTGGAAGCGGTTATAGCTGCAAAGGCGGGGCCAACTCAATATTGAACCCTACGGACTAGGACGCCATTAAAGTTCATGTGTGTGTAAAGGCAGGCGTCCCAATACTTTTGGCAATATAGTGCTTTTCCGAGCACAGCAAGATACACTCAGAGCATGCAGTAATATTGCTTATTTCCAGAAATAGAGCTTCTATTCAAAAAAGGTGCCTCATTAGGTTGCCATTTATAATATGCGTTTTCACCAGATGTTCACCAGAATAGGGCAAAAGGAAAAAAATATTATTTGCTGTCTCCTATAAAACATATCCATTAAAAAAAATGTAAAGAAATCTAATTTCTTCATCAATTTAGGCCAATATGTATTCTGCTACATATTTTTGGTAAAAAAAAAAAGTTATATAGCTTACAGACTATGGGATATTTTTATGGAATTTTTATTTATTTTATATTAGTAATGGCGGAAATTAGCAACTTATAGCAGGACTGCGATATTGCGGCAGACAAATTGAACACTAAGTGACACTTTTGACACCTTTTAGGGACCAGTGACACGAATACAGTGATCAGTGCTAAAAAATATACACTATAATAATGAAACAGGCACTGAAGGGGTTAACATCAGGGGCAATCAAAGGGTTAAATGTGCTCCTAGGGAGTGCTTTCTAACTGTGGGAGGTGCTTTAACTGTGGGAAGACATAGATCTGTGTTCCTGCTTAGCAGAAATACAAGATCTCCGTCTTCCCTTGTCACAGAACGGCGATTTGCCTTGTTTAAATAGGCAGACCGCCGTTCTGTCTCTCTCAGCAGAACAATCGTCGGGTCCTGGTGGACAATGGGTCCGCCAGACCCGCTGATTGGCTCCCGCTGTGTCCAATCACAGTGGGAGCTGGTCGCCAGCGGCACATGTGCACTGCAGACCCGGAAAAGCAACATTTCGTACGTGATTTTGCATAAGGAGAGCCACCACCCCACAGTAAATATGCGTGGGGCGGTTGGCAAATGGTTAATATTGATTGGACCTTGGGAAAAACATTTTCTTGGGCCCTCTCCCATTCTGAGACAGTTAAAAAGATAGCAGGTAGACTCAAAATCAGTTTGCTGCAGCAGATCATGCAGAAATTGCAATTGGTTGCCAGGAGGTTATAGCCTATCCTTACCTGACTTGTTGCTAGGAGGTTACAACACATAATTTCTGCTTGCCAATTGGTTGCTAGAGATTACAGACCATCATTACTGCTCACTGATTGGTTGCTAGAGGTTTAAGCACACCATTACTGCTGATTGGTTGCTAGAGATTACAGCGGATCACTAGTGTTCACTGATTGGTTGCTATAGGTTACTGAACACCATTACCACTCAGTGGAGCAATCCAAAATAATTTAGTAAGTAAAGCGGCACATTACTACACATACAGCGAGGGATGGTCAGATCGCACGGACATACCGCTGTGGACGGTTAGAGCGCGCGGACATACCGATGTGGAAGCTCAGAGCGCGCAGACATACCAATGTGGTCAGTCAGAGCGCGCGGACATACCGCTGCGGACGGTTAGACCGCGCAGACATACCGCTGTGGACGTCAGAGCGCGCAGACATACCGCTGTGGACGGTTAGAGCACGCGGACATACCTCTGTGGACGGTTAGAGCACGCGGACATACCTCTGTGGACGGTCAGAGCGCGCGGACATACCGCGGAGGCGGTCAGAGTGGGCAGACATCCCGCGGGGGGACTGCCAGAGCGTGCTGACATACCACGGGGGGTGGTCAGAGACTGCAGGCATACTGCTGTCAGAGACCTTTCAGCAATGCACAGCTTTACATTTTACAGAACAACTCATGGTTTAGAATAGCAGTCAGGTAGTCTATTGGGGGTGGGGGGGACATACCTGGCCAGCTGGGCTGACCATACGCGTTCAGAGGTCTGGGGGCGGGGGTCCCACACAGCTCTCCACTCCTACTATCTACATATCAGCAGCTCCCTCCCGAGCATACAGGCCGCATGGGGCCGGGCTCAGTGTAGCTCCCGGCTCTGCCCCCTCTCTGCTAGCTGGGGAATACAGAGGTCGAGTGGGCGGGGCTCCCACTCAGCTCCTACTACAGCCGCTCACTCCCGAGCATAGAGGCTGCATAGGGCGGGGTCAGAGCATTAGTGGAGCTCTCGGCCCCGCCCCCTCTCTGCTGGCTGGGGAATACACACTGCTTCCCTAGTGTGCTCTGTGGAGCCATCAGCGGGGCGCCAATTTTATGGGCAGTGCGGGCTCAAGGGGCAGGTGCTTTGGGCCCCACAACAAAGACTAAGCCCTGGGCACACCATGGCAAATCGCATTCATAAAAATGGAGCAGAGATCACAGTGAATGGAGGAGTGTGGTGAGTCATGTGACTGACGGGTCATGACTTGACTTTGCTCCTGGCTTTTTTTTTTATATTACAGGACTGTGAACTTCAAAATTCCAAACACAGGTGTGCGCACAGTGTGTGCCGGATGTGCCTAGGCAATACCCTAATCACCTTGTGCGCATTAGCATTATCACTCTGTATGCAGGTGGGGGGAACGATCATCGCATTTCTTTCACTGAGCTGGATGGGAGATCAATGTACCGGGGTCATATATAAGTAGACACACACGTATGTGTGTTTGAGCTTTGGGGTGCACCCCCCCAATGCAACAGGCTACGCACACCTATGGTTCCAAAGCTAATTTATAAACTTTACAAAGGCAAGCCCATGACGCAATCTTTGGGGAGTCTGAAGACTATAATATTAATGCTGGATAAACAGAGCAGACAGATGATGCTTCCTAGAATCACAACAAATACAGAACTACGTGCATAATAGTCTAGAATTCCAGATTGATGTGCAAACATACTGACATATCTCTTTTATGAAGGATTACACATATGATATCAGCAGATTGGTTGCCAAGTTAATAAAACAAGACTTAAGGAGTATGTATAGAGTCAGGATCATTAAAATTAAAAAAAAAAAAAAAAAAGGTTTTGGTTAGTTATTTTTTATTTAAATATATGCAATATATATTTATATATTTTGTCATATATAAAATCTTTGGTTTACAAATAAATATTTAAAGTTTAAAACCCTTTTTTTACTTAGATTTGTATAGAATAATGAGGGGACAGATTCCCTGTGGGATTTTCATTTCTGTCTGTGTCTCCGTTAGGGAGATTCGCTCGCTCTACCTGTCCTGATCACCAGTGTCACTGGGAATGAAAGTGAGGGTATATCCAAAATTAAGAGTTGCCACAAGAGCAGGAATAGAGGGGAAATTGCCCAAAGGTGACATTTATTCATATGACAAAGGAGATTTTTTTCCCTATTCGAAAGATACCCCTTTCCTGTCCTATAAACTCTACATGAAGTGAAGAAAAATCTTTCTAATTAGGTACAAATGGCCAATTTTTTTTTATAACTCTTGCCTACTCTTTCCAAAATAAAAAGAGAACATTTTGGATTTAGCCAAATTTTAATACAGTGATTCATGCCCATTTTACAGAGAATTAGGGAACTTTTTTTAAATAGGGAGCATAGCAGAAGCAGTTTGCTTTCAGACTCTCTTTGTTTGAAACTCCATATAGCCATGTATGCAGAAAAGAGGGAGATTGTGTAAATTACAACTTGAGCTACGTAACTCTGTAAGCGGCCTTTCATTAACAGACTGCTAAGTGATAAGGTGTCTTCAACAAACTCCCAAATGTACCTTTGGCAATTATTTTAGAAAAGATGAAAGGCTCATTGCAACAAATCTATAAACTGTGCTTCGGTTGCCTAAGATTTCACTCAAGCTCTAGGAAGACTTCTGGTAAAGCAGGGAGCCGATCACACAAGCAGTGTACAGATCACCTCCAATGTTGCTAGAGGTTGATGGTGGTTGCCATTGTCTGAAACTTTTTCTAGTTTTAGAAAATCATCGGTGGCTGCAGATTAAAGTAGAAAGGTACCATTAAGAATGATTAAAATTACAAACTGGATTGTATAGCAATTTTATATCCTATATCAGGGGTGTCAAACTCAATTTCATCGGAGGCCACATCAGCACTATGGTTGCCCTCAAGGGGCTGGTTGTATCTGTAAGACTATATACAGTAAATGTATTTATGCTTTATTTATCGATCATATTAAATAATTGCCTCTACTTTTGATTATTACTGGTTTCTATGCATTAAAGTGAAAAACTTCCTGTGCTGCAGCTGCCCCCCCAGAGTCCCCCTTACCTTACCTAAACCCGGTCTTTCCAGTGATGGGGACGAGCACACCAGCTCCAGCCCGTGTCACGGGTCCTGATTGGATAGACTGATGGCAGCGCAGCCATAGGCTTTCCGCTGCTGTCAATCAAATCCAATGATGTGGGAGTTGGGGGGCGGGGCCGAGTCCTGCAGTCTGTGTCAATAGACGCAGCAGCAGGACACGGGAGCGCGCGCGCACGAGTGCCCCAAGGGAGAGCGGCTCTCCAACGGGGCACTTAAGAAGAGGAGGAGCCAGGAGCGCCAGAAGAGGAGGATTGGGGCCACTCTGTGCAAAACCAACTGCACAGAGGAAGTAAGTATGACTTGTTTGTTTAAAAAAAAAACAAAAAAAAACTTTAGTTAGTTACTCTTAAAGCTATTTAAGGTAAACGACACAGAGCCAGATGGGGAAAGTCTGAAAAGGAGGATCACACACCGCTGGTATCATCCACAAAACTTTTTGTGAGACTGCTCAGAAAGAACATGGTTTTGCCTTGGTGTTCTGTCTGAGCAGTCCCCAATGTATGGAGAAGTGCAGGCTCTGACGGAGGAATTCTGTCCCTCCTCTGCTGCCAACTGCTGAGATTAAGTGGGGGCGGAAACGAGGGGGGTGCCGCAGCAGAGGTGCGAGGGCCACATTATTAAATGGCCTGGTGGGCTGGATTTTGCCTGCGGGCCTTGTGTTTGACATGTGTGCTATATGATTTTGTTTAGTAAAAGGTTGGTTTTTCAAAACGGAATAAAGTGAATGTATTACCCATAGCACAAAGAGGGCAGCTGTCAATTACCTGTAAAGTGATAAATAGCTCTAGGAGGGGCGTTCATCATTTCATTCTATTTAAAGCAGGCAGGAGTTTTAAACATCACTGCCGTGCAAAAAAGTATGAAGTGTAAAACAGTCCTCATCAGAGAAGGAATTAAAAAAAAAAATACACCCTACGTCTAGGGTAAGGATCTCCCCCTCCCGGTTTACGTCCAACCCTATTGGTGCCCTTGGTATTCTTACAGAGGCAGTCTTCACGCATTTCTTCCTCTATGATTGGGCAGATCCTAAATGCTGCAGAGATCAATGCCATGTATTAACCTGGTGCCCCTCTCTGCAGCATTCTTCTGTGAATAGAGGGCAGGGGGTAGAGCCTTGACACCCTGGACATACAGGAAGTGGTTTGAATTAGGGATACACTGATACCTTTTTTTTTTTTTACGAGTCCCGATACTTTCTTTTTTTTTAATTAAAAAGGTAAAAATATTAACGAACAAAGAAAACAATAAAAAAAAGGTTTTAATTAATAATAGTTTATAACATAGAGGTGAACATAAAAAAAAACAATCAGCAATAAAATAATAATTACATGGAGAACAAGGAGTTCATAATAATTACATGGAGAACATTTAATAAAAAACTAAAAAAATGTTTTTTTTACAAAAAATAAAAAATTCAGACCCTGGTCCCTTAATGCAGATTAAACAGCACAGTGCTTGTGCTGTGTAATCTGCCCCCCTCTAAACTACTAAAAGAAAAACCTAGCTGATCCTGCCACTTCCTGTATCCCCCTCTCTGTACTGACCACGACAATCGGCAGCTACTGAGCCCTGACCACCGTGGTCAGTTTGCGTCCCTTCATCATACGCAGCTCTCCTCTCTGCTCTGTCAGCTCCGAATGTATGTCTCTGTCTCCGATATTAGTACGAATATAAAACTTACAATGGTCACTGCCAGCCCCTCTATTATAGACAGGAATACCACCCTGTGTAAGTCTTTTCTAAAAACGAGGATTGTCAATACATATGTAGGGGCGATCTTCAGGCCAGTCACATGACTCGCGGCCGCTTTACAGCTCCGAGACAGGGCTTCTGCGGGAGGGGCTGAGCACCCTTGTGGCCTCCCCAGCAGAAGTCAGAGGGTTATCTCTCCTGCAGAAGCCATGTATCATAGCTGTAAAGACTTACACAGGGTGGTATGCCTGCCTTTAATAGAGGGGCTGGCAGTAATTTAGAAGTTTGAGCTAACAAACACTTTAAACTGACTTCATTCCTTTGATCTGTAGATGAATAAACAAAGATACAAAAAGAAACAATGTTTCTTTTTATCTTTCTGTTTCAGTGGCTTAGCAAAGTTGTTAAACATTGCCAGGCAAATTTTTTTTTTTTTGACAGCTCCAAATTGCCAGGACCTCGTTTACACTTCAGCTATCAACAGGGGAACCCCATTGACAGCTGAATGCATCATCGGTTGTTAAGGACATGGTGGCCCCGCTCCTTAAAGTGGTGTAAACCCCCCTGAGACATTTTTAAATACAGGTAAGCCTATAAATTGGTTTAGCTATATGTACTGAAAATATCTCCTAAACGTGCGTTGTTTAGGAGGTATTTACCTTGTAGTGCACCGATGATGTCATCGGCACATGCGCAATGAAGAAACGGCCCTCCGTGACGTTTTTCCCCAGCGTGACTCCAGACAGTCACAGAGCTGGAGTCTGCGGCCCCGGAAGGAATAGGGGGCGAAGATCAATGGCGTCACTAGGGGGGGGCAGAGTGGGCCACATCTTACTTGGGCCGCCGCTGGAGTAACACAGTCTCTATTGAGCGGGAGAGCATCTCCAGTCAGCTGCTGCGGGTGATTCCTCCCCCCTCCTTCTGCTCACTGACACTGCATAATGCAAGCATTCACACAACCACGGCCGCCCAAACTGCTCCTTCCCCTGCATCCTCATTGGCAGGGAGAAGAGTGATTTGCAGGAAGGACTCCACCAGGACTCTCAGTTACTGAAAAAACAGACTGATTTCTCCCGTCCTTAGGACAGGAGAACCAGCCTGTAAATTCCAAGAGATGCCAGACCAGCGCTGTCAATAGCAGGGGCAGGACAGCAAGAGGAGGCTGGGGAACCCCACCGTGGCAGAACACCAGGGCCCAGTGGCAAGACAACCTTTGCAACCCCGATAGTTCTCTCGCTGCTTTGGACCCTTATATTTTCTTGGTATGCTGGTGACATATATCTCTTGTTTTCTGCCACCCTGGGGGCCCCAATACAGTAGGAAGGGAGCTCACTGCAGAACATGGGAAAGGGCTCGTTGTGGGATCGTAGTAAAGGGCACCAGGATATACATATATATAATTGCATTTTATAGTTGCCCTCCTACTTTTGTCCCTGTCCCCCCATGTGCCCCCCCTAAATATGAAAGCTGGAGACGCCACTGGCGAAGATGGATGCTTCCACCAGCGGGAACATCGCAGGCTTTGTTTGCAGGTAAGTGCCACATAATAGGCTAGTATGCGATGCATACTAGCCCATTATGCTTTTACTTTGCAGGGGAATAAAGAGGAAGTAAAACCCATCAGGGTTTATTTCCTTCTTAACAACCGATAATTGATGGCTTTTTGTTATTTTTTTACACCTTTCAGCTGTCAGCGTGGGTATCCTGCTGACAGCTGAAAGAACCAAGCCAGGTATTGGAGCATTTTCACGAGTGCTGACCACCAAACCTACGGCCATGTTTATTCTCAAACCGGCCCCCCTAAAGTCTGAAGGATAGTAAATTGGCCCTTTGTTTGAAAGGTTTGGAGACCCTGTTATAGTGTTTAGGAGCAGGACTGCAGGCTCTTCCCTCGTGATTCTCGTGTGTGTTAAACGGCTGTATTTGCAGGCTTGGGAGATGAATACCGGCAACCAGAGGGATGTAGATAGCAATCCGCACAGAAAGCCACTTTAAGGCTGGTCACAGGTTTGGTTGTTTTTCCGTTCAGCCCGAGTTGGATGGAGGAATCCCCCCTGCCAGTACATTGTCTTCTGACAGAGGTGCCAGCTGATAGAGAAAAAAGTTCTAACACATCCAGTTTGACAGAAGCCACTCAAACTTTTGACTTCCGTTGAGTGGAGATAGCCAAACACTGATCAAAATTCATCTGGTCCCTGCCAGCTTAACATGGAAGAATCCTCCATCTGTGGGCAAAAATCCCCCACATCATTCTTGCCCAGTTTTATTTTTACTTTTTGAAGCTTTTCTTATACTCACAGAATTCTATTATTCATTTCTTTTTGCCAATGGCAATTCTGAGAGGGACAACCAATGGAACCAGTGCTGCAGCCTGTGCCAACCAGTTGCCTATTCATGACAATGTGTGCTGCAATGTTCTGAATCCTGAGAGGGCAATGCCACTACACAGCCTATAGAAGTGTCCACGTTGGCCTGGCGGTAACCTGGACACTTGATGAAGGCCCGTGCTTATGTACAATTAAAAGTATTGAAGACTTGAGACCTGCCTGATGTGTCACAAGACCTTGGTTTTAGGCTAGTATTTTGGGCATTTAGATGCTTCTTATTTTGAACTAATTTGGCATTTATTTGGGGGACAGCTATGGCAGCTTGCATTAAAAAAAAAATACAGTAAAATCTTGGTTTGAGAGTAACTTGGTTTGAGGGCGTTTTGCAAGACGAGCAACATTTTTAAACAAATCTTGACTTATATATACAAGCGATGTCTTGATATACAAGTAGCGTCATGTCAAAACTGAGTATCAAAGAGAAGAGAGGTGGCTGTAAGTGTAGCAATATGGTTACATTTAATGAAGGTACAACATTTAGCAACACAGTGCTACACTTATGCCCCGTACACACGGTCGGAAATTCCGACGGAAAATGTCCGATCGAACAATGTTGTTGGAAAATCCAACCGTGTGTGGGCTCCATCTGACTTTTTCCGACGGAAAAAAATTTGAGATCCTGCTCTCAAATTTTCCGACAACAAAATCCGATCAGACTTTTTCCGATCGTGTGTAGGAAATCCCGAGGGACAAAGTGCCACGCATGCTCAGATCAAATTACGAGACCAAAGCTATTGGCTACTAGCCTCCACGTAGTTCTGCGTGCAACACCAGTGTCAGACAAAATCAGTCAGAAAAAATCCGACGGATTTTGTGGTCGGAATTTCCGACCGTGTGTACGGGGCATTAGAGGCACCTCTCTTCTCTTTTATACTCTGTAGCTCCTGCGGGATTTTGCTTCTAATCCATTTGTGAAGGCTTCCATTTGTGGATGGACCTTTTATGGTTACACAACCTATCACATTGCTATAATCTTTTTATATGAACTATAAACTGAAGGATTTATGAATAAATGGTTGTGGAATGAACCATTTGAGTTTCCATTATTTCTTATGGGGAAATTTGCTTTGATATACAAGTGCTTTGGATTACAAGCATGCTTCCTGAATGAATTATGCTCACAATCCAAGTTTTTACTGTACTTTTGAGCACAGACCTGGAACACTTATGCTTCAAATTAGTATCAGAATTACCTATTTCTTTACCTATTCTGGGTCAGGGCCCATCCACACCAATGAGTTCACATTACACTATGGCGTGCTGTGGTGCCATTCTTCGGGAATTGAACACTAAAGAACGTTCCCCATGCACCTGTGCTGCAGCACACCATAATACAAGGTAAAGCACTATGAAACCTCCTGTATGTCCACTGTAGTGTGCCGACAGTCCTTTCAAACGAACGGGCTGCCTTAACACAGTACGTGTCAATACACTACATAAGAGTATGTTAACACACCACATCGGACTTTGGGGGTTTATTTACTAAAGGCAAATCCACTTTGCACTGAAAGTGCACTTGGAAGTAAAGTCACTGTAGATCCGAGGGGAACATGCAAGAAAAATAAAAAACAGCATTTTAGTTTGCACATGATTGGATGATAAAATCAGCAGAGCTTCCCCTCATTTCAGATCTACCCCTTAGATTTAGAGCGACTGCACTTCCAAGTGCACTCGCAGTGCAAAGTGGATTTACCTTTCGTAAATAACCCCCGTGGTGTCATAAGGCCCTAAGTGATTTAGATGGTGCTGAAGTCCAGGCACCAGCATGACACCCAGGGAATGAAAAATCTTAGAAGAGGTCTGCAACAGCAGCTTTTCAAACCAAAAAAGATTTATTTAAAAAAGGAAACTTGCAGCTCACTGGAAACAAAACTTAATCTGTCATTAAATAAGATTTTCATGGCTTACAGAAAATGCAAAGCGTTTCCATTTTATTCCACTTGTGTACGAGAACAGTGAAGTGCTCCAACTACTACCTTCATACAAACCTCTCTCACCGCCAGAATCCTCAATAATCCAGCAATAATAATCTTTAAATAAGCAATTAGCCATTGGTCATTGCCTTTTACAGTTAAATCTATTTAGTTTAATACAATTTAAGCCTGTTGCTTAGCAGAGAGGAAAAGTAAGATATTTTAATCCCAGGATCATTGAGATTTAGTGTAGGGTTCCTGTGGAGTTTGGCATATTTATATATATATATATATATATATATATATATATATATATATATATACATATACACACACACACACATATATATATTATATATACACATACATACACTACATACACACACACACACACACACATATACTTTCCTTATATACCACTAATTAGAAATAAAACTACAGGGCAGAAAAAAAGATAAAAAAAAAACTCATATGTAAAAGAAGAATCTGAAAATATTGGTGTACATATCTATGGTGTACTTTTTGTGTACAGTCTTGCTATATCTAAAGTATTACTAAACCAACAACAGTAAAATCAGTGTGTATATACAGTAAAGCATGCTTGTTATACTCTGACACCTAAGGGGTTAACCCTCTGCATTGTGTAAAAAGGCTGTTGATCCTCCCCTTCTTTTACTGTGCCCCACCCATCTGCTGATAATACAGATCCGTAGGCCTTAGCACATGCGCAATTTGGTGTGTATTGCTAGAGAGTTTTTTCTTTTTCTTTTTTCGGAAAGGATGCATATAATCAGCACAGGGCCAATCAGCACTGTCCAGACAGAGGGTCAGGGATCATGCAGCCTCATAGAACAGTCAGAGGAGGAAACTCCCCCTACAAACTTCAACCAGTACTCGGCTGGACACTGATAGAGGTCATAAGACTGCTATATACTGCTGATGAGAAAAGGTATTTAGCAGTTTATATTTACTAAAATAATTGCATTTCCATGTTCTATGTACTGTGGGAGACCAGATATAGTGAATACAGAGTCCTGGGGTTAGCAACACTTTAACAACAATCCCAAAGCGATGCCATCATGCATGGAAGCATCAACTTGGCTGTGTATAGAAGATGTCTGAAGCTGACCATTGGCCATGATAAAGTGAAACCCTATAGTGAGATCTAGCTGGCGGACCCCCCATATCTGGCGTCCTAGCTTGGCAACTAGTATATAGCAGATGGAAACCAACCAATCACTGAGATAATCACACAACAGATACTAAAACCTGGTGGTTGTACAGCAGATATCCCAAGCAGCTAGCCAGAGTACATCATGCACCCAAATCTCAACCAGCTGGCAAGAGTACATCAGATCACCAAAGCTCAACCTGCTAGCCAAAGTACATCACTCCCCCAAAACTCAAGCAGCTGGCCAGAATACAACATGGCGACAAATCTCAACCAGCTGACCAGAGTACATCACGCCCCCAAATCTCAAACAGCTAGCCAGAGTATATCAGCTCCCCAAATCTCAACCAGCTGGCCAGAGTACATCAGATCCCCAAATCTCAACCATCTAGTCAAAGTACATCATGCCACCAAATCTCAACCAGCTAGCCAGACTATATCAGATCCTCAAATCTCAACTCTCAACCAGCTAGCCAGAGTACATCACGCCCCCAAATCTCAACCAGCTGGCCAGAGTACATCAGATCCCCAAATATCAACCATCTAGACAAAGTACATCACGCCCCCAAAACTTAGCCAACTGGCCAGAATACATCACGGCAACAAATCTCAACCAGCTGACCAGAGTACATCACGCCCCCAAATCTCAAGCAGCTAGCCAGAGTACATTAGGTCCCCAAATCTCAACCAGCGGGCCAGAGTACGTCAGATCCTCAAATCTCAATAGGCCAGCCAGAGTACATCAGATCCCCAAATCTCAACCAGCTAGCCAAAATACATCACGCCACCAAATCTCAACCAGCTAGCCAGAGTATATCAGATCCTCAAATCTCAACCAGCTGACCCGAGTACAAAACATCCCCAAATTTCAACCAGCTTGCCAAAGTACATCAGACCCCCAAATCTCACTGCTAATCTGAGCTCTCAACCAGGTGGCTAGAAAACATCAAACCTTTCCAAGCGGCTGTTTATTCTATAGAACCCAAGCGAGTATCTAATCTATTATAATTACTTATATAACACCATCAATTTAGGTAGCATTTTACATATAAATATTGTACATTCACATCAGTCCCTGCCCTCAAGGAGCTTACAATCTAAAGTCCCTAACTTACGTTCATACATGCACATACTAGGGCCAATTAACATACCAGAAGGTCTTTGGAGTGTGGGAGGAAACCGGAATACCCGTAGGAAACCCACAAAGCCACAGGGAAAACATGCAAACCCCATGCAGGTAGTGCCATGGTTGGGATTTGAACCTAGCGGTGCTAGGCGGAAGTGCTAACCACTTAGTATCTATAATACTGAAGACATTTCAACCTTGTGGGCATTGTAGTTAAGACCTACCAATCCGATCTCTAATGAATTTTAGACCTCCTGAAATGGTAGTCAATTTAAAATCAGACATGAAAACCCCAATGACCCCTAAACATGTTTTTTAGGCAAACCCATTACGCAGCTTGCATACCTCCAAATTTAGTGGGGCCAAATGATAAAAATATTATAACCTAACTTGGCTAAAGAAGTCTCCTAACCTGATACCCGGTGTATTGAACACCTTCTAGCCTGAAGGCGATTGTACTGAATATCTCCTAAGCTGGCAGCCACTGTATTGAATAGCGCCTAACCTGCCAACCAATGTACTAAATACCTCCTAATCTGGTGGTCAACGTACACCCTAAGCTGGCAAACAGAATGCTAAAGACTTCAAAGGTTGTTGCCGGTGTACTAAAGAATTTGGGGTCTTATGTCCTAAAGACCTAAAAACTGCCCTCGCAACTAAGGAGCTGAAGACCTCTCAGCCTAGAAATTAGAATACTATACATCTTCTTAGTGACTAGTATGATGAAGACCTGTAAACCTGGTGGATAAATATGTTGGAAAGCTCTGTAACCTGGTGGATAGTGTGCTAAAGCCCTAACAATCATCTGGCTTATATATAAGGGATCATCCAACTTGCTGGCCAATGTTCCGAAGGCCTCCGAACATGGACTTAGGTCTTCTAAGCGATGGCTAGTGTACAAAATTTCCAGATGGTGGATAATGTGATGGCAATCTCCCTACTTAATGGCTAGCATATGCTGGAGTAGCAACAAGGCATCTAGAATAATGAAGATCTACAAACTTGTGGATAGCTGCACCAAAGTCATCCTAAGCTGGTGTCTAATATATGAAGACCTTCCAAGCTAGTGGTTAGTTCAATGAAGACCTTTCATACATGGTAGCTGGTGTAAAGCAATACCAGCATTGTGACTAAGGCCCCTTTCACACTGGGGCGTTTTTCAGGCGGTACAGCGCTAAAAATAGCGCCTGTATACCGCCTGAAAAAATCCGGCCCCATTCACTCCAGTGTGAAAGCCGGCGGGCTTTCACACTGGAGCGGTGCGCTAGCAGGACGGCAAAAAAAGTCCTGTAGCAGCATCTTTGGAGCGGTATAGGAGCGGTGTGTTCACCGCTCCTTCCCATTGATTTGAATGGGACACCGCGGTGAAACCGCGGCAATACCGCCGCAAAGCGCCGCTACGGCGGCGCTCTGCGGGGGAAATTAACCCTTTTTCGGCCGCTCGTGGGGGGTAAAACCGCACCGCGAGCGGCCGAAACCCGCGGGCAAAACGACGGTAAAGCAGCGCTAAATATAGCGCTGCTTTGCCGTCACCGCGGCTCCCCGCCCCAGTGTAAAAGGGGCCTAACAAACACCCCAATCTGGAATTAGCCTAAGGCATGTATTGTAAACTGGTGGCTAATGTAGACCAGATCCCCTACAGCTGCCAGTCCATAATGTCCATAGTGTGTGTCCAACCAGACCTACATAGAGTTCAGAAATTAAAAATGAACACTAGTTCACCAAGTCACAGGAAACCTGCACTGAAAGAAATACAAAAAATACAAAAGGCTTCATTTCCAAGCACCTGAAAATGCTAGTTGCCTGACAATATGTTGGGACTCTTTTGCCGCGTACACACGAGCAGACTTTTCGACAGCAAAGGTCCGACGGAACGAATCCGTCGGACAATTCGATCGTGTGTGGGCTCCATCGGACTTTTGCTGTTGAAAAATCCGACAGACTTTAGAAATAGAACATGTCTTAAATTTTCCCTTCGGAACTCCGCTGGACCCAGTTCCTAACGAAAAATCCGCTCGTCTGTGTGCTAGTCCGACGGACAAACAACGACGCTAGGGCAGCTATTGGCTACGAACTTACTTATTCTACTCCGGTCGTACGCCATCACGTTCAAATCCATCAGAATTTAGTTTGATTGTGTGTGGCCAAGTCTGTTTATTCGAAAAGTACGTCGGAACTCTGTCGAAAGTCTGTCGGAAAGACCGTCGGGGCCTAGTTCGTTGAAAAGTCTGCTCGTGTGTACGCGGCAATAGGGTTTGTTTACACATATGGCCCTCTCTACCAGGGATCTGCGGTGGATCCACTATTAGAAAACGAGCAGCATGGCCGTTTTTTTTTTCCAGTCTAATAGGGATTTTCCAATGAAATACTATGCCACAACCCAGAGCCAGACAATCAGCGTGCAGTTGCCGCATGTCCCCGTTCACTTGAATGCATTGTGCAGTGGTACTGCTTACCAAAACACTTAGGGTGGACAGTCAGGGGCTATCATACAAAGTATTATCTTACCTTTATGTCATCCCTTGGCCAAGAGTTCAGCATGGTCGCAATGTGACCCCTATCATGGATCGTTATAAAAAGACCTCTGAAAAAGAAGCAAAAAAAAAAAATCTATTAGTGCCTTCATATATTTATCTTCTTTCTGAAGTTTATTTTAATTTCATCCAACATCATAAGGTTCAGATAGTAGCGGGTTAACAAACTTTAAGGCCTCATACACACAGACGTTTTAAAAAATGGGCTGTAAAGCTAGTAACAACGCCTGTAAAAAAAAGCAGTGTTAAAAACGCAATTTTAATAGCGTTTTGATTTGGCGTCAATGCGTGTTTTACGTCGTTTGTAAGCATTAACGCTAAGGCGCGTTTTAAAAAAAAAAAACCACATGCCTCTCTTATTTTCCACTCCCAAATTACCCACATAAACATTTTTACACCTTAAAAACGCTGACGCTAAAAAACTTCAAAAACGCGCATTAGCGCTGTACCGAGCTTTTTTTGGCATCAGTGTCAAAACAGCTCTAGCGCTGGGGCCTCCGAAGGCGCTGGTCCTTGGTTTTTTTTGGAGCTTAAAAACGACCATGCCTGTTACAGCTCAAAAACGCCATGGTGTGTATGAGCCCATTGAATAACATGGAGTGGCCTTCTTAAGCAGCAAAAAAAGCTCAAAAAAGCCGCTGTTAAAACATCCGTGTGTATGAAGCCTAAAAGAAAATATGAAAACTACCAAAGAATTTATAGAAACACTGGTAACCATTTCCTTAATACAAACGCTTTGGAAAGAGTCAAACCATGCAGTTCTTAAATATATAATCCAACTATCATGTTATTAATCTAATACATACCAATATTCCACTGAAGCCATTTGGGCTACCATATTACCTTTGTACATTGTAAGGGCCAGTTCACATGGCTATCATAGCAGGTGTTTGGTAAGTGTACAGGAAGCATCTAATGCCCCGTACACACAATCAAATTTTCCAACAAATGTTGGATGTGAGCTTGAAAGTCCGACCGTGTGTATGCTCCTTCAAACATTTGTTGTAGGACTTTCCACCAACAAATGTTGGCTAGCAGGTTCTCAAATTTTCCGGACTTTACGATCGTGTGTACACAAGTCCGTCAGACAGAAGTCCACACATTCTCGGAATCAAGTACGAGCCGGAGATATAACTAGCGTTCGTAATGCTATATAACTAGCATAATGCTATATAACGGAGATATAACTAGCGTTCGTAATCACGCACATCTTGTACATCACTACGTTCGTAAATGTTGTCCAACATTTGTGTGACCGTGTGTATGCAAGACAAGTTGGAGCCAACATCCTTCGAACAAAAATCCACGGTTTTGTTGTCGGAAAGTCCGATCGTGTGTACGGGGCATAACACTTTCCATATGCTTTGGAAATTTCTGCAAATTTGTGGATATTTTAGCAGACATTTTTGCTTGAGACAAGTGTTTGCATTGTATCACTGTGTTCTGATTTAGCAGACCCAGACAATCACTTTGTAAAGTTTTGTCTGGGGACACTTTGACATCTGAAACAGAAATGGATGGCGATGCTCAATGTAAGGGTGGAAATACACTCTACTGTGGACTGAAAGTTTCTTTAACCATCTCAATACAGGGCATTTTCACCCCCTTCCTGCCCAAGCCATTTTTCAGCTTTCAGTGCGGTCACAATTTGAATGACAATTGCGCGGTCATGCAACACTGTACCCAAATTAAATTGTTATCATTTTGTCCCCACAAATAGAGCTTTCTTTTGGAGGTATTTGATCACCTCTGCGGTTTTTATTTTTTTGCACTGTAAACAAAAGAATAGTGTCAAGTTTGAAAAAAAACTATATTTTTTACTTTTTGCTATAATAAATATCCAATTTTTTTTTTTTTAAACACATTTTTTTCCTCAGTTTAGGCCGATACGTAGTTTTCTACATATTTTTGGTAAAAAAAAAAAAAAAAAAAATCTCAGTAAGCGTATATTGATTGGTTTGCGCAAAAGTTATAGTGCCTACAAAATAGGGGATAGATTTATTGCATTTTTATTATTATTTGTTTTTACTAGTAATGGCGGTGATCTGCGATTTTTATCGTGACTGCGATATTGTGGCGGACATATCGGACACTTTTGACACATTTTTGGGACCATTCACATTTAATCAGTGATCCATGCTATGAAAAAGCATTGATTACTGTATGAATGTGACTGGCAGGCAAGGGGTTAACCACTAGGGGGCGCTGAAGGGGTCAATATGTTCCCTGGGAATGATCCTAACTTTAGAGGGAGGGGATTGACAAGGGGAGGAGACCAATCAGTGTTTCTCTGTATTGAGAACACACCATCGGTCTCCTCTCCTCTGAAAGGACCGTGGATCTGTGTGTTTACATACACAGATCCATGGTCCTGCTGTGTTATTGGGCAATCGCGGGTGCCCGGCGGACATCATGGCCGCCGGGCACGCGCACCGAGTCCCCAGTAACAAGGTGGGCGTGCGTGCCCCCTGGTGGGCTGAAAAGGCGAGGGCGTCATATGACGCCCTCCCGCCACGAGAGCTGCGCCGCCTGGCCGTCAATTGACAGCTGGCATTTAGCAACCAGTTAAACAGTAAGTAATATGGGATTTGGGCTAGATTACAGTGGCTATAGTTTGATAATTACTTATTATAATGGACTAAATGAAAAGAAGCATCAGAGTGGGAGAGTTTGCTTCCTGTATTTATATATTATAAAAAGTTTTATAGATAGTACTTAAAGCGGAAGTAAACCCATCCATTAACAGTTTCATCTCTGGCACATGCCAGAATTGTAACACTCCCATTGGTTGTGCTCTCAACCAAACTGTCAAACCATCCAATGGCTGGTGTCATAACTGATCACATGTGCAGCATCATGGCAGTTGTAGATTAAACAGAGGCAAAGATGGCAGCTTCCTTGGCTAGAAAATGATAGGGGGGGGGGGGGGGGGGGGGGGGTTTACTTCCACTTTAACTGTGCTTATATTTGCCAGGAGTTTAGCTTTAATACAAAATAGAACTATAGGCAGCCTCAGCTCTGCCACTGTTTACTTAGAAGTTGTCTATTCAGATCTGCCAAAGGTAAGCTTGATGAAAGACACTGTAAGCTGGATAAAGCTCCCCTCTGTGATTAACAGTGCTACAAAAAATGAAAATCCAGACAGCATTTCATAATGATAACGTTATATCTTGAAGCATTTTCAAATCCGGCTCTGTCTCTAAATGCAGCAATTTGCTTGTTGTAAGGAGCACAAAGGCTGTTCCTGTGAATCCCTTTTAAAGATCTAAAGTGCTTTTTTGGCATCAATGAAGATATTTTATAGGCTCTCAATAAGCGAGAATACTGTCTACACAAAGGCATTGTGGGGGGAAGAAGAAAAGTCAGAATGGAGTTGCCTTCTAAGCAGGCCCTTTCCATGGTAGAGTGTTGCTTTTTCGAAGACAGAAGAGAACGATTATGTAATGGGAAGAAAACGGCTCTCTTTAATACCAGATCAAATGCGGACGATCAGTTCCACCATTCATATCATCACGGCTAAGAGGGGAAGAGAACGAAGCCAAGAAATATATGCCATAATTAAAATGAAATCAGAAATTCTGGACCTTTTAAGCAACTGTTTCTGGGAAGATTGAAAAAACGAGCTTATCATCACAGAACTATTGAACCCAGGAGACGGTGCCAAATTTGTCCCAGACGTTCACAACGGTTTTTTGAAATTCTGTTTAAAATTAATGTAATCTCGATCGATCTTTTATCAGCTTTAAGTTCACGCAATTTCGAAAGACGTTTTCAATATTTTTTTAATCTGCAGCTTTTATTAAAAACACCAGGTAGATTTCTCTTTTTCCCCTACAAACCTAAAAATAAACATTGGTAACTTCAAGATACACAAGAATTGTGTTTTTAGAAAAATTTACCTTCGTTGTTTATGGTGCCATGTACAGTATGTGCATTAATTAAACACCATTAGATAACAAGTAGACCAATTTATTTAATTACTGTATTTATTGGCATATAACACTTACTTTTTCACCATGAAAATCGGGTGCAAATAGCGTGTTCCTGTTATACGCCAATACTTCAATTTTAGCTGCCTCGGAGGGGACAGGGAGGGGGGCGGGACGAGCTCCGTCAGATTACATACAGTGAAAATCTTTGAAAAAGTGAAAAGTTTACTTGGCGGCCTCTGTAATCGGAAGTCTTATCTCCTGGGCCGCCATTGGACCACTGCTCTGTCTATCATAGGAGATTCTCACTGTATGTAATCTGTCGGTGCTCATCCTGCCCCCCTCCCTGTCCCCTCTAGGCTGCAGATGGGCATTGATCAGGCTACACTGATGGCAATGGTGAGGCTGCTGCATTGATGGCAAGGGTGAGGCTGCTGCATTGATGGCAAGGGTGAGGCTGCTGCATTGATGGCAAGGGGGAGGCTGCTGCATTGATGGCAAGGGGGAGGCTGCTGCATTGATGGCAAGGGGGAGGCTGCTGCATTGATGGCAAGGGGGAGGCTGCTGCATTGATGGCAAGGGTGAGGCTGCTGCATTGATGGCAAGGGTGAGGCTGCTGCATTGATGGCAAGGGTGAGGCTGCTGCATTGATGGCAAGGGTGAGGCTGCTGCATAGATGGCAAGGGTGAGGCTGCTGCATATATGGCAAGGGTGAGGCTGCTGCATAGATGGCAATGGTGAGGCTGCAGATAGGAATTGCTCAGGCTGCATTGTTGGCTGCAGATGGGCACTGACCCTTATTTTGCTTCAAAGGTCCTTATTTAAAATTTACGTTTTTTCCCGAAACTTCCCTCTTAAAATAAATGTGCGTGTTATATGCTGATAAATACAATATTTGTTTATTATGTTTTGGAAACACTTGTGGTATTGTTCATTTTGTTTTGTTTGCGGTTTGATCTCTCCCCGTACTTGATACAGCCCGCTATAGATCTTTGGTGTGACAAGGAGTGCACACAATTCTAATTATAATATGGTTCCTGTGCTTTTTTTTTTTTTTTCTTCTTTTTAGATTATGCACACATACAGTATATGTTGCAGTATGATTTATAGGTCAGTGATTTTGCATATCTTTGCTAGTAGGTGTTGTGGCCTTGCTCCTGATACACAGCAACACCACCATATATTGCAGTGAATCGGGATTGAGGCCGTTGATGTCGATTTGGTCTCTTGTGTGTGTGTGGAGCGCTGGAGCCGGAGTCTCATTTATGCCACTCAGTGCTCCAAGGATATGTACCAAACACTTGCTAATTAGTGAACACGACAAAATCAATCTCCTGCGCTCAAGTGAAAAGCACTGGCCAAAGACAATCTGTACTCTTTAGAGGATCAAATTATGCATTATTGTGTAAAAAAAGACAGATGTGTACTCACAAACGACATCAGCAATAAGGAACATCAAAGTCCATGTGTACTTGAAACAGCCTGGTCAGCTAGACAAGTCCCAAAATGTGAGAAGACTGTACAAACGGCTGACACGTTTCGAGGAGGGATCCCCTCTTCCTCAGAGCCAACCTTTGAGGAAGAGGGGATCCCCCCTTGAAACGTATCAGTCGTTTGGATACATAGAAACCAATCAGCTTCCTGGTTTTATTGTCAAAGCTTAAAGCGGTTGTATAGTAACTCACCTGGTCCATGCCGAGGTAGCTGACATGTTGCCTTGGTGTGTCTTCCGGGTATCGCGACTCCAGCACTGTGAGTGGCTGGAGCCGCAATGTCGTCACTCCTGCGCATGCGCATGGGAGAATTCTTCCTGGCAAGGTTCGGATTCTGCCGGCCTTTCAGCCGAGAATCACCCGTGCGCATGCGCCGCTGCAGTCAGCGGCGCATTGCATGGGGAATATCTCCTAAACCGTACTCATTATAGGTTTACCTGTACGTAAAAGTCATTTTTTTGACTATACAAAAACTTTAATTGAACAAGCTGAAGTTAGAAGCCGATTGGCTACCATGCACAGTTGCACCAGATTCTGAGTGCACCAGCTTTAGTAAATCTACCCATCTGTTCCTTGTTTCAGTACTTGATAATTAGGAAGAGCTGTATGAAGTTTATATACGTGACTCTGGGTGTTCAGATCCATTAAGTTATACGAGTAAGCACTAGGGTTGCCACCTTTTCTCCAAGCCAAACCCGAACACTTTAGCAGCGCACAGGATTTTATTTTTTGTAGAATACACTATAGGATTGTAAAAGATCTAGGACAGCTTTGGGTGCCCCAAGGGGAGTAGTAATGTGGCGCACACACAGCACGTTTCAACGAAGAGTGGGTATGGACAACTTGTATTAACAGTGGAAGGGCATGGTTAAATAAAACAAAAGCATTCTTGTCTCCATAAAATAATCTTAGATTGCTGTGCCACAAGTAAGTGTCTCACAGACATGTATAAACCTCAGCACAATCCTTAAAAAAAAAAAAAAACTTGTTTACATATGATTTTGCGAACACTCAAAATAGTCAGAGAGCTAACATTTTATCTGAGCCTACTTTAAAGACAACCTTAGTTAAAAGAGTCAGGTACTGCTTATTAACCAGATACTGTTAAAGAGGAAGTAAAGCCTCCTCCAAAAAAAAAAAAAAAACGGAACCTGCAAGGCAAAGGCATAATGAGCTAGTATGCATAGCATACTAGCTCATTATGAATAACTTACCTGAGAACGAAGCCCCCAAAGCCACCATCAAACCCGGAGTGACTTCCAGGTCTCGCCGCTCCATCGCTGTCATTTGCTGGATCAGCGATGACGTCACTCCCGCGCATGCGCACGAAATCAGCATATTGCCGTGATCTCGGCCTGCGCGCCGCTGTCTACGGCGCATGCGCCGTAGACAGCGATGCCTCTTTTTTTCTAAATATCTCCTAAACCATGTAGGTTTAGGAGATATTTATTGGACCTACAGGTAAGCCTTAATGTAGGCTTACCTGTAGGCCAAAGTGGTTTGTAAGGGTTTACAACCACTTTAAGACAATGAACACTTTGGTGAGAAGTATGTAATGTTCAATATAGTATATATAGTGCAGGAGTGCAGGGAGTACTGTGCAATGTGGCATAGTGTACAGCAATGCAGTACAATGTACAGATGTAAATACAGTATGACGCAGCACAATATATGCATGTAAGTGCAAAGTTTATGGCGTGGGTAGAATATACAGAAGAGCAGTGCAGAGTATATGACGGTGGGTAGTATGTGCAGGAGAGGAGTGCGGAGTATATGACGGTGGGTAGTATGTGCAGGAGAGGAGTGCGGAGTATATGACGGTGGGTAGTATGTGCAGGAGAGGAGTGCGGAGTATATGACGGTGGGTAGTATGTGCAGGAGAGGAGTGCGGAGTATATGGTGGTGGGTAGTATGTACAAGAGAGGAGTGCCGAGTGTATGGCGGTGGGTAGTATATACAAGAGAGGAGTGCCGAGTGTATGGCGGTGGGTAGTATGTACAAGAGAGGAGTGTGGAGTGTATGGTGGTGGGTAGTACATGTACATGAGAGAGGTGCAGATGGTGTAAAAGTATATGGTGTGGATGAGCCCTAGTTCATGGATCGCTGCAGAGTCCACTTTGCAGTGGCACGCATAGAGCAACTGAACTTAGCTGCACAGCACTAGTACTGGCCACCATGCTGCAGACACTGCTCTCATCGCCCCCTCCCCAATCTCAAGCCCCTTTCTCAAGTCCCTGCACACAAGCTTCATTATCTCACAAAACCCACAAACTCACCTCTCTCCACATTCCCTGCAGAACAAACTAATGCAGACATCCCTTCTGGCAGGATCAGCAGCAGCCGGCAGCTCCACCTCCACCTGTATCTTTCTACAGGCAGAACACTGAGCAGGGGCACTGGTGCGAATCGGAGGGAGGAGAAAAGACAACATAGTTGCTCTGTATGTAGCGGCGCTGATGTTTGCTTGCGCAGCTGCAGAGGGAAGCAGTGCATTCAGGCTTCATTAGCGCTGTATTGACGGGGGTCAGTGGGGGAGAGAGAGTGCACAGCAGTGAGCCGCAGCTGTCCGAATTCACTAACGCTACACTAAAGGGGAGGGAGAGAGCGCTCAGCAGTGACGCCGCAATCCTTCAGAAATCACTAGCGCTGCATTAAAATATGCTGGGGGTGGGGGTGTTGGCGTGGACAGTGTCCGGGTTTCAGGAGGACAGAAACCCGGGCACAAGTGTCAAAACCAGTCCGGGTCATTTCCGTACAGGTGGCAACCCTAGTAAGCACTGATAACGCAAAACGTATCAACCATCCTTTCCCCCACTAGGTCTGTACTAGCCTGTTATTTTGATTTTACACAATATAGTGAATTGCTTTTCATGACACATCTTTGAAATTATCATGTTACTCCATGTTTTTGGTGACCGTATACTGTGCTAAGCTTACTGTTGACCTTTACACGGTTTTGAAATGTACTTTTCCTGATGTGTTACTCAAAAAATAAAGAATGCGTAAAATAAAATAAAAAATGAATAAGGGATTATATGGCTATGAAGGTCATTGTTCAGGTGCCTCCTTTTATAGGGTGACAAAACTGTCAATGTACTCCCAACTGTGCTCCAGTGTGGTCAACCTGCCAAATGGGCTTCCAATGGAGACCATCAATGCTGTTGTCACCATTTGGAACCAAGCCAGCTTTGTTCACAACTGCCTTCATCCCTACAAAATACATTTTTAAAGAATAGGTAGAAGCAGTCTGAACATTGCAGATATTGTTAAGCCCGCCCCCCCCCCCCCCTGCAAAGTGTAAACTGAGGCCATTTTGTCCAATAGAACTGGGTACCAAGACATTTAGCAGGGGGGCAAACTGCCTACCAATTGTCCAAAAACCACAGAGGATGACCCCCATTATGAACAAGCCCTGAGGCTGCATTCACACCTGAGCATTTTGTCGCCTGAAGCCTGAAGCTACAAAATGCTACAGGGGAAAAAATTACATTATTCTCTATGGAGATGGTTCACATCTCCACTCCGAAACGCCTGAAGCCCTACGCCTGAAGCTCAAACAAGTTCCGGACCCTTTTTTGTCACTTGAATCGGGCAGGTTTGGGCGTTTTTCTTCCTTTTACATTGGTGACCTTTTGCTCTGCACATTATCGCGGCAAAACGCGGTAAAAAACGCTGCAAAAATCGCGGTAAAAAACGTGCTAAAAAACGCAGCAAAAAACGCTGCAATTTTCTGCCTGAAAACGATACGCTCAGGTGTGAATGCAGCCTAAGTGTAAAGGCAATGAAGCACTAAAATTGTCAATATAAAACACTATCACATACCGTATTTATCGGCGTGTAACACGCACCCCAAGTTTAGGAGGGCATTTTAAGGAAAAAAAAAAGTTTTAGGAGGGAAGTTTAGGGAAAAAAAAAAAAAAAACTTACATTTAAGCGTTATTTGCAGCCTTGCCCCAGCGTCATTTGCAGCCTTGCCCAGCGTCATTTGCAGCCTTGCCCAGCGTCATTCATTGTAGCTTGCCTAGTGTCATTGTAGCTTGCCAGCGTCATTTGCAGCCTTGCCCAGTGTCATTCATTGTAGCTTGCCTAGTGTCATTGTAGCTTGCCAGCGTCATTTGCAGTCTTGTCCGGGTTTAAATTTTCCGGCGCCATGACGCTCTGTCGCGTGCGCCGCTGAAAAAGACCGAAGCTCCCCCGGAAAAGACCGAGCCGACTGTTCGGCTCCGCTCGCGGTCCCGCCTCCCTGCTGTTTCCGGAGCGAGCGCAGGGAGGCGGGACTACGAGCGGAGCCGAACAGTCGGCTCGGTCTTTTCCGGCGCCGCTTAGTTTTTTTCGGCCGCGATTCGGTCTTTTTCGGCAGTGCTCGCCATTTTTCGGCGGCGCTTGCCATTTTTGTCACTTTTTTTGGGGGGGGGGGGGGGGGGGGGGGGTATCGGCGTATAACACGCACCCACGACTTTCCCCACCATTTTAAGGGGGAAAAAGTGCGTGTTATACACCGATAAATACGGTAAATGCCACAAAAGAGGATTGTGTTCAATAGTGAAAAAAAAAAAAAAGCAAACACCCAAAATGTTATATCAACCACGATTGTGGCAATCATGGGATCCTCTATGCTGAGAAATCATCTCTGGGCACAGAAACCCTCATTTAAATATATTACTTACAAAGGGTATAATTTCACTTTGTGTGCATCAAATACCTTGGCAAACACAAATATTACCATATAAAAGTAGCAGTGACACCGTCATTGTACATTAGATAGCCTGTGCATAGAGCAGAGCTGTGGGAGGGGCCCAGTAAACCCCACCCACCACAGGCTCCCTGCAGAAAACTACAGAAGGGGGTGGAGACAAGACCAGTCACCCTGCACAAGGAGAGAGAGCAGCAGTGATCGGTCTTCATTACGGGTAGTTCCTGCACAGAGGGAATGCAGCCTCACTGTGCCCATGAATGCAGCCTCACTGTGCCCATGAAAGCAGCCTCACTGTGCCCACCATTGCAGCTTCACTGTGCCCACCATTGCAGCTTCACTGTGCCCACCATTGCACCACTGGATTACTGCACAGATCTGGAAGAAATACACACAGCACACCAAGAGTCAAGAATACACATGCATCTCGTATTTAGACCTAAATTTGTTTATCCCTGAGTCCAGCTTTAAAAACCCTTATTAAATTGATAATGGATTCCTGGAACAGCACACAAGTTTATTGCTCTGAAATGCCTTTCAGACATGACCTTTGTGTGGGTTACTATACGAAGAGGAGAGCTTTTTCTGAGTCCCCAGCAAAACATGGCAATTATGAAGGTCAAAGATAGTTCTCATAGTTTTCCGCTTAGCAAACGTACAGAGAAAATATTTTTTCCCCTTTTTGATGACAACGGATCTTTACTAAACTTTAGTTTGCCATTCTTTATGTACCCCCTCTCTGACTTGTTGCTAAAATAATATTTGGATGGGATTACATTTAATCTAAACAAACTCCGAAGGGGACGAGTTGGGCATGAGAAAAAGCTTTAAAGTTTATTCATTAATGGATTTATAGGAAAATAAGTTACACATGCTTAAATGGTATGTACACTATTTGCAAAAAAAAAAAAAAAGCCTCCTTAGCATAGAATAAAATTAGTAGTAACAAGGATGGGTGTTAACCAATCACATCTCTCACATTTTGTTGAGAATCGTAATCTGCAGTAACAGATTCGTCCAACCTTGTCATAATAATGAAGTCAGATATCAATGCTCATCTGTTTAGTCATAATACTTGGTGCAAGTGTAGAGAGGGTCCGTATTTACAGGAGACAGGAGGTTCCTCTGTGCTACTGTAAGGAAGTATATCTAGTAGTGATTGGTCTTATTCAACTGGACTTTCGCTGTACTGTATTGTAGTGCTGAAGACATTTCATAGCTTCTCTGTGCCACTTCTTTGGTTCCAATGAGTGTCAGGAAGATATCTAGCATTGATATTCACACCTAACTCCAATCACCATGAAATGTGTTAATGTTGATTGCCCAAAAGCAGAATGGGCAGTGTGAAAGTGGTGTTGCCATCAGTGCCATCTTAAGAGCTTTATAGGCCCCCGGGCAATACAGGGCACTGGGGCCCTGTCTACACAATCCCGCACGATTGCCCATCAAATGCAGCTTTACTGTGCCCGTGAATGCAGCCTCACTGTGCCCGTGAATGCAGTATCAGGAATCAAGTACTCACCGAGGCCAAGATGCCGAGAGCGGTTGCCCTTGCGACTCAGCGCCCACTGCCCCTGGAGATGAGACAGAAGGCAGTTGGCACCAAGAGGCACAAGCCACCTGTTGGTGATGGCTAGGCGTGGGCCTGGATGCTGAAGACAGGAGATGTGCTGGAAACTGGGATCCTGGCTGAGGCTCAAACACTGGTAGGCAGGCTGGAGGTAAAACACAGCAGATTAGTCAGGCACAAGCTAGGGGGTCAAACACGGGTAGACAAGTCCAGAACGAGGTAACCAGGCGGAGAGATAAGGCAGGGTCAAAGGCAGGCAGAGGGTCAGGTACTGGCAGCAAGAAGCAGATATCCGAAGTACAGGCCGAGGGTCAAACACTGGAGACAAGTGGGAAGTCCGGTAGGCAAGCCAAGGGTCAAGGTTTAGAGAGAAGCAGGATGGTCAAGGTGATCCGGGTCGGCAGCGGGTAGTCAATCAAGGAAGCAAACAGCAGGTACAGGTACAAGGAACAAGGACAGCTGAGAGACGAACCAGCATTGTTTTGGTGTGAAGGCCTCTCTTTTATAGGCCAGCTGGTTGGTCACATGGGGCGCACGCTAGTGCGCATGCGCGCGCGCCGCTCAGTGGAGCCGCGAGCGCGCGTGCGCCGCCGCAGCATTACCCCATCTCTTCCTGTGCGCCGGAGCGCCAGCCCCGTGCGCATGCGCACTACAGCGCGCAACGGACGAGGTCCCTGATAGTGCCCCCCCCTGAGGGGCGGACTCCGGACGCCCAAGCTATCCATTAACTCAGGATGTTCTTGGTGGAAGATCCTGATCATCCTAGGGGCATGGAAATTTTTGGATGGTTCCCAGGAGTTGTCTTCTGGAGGGTACCCCTTCCATTTTACCAAGTATTGGAGCTGGCGGCCCACTTTCCTGCAACCCAGTAGAGATTCCACTTCATACTCTTCGTTACCATCAATTGTGACAGGAGGTGGAGGAAGTTCTTCTCTATCTGGAAAAGGACTGGGGACCAGAGGTCTTAGCAGCGAGGCATGAAATACCGGGTGTATTCTGTATGTCTTGGGTAGTGAAAGCTCAAAAGCCACCGGATTTATCATCTTCTTGATTTCAAATGGCCCGATGAATTTAGGGCCCAGTTTGCGTGAAGGGCACGAGAGTTTGAGATGGGTGGTTGACAACCATACCTTCTCCCCTGTTTTAAAAGAGGGATTAGCCTTTCTACCTTTGTCGTGAAATCTTTTGTAATCCTCTTGTGCCTGTTGCATTGTTTTCCGGAGTTCCTGAAAGTTGGACTGGATGGATTCTAGCCTTTCTTGTACCGCTGGAGCTGGTGATTCAGGGAAGGCGTTTGGGAGGAAAGATGGATGAAAGCCAAAATTTGCCCAGAAGGGAGTTTGATTAGTGGTTGAATGGGAGGAGCCATTATACGCGAATTCTGCATAAGCCAATAGGGAGGCCCAATCGTCTTGAGCTGAGGAACAAAAACAGCGTAAATACTGTTCAAGCGTCTGGTTGGTACGCTCTGTTTGTCCATTGCTCTGTGGATGGTAGGCTGATGAAAGGCAGACCTTGATTCCTAGAGACTTGCACAGTTCCTTCCAAAATTTTGAAGTAAATTGAGAGCCTCTGTCCGAGACAATGCTCTTGGGGACCCCATGGAGCCGGACAATCTCCTTAATAAAAATGTTGGCCGTTTCTAAAGCCGTGGGAGTGCCAACCATAGGCAGGAAGTGGCTCATCTTGGACAGCCGGTCCACTACTACCAGGATGGTAGAAAACCCCTCTGAGGGTGGTAAGTCTACGATGAAGTCCATCGAGATGTCGGCCCAGGGGCGCTCCGGGATGGGTAGTGGTTTTAGTAACCCCCAAGGTCTATTTTTGGTCCCCTTGTTCCGTTGGCAAGGTATGCAGGAGGAGATATAGTTTTGGCAGTCTTGTCGCCAGCCTGGCCACCAGAAGGTGCGGGAGATGAGTTCCGCTGTTTTTCGGACTCCGAAGTGCCCCGCTAGCTTGTGGTCATGGAAGGTTCTTAGGACTAAGGGTCTCACTTCTTGAGGAACAAAGACTTTGTCTTGATGCCAAAGCAGGTTCTCACGCCTTTCCAAGGAAGCCACAATAGGATCTCTGCAAAGAGTTGATGCTGTATGGAGAGCAGAAGATAGGTCTGTTGGGGTAAGTAGTAAGAAATTCTGGGGAGCTAGGATGGTGCTGGGTTCTGTTATTTGGGCGGACTCCGACGAGATGCGGGAGAGAGCATCTGCCTTGCCATTTTTGGACCCAGGTCGGTAGGAGATGTGGAACGTGAATCTTGAAAAGAAGAGTGCCCATCGGGCTTGGCGAGGTCTTAACCTCTTGGCAGTCCGTAAGTATTCGAGGTTCTTATGGTCGGTGAAGATGGTAATCGGATGGACCGCCCCTTCGAGAAGATACCTCCATTCTTCCAAAGCACATTTAATAGCTAGTAATTCCCGATCACCCACGTCATAATTCCTTTCGGGAGGACTTAATCTCCGAGAAGCGAAAGCCACTGGATGGAGAAGAGCCTTTGGCCCATGCCGTTGCGAGAGAATGGCCCCAGTGGCCGAATCTGAGGCGTCTACCTCCAATACGAAAGGGAGCAGTGGGTCCGGATGCCGTAAAATGGGAGCAGTGGTGAAAAGTGTTTTCAATTTGATAAAGGCTTCCTGAGCCTCCGGCGTCCACCGAAAACGATTTTGCTGGCGGGTTAGTTGAGTAATCGGGGCAACGATGGCAGAGAATCCCACGATGAACCGCCGATAAAAATTGGCGAAGCCAATGAATCGTTGCACCGACTTTTTATCTTTGGGAGGTGACCACTCTACCACTGCCTTGACTTTCTGAGGATCCATCGACGTACCTTTGGTGGAGATGATGAATCCTAAGAATTGGATTGTAGATTTTTCAAATTCGCATTTCTCCGCTTTGAGATATAATTGATGGGCCCTGAGGACGGTAAGTACCCATCTGACATGTTCCCGATGGAGTTCCAAGGTTGCTGAAAAGACGAGGATGTCATCCAGATAAACGACTAGGAAATCATCCAAGTGTTCTCTGAAGATGTCGTTCACCAAGTGTTGAAAAGTGGCCGGAGCGTTGCAAAGGCCGAAAGGCATCACAAGATATTCGAAGTGGCCAAACCTAGACCTGAAAGCAGTCTTCCACTCATCCCCTGCGCGGATCCGGACGAGGTTGTAGGCACCTCGCAGGTCGAGTTTGGAAAACACCTTGGCTGTTCGGAACCGCTGGAAGAGCTCTGGGATAAGCGGTAGTGGGTACCGATTCTTGACAGTAATTTTGTTTAACTCCCTATAATCGATGCAGGGTCGAAGAGAGCCATCCTTTTTGCCTACAAAGAAAATGCCAGCCCCGGCTGGGGAAGTAGATGGCCGAATAAAACCTTTCTCGAGGTTCTCATCAATATAAGTTTTAAGAGCTCTTAGCTCGGTCTCCGACAGGGGAAATATGCGTCCGAAAGGGATCTCAGACCCAGTGAGTAATTCAATAGGGCAGTCATAGGCCCGGTGTGGAGGTAGATGATCGGCCTTTTTTTTGTCGAACACATCTTTAAAGTCCTGGTACGCTGGGGGAATGTGTTGCAAGTTTTCAGGTGCCATGACAACAGCCAGATGAGCATTTGGAGGTGGTGCCAGGCAATGTGAATGGCAGTATGGAGAAGAGAAGGAGACCTCTTTCCGGTCCCAATGGATCTGAGGGTCATGGGCTTGTAGCCAAGGAAGTCCTAGAATAATCGGGAACATTGGGGATGAGATGAGGTCGAAGCGTAGAAGCTCCTGATGTCCAGAATCCGTGGTGGTAAGGATAGGTGCTGTCTCCAGTGTGACTGGCCCCGAATGTGGCAGAGACCCGTCAGCCAAGTGAACCAACAGTGGTCTTCCTTTATTAACATATGGGATCTGCCATTCCTTGGCAACGGAGACATCCAAAAAGCAGCTGCAAGCCCCGGAGTCAATTACGGCCGGTAACCGAATCCTCTTTCCCGCCAGCTGTAGGGAGACAGAGAGAGTCACATAAGCCTGAGTAAGATTAGGATTTTGACAGTTCATAGTGTGCTGAGGTGGCAACTTACTGGGCCGGATGGGACAATTCTGTAGGAAATGACTGGATCCTCCACAGTAGAGACATAGGTTGGATCTGCGTCTACGTTGGCGTTCCTCCTGAGACAGGCGGGGGCGGACTAGACCCAGTTGCATAGGTTCCCCGTCTGATGCCAAGGTGCCGGTAGGCAAGGGAGTGGTTGGATACATGGAAGGACCTCTTGGGGACCCCCACACTGGTCGAGATCCTTGTAGGCGCTCGGAACGGCGCTCACGCATGCGCCGGTCCAGTTTAGTAGTCAACTGGATGAGTTCTTCTAAGGTCGTGGGAGTCTCAACACGAGCTAACTCATCCTTGAGACCCTCATTCAATCCTAGCCGGTACTGGTAGCGGAGGGCTGCCTCATTCCATGTTGTGTCGGCCGACCATTTACGGAACTCCGCAGTATAGTCCTCTACTGGTCTTCTCCCCTGGGAGAGGGTATGAAGAGTAGCTTCGGCTGTGGCAGTACGTTGGGGGTCATCATACAGTTGGCCCATAGCTTCAAAAAAAGAATCCACGGTGTTTAGCAAGGGGTTCCTTTGCTCCATGAGACCGTGAGCCCAGGTCTGGGGTTCTTCTGAAAGCAGAGAAATGATGAATCCCACTTTTACAATTTCAGAGGCGAAGGTCCGGGGTTATTACATAGTTAGTTAGGTTGAAAAAAGACACAAGTCCATCCAGTTCAACCACAAATTAAACAAAAAAAAAAAAAATATATATATATATATATATCATACAATCCCATATACCCCATTCTATACCCACAGTTGATCCAGAGGGTTGTAAAGCGAGGTACAAGGAGCAGGCGTTTTTGAATGACCTGAATTTTCTACGGTCGCCTGAAAAACGCTCGGGGATAGGTACCCTGGGTTCTGGCACAGCCATCATCATAGCAGGTGGATTTTGCATTTGAGGTGCGGAGGCCCCGCTGGCTGACCCGGAAGCTGGGTTGGCAGCAGGAGAAGCAGTTGCCAGTTGTTGGAGGCGGGTATCAACCTGGGCATAGCCTTCCTGTAATTTCTGCACCGCCTCCATGAGGGATGACACCTGTTGACATAACATCTCCAAAGGAGATCCCGCTCTGTTGGCCTCTGTCATGGCTGGTTCGTACTATCAGGAATCAAGTACTCACCGAGGCCAAGATGCCGAGAGCGGTTGCCCTTGCGACTCAGCGCCCACTGCCCCTGGAGATGAGACAGAAGGCAGTTGGCACCAAGAGGCACAAGCCACCTGTTGGTGATGGCTAGGTGTGGGCCTGGATGCTGAAGACAGGAGATGTGCTGGAAACTGGGATCCTGGCTGAGGCTCAAAACACTGGTAGGCAGGCTGGAGGTAAAACACAGCAGATTAGTCGGGCACAAGCTAGGGGGTCAAACACGGGTAGACAAGTCCAGAACGAGGTAACCAGGCGGAGAGATAAGGCAGGGTCAAAGGCAGGCAGAGGGTCAGGTACTGGCAGCAAGAAGCAGATATCCGAAGTACAGGCCGAGGGTCAAACACTGGAGACAAGTGGGAAGTCCGGTAGGCAAGCCAAGGGTCAAGGTTTAGAGAGAAGCAGGATGGTCAAGGTGATCCGGGTCGGCAGCGGGTAGTCAATCAAGGAAGCAAACAGCAGGTACAGGTACAAGGAACAAGGACAGCTGAGAGACGAACCAGCATTGTTTTGGTGTGAAGGCCTCTCTTTTATAGGCCAGCTGGTTGGTCACATGGGGCGCATGCCGCTCAGTGGAGCCGCGAGCGCCGCCGCAGCATTACCCCATCTCTTCCTGTGCGCCGGAGCGCCAGCCCCGTGCGCATGCGCACTACAGCGCGCAATGGACGAGGTCCCTGATATGCAGCCTCACTGTGCCAGTGAATGCAGCCTCACTGTGCCCGCCAATGCAGCCTCACTGTGCCCGCCAATGCAGCCTCACTGTGCCCGCCAATGCAGCCTCACTGTGCCCGCCAATGCAGCCTCACTGTGCCCATCAAATGCAGCCTCACTGTGCCCATCAAATGCAGCCTCACTGTGCCCATCAAATGCAGCCTCACTGTGCCCACCATTGCAGCCTCACTGTGCCCACCATTGCAGCCTCACTCTGCCCACCATTGCAGCCTCACTGTGCCCACCATTGCAGCCTCACTGTGCCCATGAATGCAGCCTCACTGTGCCCACCATTGCAGCTTCACTGTGCCCACCATTGCAGCTTCACTGTGCCCACCATTGCAGCTTCACTGTGCCCACCATTGCACCCTCACTGTGCCCATGAATGCAGTCTCACTGTGCCCACAATTGCACCCTCACTGTGTGCATGAATGCAGCATCACTGTGCAAATTAATACAGACTTACCATCGCCTGGTAACACACACACACAGCAGGCATCTCCTCCTGTGTATCACGGAACTGGCTGGGTCTGTGTTTGGCGGCCGCACTGTAACAAGGTCCCGCCCCCATAGACCGGCTCGTGTTATAGGCGGAACACTGATTCATTCTACTATTACATGAGCCAATCTAGGGGGGCGGGACCTTGTTACAGCGCGGCCGCCAAACACAGACCCAGCCAGCTCCGTGATACACAGGAGGAGGAGAGAGGGAAAGAGCGGAGCGCTGCAGCCACAACTCAAAGTGGCCTCAGGGCAGGCGGCCTTTCCCGGTATCCCGGTAGGGCAGTCCAGCCCTGGCTTGGGTCCCTGGGCATCTGCCCAGCGTGCCCATGCAAAAAGACAGCCCTGGTTGCCATCCTGTCCTAGTTCCAATGGGTTTTCCTCTTTCGAGAGGACATCTGGTTTACAGGAGAAACAAAAGAAAATAATTCTTTAAGAGGCATTAATGACGTCAATACTACTTCATTGTGATTAAGTTATAATAATGTCATGCTTCCAAGTCCATGATCTTTTATATATAAAAAAACAACGGGACATGTTCTCCAATGCAAAATATTCTTTTATCTCTGATTGTGCCCAAAGCATGATAAAGAGCATGGTATGCTCGTAACTGTACAGTAGCATCAAACTGTCTTGATTTGAAAGAATAATCACAGATAAAAGAATATTTTGCATTGGAGAACGTGCCCCATCGTTTTTTCTATTGAATATCGTGGAAAATTGGGAGGCAACCCTGACACTATACCCCAGAAAGGAACAGAGGAAAGAAAAGGAAATAACTCACCTTATTTTGTGTGTGTATTATATATATATACACATACATACACACACACATATAATATTATATATTGTGTATGTCATCGGGGGGTGAACCCTCTCTCGTTTATGTTATTCAAACGCTCTAGTAATAGTACATAATAAGTTGATGCCTTTCTTAAACACAAACTTATGTATGCTAGAGGGTTCCATGACAGATCTTACCCATGTACTATGGTTCTCACTTTTCCTTCAAACCTTGTATTTGTACGTCTCCACATTACATGTTTAGAGCAGGCGATGATAGTTCCCTGCTCCACTAAATGATCTTTTATTTTTTTTACTTGTTTTGCAAAAACAATAAAAACGATTGAAACAGAAAGAAGTCATTCTTGTCAAAATGGAACAAACATCCCTGAAAATGGGGTAGGTGGCCTTCAACACCATCTGTCTCTTCCACATATAATGCCATTTTAATATCTCTACCCTGGTAATTTGACAACAATTCACACCATAAATCAAGAAATGAACCCCTATGCAGGGTTTACGACACCAACAATGGTGTTATGCAACTAGGACAGGATGGCAGCAGAACTTTCACTCCTCCGATCCTGCGCTCCAGCATTTACACACTTCACAGAGATTGAATTAAGGTGTCCTAAAGTCAGCCATAGATAGAGTTCGAATCTCGGCCAGTTCAGCAGGGACCAATTCGAGATTTGAACCATCTATGGACATGTTGGAGACTGCGAGCCAGGCCTTCTCGTCCAAAATTACTGCCTGACCTCACAAATATGCTTCTGGAAGAATGGTCAAACATTCCCAAAGACACACTCCTAAACATCGTGGACCGCCTTCCCGGAAGAGTGGAAGCGGTTATAGCTGCAAAGGCAGGGCCGGGCCAACTCAATATTGAACCCTACGGACTAGGACGCCATTAAAGTACATGTGTGTGTAAAGGCAGGCGTCCCAATACTTTTGGCAATATAGTGCTTTTCCGAGCACAGCAAGATAAACTCAGAGCATGCAGTAATATTGCTTATTGCTAGAAATAGAGCTTCTATTTAAAAAAGGTGCCTCATTAGGTTGCCATTTATAATATGCGTTTTCACCAGATGTTTTTAGAATAGGGCAAAAGGAAAAAAATATTATTTGCTGTCTCCTATAAAACATATCCATTAAAAAAATGTAAAGAAATCTAATTTCTTCATCAATTTAGGCCAATATGTATTCTGCTACATATTTTTGGTATAAAAAAAGTTATATAGCTTACAAACTATGGGATATTTTTATGGAATTTTTATTTATTTTATATTAGTAATGGCGGCAATAAGCGACTTATAGCGGGACTGCGATATTGCGGCAGACAAATTGAACACCAAGTGACAATCTTGACATCTAGGGACCAGTGACACGAATACAGTGATCAGTGCTAAAAAATATACACTATCATAATGACACGGGCACTGAAGGGGTTAACATCAGGGGCAATCAAAGGGTTAAATGTGCTCCTAGGGAGTGCTTTCTAACTGTGGGAGGTGCTTTAACTGTGGGAAGACATAGATCTGTGTTCCTGCTTAGCAGAAATACAAGATCTCCTTCTTCCCTTGTCACAGAACGGCGATTTGCCTTGTTTAAATAGGCAGACCGCCGTTCTGTCTCTCTCGGCAGAACAATCGTCAGGTCCTGGTGGACAATGGGTCCGCCAGACCCACTGATTGGCTCCCGCTGTGTCCAATCACAGTGGGAGCTGGTCGCCAGCGGCACATGTGCGCTGCAGACCCGGGAAAGCAACATTTCGTACGTGATTTTGCATAAGGAGAGCCACCACCCCACAGTACATATGCGTGGGGCGGTTGGCAAATGGTTAATATTGATTGGACCTTGGGAAAAACATTTTCTTGGGCCCTCTCCCATTCTGAGACAGTTAGAAAAATAGCAGGTAGACTCAAAATCAGTTTAATGCAGCCGATCATGCAGAAATTGCAATTGGTTGCCAGGAGGTTATAGCCTATCCTTACCTGACTTGTTGCTAGGAGGTTACAACACATAATTTCTGCTTGCCAATTGGTTGTTAGAGATTACAGCCCATCATTACTGCTCACTGATTGGTTGCTAGAGGTTTAAGCACACCATTACTGCTGATTGGTTGCTAGAGATTACAGCGGATCACTAGTGTTCACTGATTGGTTGCTATAGGTTACTGAACACCATTACCACTCAGTGGAGCAATCCAAAATAATTGAGCAAGTAAAGCGGCACATTACTACACATACAGCGGGGATGGTCAGATCGCACGGACATACCGCTGTGGACGATTAAAACACGCGGACATACCGCTGTGGACGGTCAGAGCACGTGGACATCCCGTGGGGGGACTGCCAGAGCGTGCTGACATACCACGGGGGGTGGTCAGAGAATGCAGGCATACTGCAGGAGACGGTCAGAGACCTTTCAGCAATGCACAGCTTTACATTTTGCAGAACAACTCATGGTTTAAAATAGCAGTCAGGTAGTCTATTGGGGGTGGGGGGGACATACCTGGCCAGCTGGGCTGACCATGCGCGTTCAGAGGTCTGGGGGCGGGGGTCCCACACAGCTCTCCACTCCTACTATCTACATATCAGCAGCTCCCTCCCGAGCATACAGGCCGCATGGGGCAGGGCCAGAGCGTCAGTGGAGCTCCCGGCTCTGCCCCCTCTCTGCTAGCTGGGGAATATAGAGGTCGAGTGGGCGGGGCTCCCACTCAGCTCCTACTACAGCCGCTCACTCCCGAGCATAGAGTCTGCATAGTGCGGGTCAGAGTATTAGTGGATCTCTTGGGCCCGCCCCCTCTCTGCTGGCTGGGGAATACACACTGCTTCCCTAGTGTGCTCTGTGAAGGCATCAGCGGGGCGCCAATTTTATGGGCAGTGCGGGCTCAAGTGGCAGCTGCTTTAGGCCCCACAAAGACTAAGCCCGGGGCAGCTGCACACACCATGGCCAATCTCATTCATAAAAATCATGCCAATGGAGCAGAGATCACAGTGAATGGAGGAGTGTGGTGAGTCATGTGACTGACGGGTCATGACTTGACTTTGCTCCTGGCTTTTTTTTTTTTATATTACAGGACTGTGAACTTCAAAATTCCAAACACAGGTGATGCGCACAGTGTGTGCCGGATGTGCCTAGGCACACCCTAATCACCTTGTGCGCATTAGCATTAACACTCTGTATGCAGGTGGGGGGGGACGATCATCACATTTCTTTCACTGAGCTGGCAGGGAGATCAAGGTACCGGGGTCATATATAAGTAGACACACACACGTATGTGTGTTGGAGCTTTGGGGTGCCTGCAACAGGCTGCGCACACCTATGGTTCCAAAGCTAATTTATAAACTTTACAACTACGGGTATAATAGACTAGAATTCCAGATCGATGTGCAAACATACGGACATATCTCTTTTATGAAGGATTACACATATATCATCAGCAGATGGGTTGCCAAGTTAATAAAACAAGACGTAAGGAGTATGTATAGAGTCAGGAAAAAAAATTTAAGTTTTTGGTTAAATAGTAATTTTTTATTTAAAATGTATGCAATATATATTTATATATTTTTGTCATATATAAAATTTTTGTAAACCAAAGAAATATTTAAAAAGTTTAAAACCCTTTTTTTATTTAGATTTGTATAGAATAATGAGGGGACAGATTTCCTGTGGGATTTTCATTTCTGTCTGTGTCACCGTTAGGGAGAGTCGCTCGCTTTACCAGTCCTGATCACCAGTGTCACTGGGAATGAAAGTGAGGGTATATCCAAAATTAAGAGTTGCCACAAGAGCAGGAATAGAGGGGAAATTGCCCAAAGGTGACATTTATTCATATGACAGAGGAGATTTCTTTCCCTATTCGAAAGATACCCCTTTCCTGTCCTATAAACTCTACATGAAGTGAAGAAAAATCTTTCTAATTAGGTACAAATGGGCAAAAATGTTTTATAACTCTTGCCTACTCTTTCCAAAATAAAAAGAGAGCATTTTGGATTTAGACAAATTTTAATACAGTGATTCATGCCCATTTTACAGAGAATTAGGGAACGTTTTTTTAAATAGGGAGCATAGCAGAAGCAGTTTGCTTTCAGACTCTCTCTGTTTGAAACTCCATATAGCCATGTATGCAGAAAAGAGGGAGATTGTGTAAATTACAACTTGAGCTACGTAACTCTGTAAGTGGTCTTTCGTTAACAGACTGCTAAGTGGTAAGGTGTGCCCTCTACAGTTACCCAATGAGTTCCAACAGTGAAAAAAAAAAAAAGAAAACCTGCCTTCAACAAACTCCCAAATGTACCTTTGGCAATTATTTTAGAAAAGATGAAAGGCTCATTGCAACAAATCTATAAACTGTGCTTCGGTTGCCTAAGATTTCACCCAAGCTCTAGGAAGACTTCTGGTAAAGCAGGGAGCCGATCACACAAGCAGTGTACAGATCACCTCTAATGTTGCTAGAGGTTCATGGTGGTTGCCATTGTCTGAAACTTTTGCTAGTTTTAGAAAATCATCGCTGGCTACAGATTAAAGTAGAAAGGTACCATTTAAAATTATTAAACTTACAAACTGGATTGTATAGCAATTTTATATCCTATATTAGGGGTGTCAAACTCAATTTCATCGGGGGCCACATCAGCACTATGGTTGCTCTCAAGGGGCTGGTTGTATCTGTAAGACTATATACAGTAAATGTATTTATGCTTTGTCATATTAAAATAATTGCCTCTACTTTTGATTATTACTGGTTTCTATGCATTAAAGTGAAAAACTTCCTGTGCTGCAGCTGCCCCCCCAGAGTCCCCCTTACCTTACCTAAACCCGGTCTTTCCAGTGATGGGGACGAGCACACCAGCTCCAGCCCGTGTCTCACGGGTCCTGATTGGATAGACTGATGGCAGCGCAGCCATAGGCTTTCCGCTGCTGTCAATCAAATCCAATGATGTGGGAGTCGGGGGCGGGGCCGATTCCTGCAGTCTGTGTCAATAGACGCAGCAGCAGGACACGGGAGCGCGCCCGCACGAGTGCCCCAAGGGAGAGCGGCTCTCCAACGGGGCACTTAAGAAGAGGAGGAGCCAGGAGAGCTAGAAGGAGGAGAATTGGGGCCACTGTGCAAAACCAACTGCACAGAGGAAGTTAGAATGACTTGTTTGTTTAAAAAAAAAAAAACCTTTAGTTAGTTACTCTTAAAGCCATTTAAGGTAGACAACACAGAGCCAGATAGGAAAAGTCTGAAAAGGAGGATCACACACCGCTGGTATCATCCACAAAACTTTATGTGAGACTGCTCAGAAAGAACATGGTTTTGCCTTGGTGTTCTGTCTGAGCAGTCCCCAATGTATGGAGAAGTGCAGGCTCTGACGGAGGAATTCTGTCCCTCCTCTGCTGCCAACTGCTGAGATTAAGTGGGGGTGGAAACGAGGCAGGAGAGGTGCGAGGGCCACATTATTAAATGGCCTGGTGGGCTGGATTTTGCCTGCGGGCCTTGTGTTTGACATGTGTGCTATATGATTTTGTTTAGTAAAAGGTTGGCTTTTCAAAACGAAATAAAGTGAATGTATTACCCATAGCACAAAGAGGGCAGCTGTCAATTACCTGTAAAGTGATAAATAGCTCTAGGAGGGGCGTTCATCATTTCATTCTATTTAAAGCAGGCAGGAGTTTTAAACATCACTGCCGTGCAAAAAAGTATGAAGTGTAAAACAGTCCTCATCAGAGAAGGAATTAAAAAAAAAAATACACCCTACGTCTAGGGTAAGGATCTCCCCCTCCCGGTTTACGTCCAACCCTATTGGTGCCCTTGGTATTCTTACAGAGGCAGTCTTCACGCATTTCTTCCTCTATGATTGGGCAGATCCTAAATGTTGCAGAGATCAATGCCATGTAATAACCTGGTGCCCCTCTCTGCAGCATTCTTCTGTGAATAGAGGGCAGGGGGTGGAGCCTTGACACCCTGGACGTACAGGAAGCGGTTTGAATTAGGGATACACTGATACTTTTTTTTTTTTTTTTTTTTTTTTACGAGTCCCGATAATATTTTTACCTTTTAATTAAAAAAAAAAAAAAGTAACGAACAAAGAAAACAATAAAAAAAAAGGTTTTAATTAATAATAGTTTATAACATAGAGGTGAACATAAAAAAAAACAATCAGCAATAAAATAATAAATTACATGGAGAACAAGGAGTTCATAATAATTACATGGAGAACATTTAATAAAAAAATTCAGACCCTGGTCCCTTAATGCAGATTAAACAGCACAGTGCTTGTGCTGTGTAATCTGCCCCCCACTAAGCTACTAAAAGAAAAACCTAGCTGATCCTGCCACTTCCTGCCACTCTACTGACCACGACAATAGGCAGCTACTGAGCCCTGACCACCGTGGTCAGTTTGCGTCCCTTCATCATACGCAGCCCTCCTCTCTGCTCTGTCAGCTCCGAATGTATGTCTCTGTCTCCGATATTAGTACGAATATAAAACTTACAATGGTCACTGCCAGCCCCTCTATTATAGACAGGCATACCACCCTGTGTAAGTCTTTTCTAAAAACGAGGATTGTCAATACATATGTAGGGGCGATCCTCAGGCCGGTCACATGACTCGCGGCCGCTTTACAGCTCCGAGGCTTCTGCGGGAGGGGCTGAGCACCCATGTGACCTCCCCAGCTGAAGTCAGAGGGATAGCTCTCCTGCAGAAGCCATGTATCATAGCTGTAAAGACTTACACAGGGTGGTATGCCTGCCTTTAACCACTTCCCGACCGCCCCATGTACATATACGTCGGCAGAATGGCACGTACAGGCAGAACCACGTACCTGTACGTGCCATTCTTCAGGCGCGTGGGGGGTCCGATCGGACCCCCCCCGGCCGGCGGGGACGGTCGGGATCGCTTCAGGAGCGATCCGGGATGAGGGGACGGCCAGTGGTTTCTGGCCACCCCCTCGCGATCGCTCCTGGCCAATCAGATGCTTCCTCTGTCTGTGTCAATCAAAACACAGGCAGAGGAAGTGATGTCACGCTCGGTGCGCCGGTCTATGTGACCGGAACGCCGAGCTGTCAACACACACAGGTTAGTGCACCAACAGTAAACTGACACCAGTACACATAGGCACACAAAACACCCCCCTGTCACCCCCAGATCACCCCCCAGATCACCCCCTCCCCCCCCAGTCACAGTGTCACTAATTGCAGTGATCATTTTTTTTACTGATCACTGCATTTAGTGTCAGTGTGACTGTAATAACTGTCAGTGCAGTTAGTTTTAGGTCCAAGGTAGCCCCCCACCCCTCCCTAATAAAGGTTTAACCCCTTGATTGCCCCCCAGGTAACCCTTTCACCCCCTTTTGCCAGTGTCACTAAGCGATCGTTTTTCTGATCGCTGTATTAGTGTCACTGCTGTCGCTAGGTAACCATTTTTTTTTTTTTTTAGGTAACCGCCATGTTTATATAGGTTCATAAATAGGTTTATAGGTCAGGTACCCCCCATATTACAACCTAAATAAAGGTTTTAACCCCTTGATTGCCCCTAGAGTTAACCCTTTCACCAGTGATCACTGTATAACTGTCACTGGTGACGCTGGTTAGCCAGTTAGTTATTTCGTTATTTAGGTTCCCCGTCAGGTTTTTATATAGCGTCAGGTACCCCCATATATTACCTAATAAAGGTTTTAACCCCCTGATTGCCCCTAGTTAACCCTTTCACCCCCTTTTGCCAGTGTCACTAAGCGATCGTTTTTCTGATCGCTGCATTAGTGTCGCTAGGTAACCATTTTTTTTTTTTAGGTAACCGCCATGTTTATATAGGTTCATAAATAGGTTTATAGGTCAGGTACCCCCCATATTACAACCTAAATAAAGGTTTTAACCCCCTGATTGCCCCTAGAGTTAACCCTTTCACCAGTGATCACTGTATAACTGTCACTGGTGACGCTGGTTAGCCAGTTAGTTATTTCGTTATTTAGGTTCCCCGTCAGGTTTTTATATAGCGTCAGGTACCCCCATATATTACCTAATAAAGGTTTTAACCCCTGATTGCCCCTAGTTAACCCTTTCACCCCCTTTTGCCAGTGTCACTAAGCGATCGTTTTTCTGATCGCTGCATTAGTGTCGCTAGGTAACCAGTTTTTTTTTGTATTACTGTTACGGGTGACGCTGGTTAGTTAGCTTGTTTTTTATACTGTCAGGGCACCCGCCATTTATTACCCAATAACGGTTTAACCCCCTGATCGCCCGGCGGGTGATATCAATTAGGTTTTAGGGTCAAATAAGGTCTGCGTCGCCCCAGGTTAGTGCCAGTACCGCAAACACCCACGCACAAAGCATACACCTCCCTTAGTGGCACAGTATCTGAACAGATCAATATCTGATCTGATCAGATCTATACTAGCGTCCCAGCAGTTTAGGGTTCCAAAAAAAAACGCATTGTTAGCGGGATCAGCCCAGATACCTGCTAGCACCTGCGTTTTCCCCCTCCACCCAGCCCAGCCCACCCAAGTGCAGTATCGATCGATCACTGTCACTTACAAAACACTAAGCACACATAACTGCAGCGTTCGCAGAGTCAGGCCTGATCCCTGCGATCGCTAACATTTTTTTTGTGGTAGCGTTTTGATTCAGTCGCTTCAGTCAGGAGCTTTTTTACCTGTGAATCTCAAAAAAAATAAAAAAAATAAAAATAGTTGTCGTTTTATTGTTCTCTCTCTCACTCTATTCTCTCTCTATTGTTGCTCTTTTTTTACTCCATTCTATTCTGCAATGTTTTATTATGTTTTATCATGCTTGCTTTTCAGGTATGTAATTTTGTTTACTGTGTTTTAGTGTTAAGCATTTTTTTGTTTTCAGGTGCGCCATTCAGTTGCAACGCGGATTTATTTATCTTGACAGCAACAGCGTTTGCTCCCACGATACATAAAGCCGCGACTCCAACGCTGTAGGAGGTGATTTCACCACCACAGTTAAAAAAAAGAGCATATATGCCGAAGCATGGGGGCAGCAGGGGGGGGGAGGAGCGATTGGCTCCTAATGCCACGTACATACGGTCGAAATTCCGACCGTGTGTACACGGCATAACTTTTGCGGGAGGATGCCCCCATGCATCGGCATATATAAATGGTGCATGTATGCCCATCATTAGAAGTGGGTGGATGAAGGGAGGTATTCTAATGGTGGGCATACCCACCAATCAATCTCTTTTTTTCGTTCAGCCAAGAGGCTGCATGAAAAAAAAAAAGATTACAATATATGTCCAGTATGTTGCTGGACTTTGAATGGTTATACCAGAATGATGCCTGCAGGTTTAGGTATCATCTTGGTATCATTCTTTTCAGCCAGTGATCGGCTTTCATGTAAAAGCAATTCTAGCGGGTAATTAGCCTCTAGACTGCTTTTACAAGCAGTGGGAGGGAATGTCCCCCTCCCGGATATAAACCGCGCCATTGGGAAATTGGGAAAGCATTTTATCACACCAATCTTGGTGTGGTCAGATGCTTTGAGGGCAGAGGAAAGATCTAGGGTCTAATAGACCCCAATTTTTTCAAAAAAAGAGTACCTGTCACTGCCTATTGCTATCATAGGGGATATTTACATTCCCTGAGATAACAATAAAAATCATAACAAAGAAAAAAAATGGAAGGAACAGTTTAAAAATAAAATAAAAAAGCTAAATAAAAAAAAAAAAAACCAAAAAAAAAAAAAAAAAAAGCACCCCTGCCCCCCCTTCTCTTGCGCAAAGGCGTACACAAGCGTTGGTCTGGCGTCATATGTAAACAGCAATTGCACCATGCATGTGAGGTATCACCGCGAAGGTCAGATCGAGGGCAGTAATTTTAGCAGTAGACCTCCTCCGTGAATCTAATGTGGTATCATGTAAAGGCTTTTAAAGGCTTTTAAAAATGTATGTAGTTTGTCGCCACTGCGTGTTTGTGCGCAATTTTAAAGCATGTCGTGTTTGGTATCCATGTACTCGGCCTAAGATCATATTTTTTATTTCATCAAAAATTTGAGCAATATAGTGTGTTTTAGTGCATTAAAATAAAAAAAAGTGTATTTTTTCCACAAAAAAATGCGTTTGAAAAATCGCTGCGCAAATACTGTGTGGAAAAAAAAAAATGCAACACCCACCATTTTAATCTGTAGGGCCTTTGCTTTAACATTATATATAGTGTTTGGGGGTTCAACGTAATTTTCTTGCAAAAAAAAAATATGTTTTCATGTAAACAAAAAGTGTCAGAAAGGGCTTTGTCTACAAGTGGTTAGAAGAGTGGGTGACGTGTGACATAGGCTTCTAAATGTTGTGCATAAAATGCCAGGACAGTTCAAACCCCCCCCAAATGACCCCATTTTGGAAAGTAGACACCCCAAGCTATTTGATGAGAGCAATGTTGAGCCCATTAAATATTTTTTTTTTTTGTCCCAAGAGATTGAATAATGAAAAAAAAAAATATATATATATTTTTTTTACAAAAAGTTGTCACTAAATGATATATTGCTCAAACATGTCATGGGCATATGTGGAAATACACCCCAAAATACATTCTGTTGCTTCTCCTGAGTACGGGGATACCACATGTGTGGGACTTTTTGGGAGCCTAGCCGCGTACGTCACCCCAAAAACCAAGCACCGCCTTCAGGCTTTCTAAGGGTGTAATTTTTTTATTTCACTTCTCACTGCCAATCACAGTTTCGGAGGCCATGGAATGCCCAGATGGCATAAAACCCCCCAAAATGACCCCATTTTGGAAAGTAGACACCCCAAGCTATTTGCTGAGAGGTATGGTGAGTATTTTGCAGATCTCGCTTTTTGTCACAAAGTTTTGAAAATTGAAAAAAAAGAAAAAAAAATTTTTTTTCTTTACTTTCTTCATTTTCAAAAACAAATGAGAGCTGTAAAATACTCACCATGCCTCTCAACAAATAGCTTGGGGTGTCTACTTTCCAAAATGGGGTCATTTGGGGGGGTTTTGTGCTATTTTGGCATTTTATGGCCTTCGAAACGGTGATAGGTAGTGAGGAGTGAAATCAAAAATTTGCACCCTTAGAAATCCTGAAGGCGGTGCTTGGGTTTCGGGGCCCCGTACGCGGCTAGGCTCCCAAAAAGTCCCACACATGTGGTATCCCCATACTCAGGAGAAGCAGCAAAATGTATTTTGGGGTGCAATTCCACATATAACTATGGCATGTGTGAGCAATATATCATTTAGTGACAACTTTTTGAAAAAAAAAAAAATCTTTTTTATTTTTGTCTTTATTCAATCACTTGGGACTAAAAAAAAAAAATTCAATGGGCTCAACATGCCTCTCAGCAAATAGCTTGGGGTGTCTACTTTCCAAAATGGGGTCATTTGGGGGGGTTTTGTACTTCTCTGCCATTTTAGCACCTCAAGAAATGAAATAGGCAGTCATAAATTAAAAGCGGTGTAAATTCCAGAAAATGTACTCTAGTTTGTAGACGCTATAACTTTTGCGCAAACCAATAAATATACGCTTATTGGCATTTTTTTTTACTAAAGACATGTGGCTGAATACATTTTGGCCCAAATGTTTGACTAAAATTGAGTTTATTAGATTTTTTTTTATAACAAAAAGTAGAAAATCTCTTTTTTTTTCAAAATTTTCGCTCTTTTTCCGTTTATATCGCAAAAAATAAAAATCACAGAGGCAATCAAATACCATCAAAAGAAAGCTCTATTTGTGGGAAGAAAAGGACGCAAATTTCGTTTGGTTACAAAATTGCATGACCGCGCAATTACCAGTTAAAGTAGTGCAGTGCGAAATTGAAAAAAGACCTCTGGTCCTTTGGCTGCCAAATGGTCCGGGGCTGAAGTGGTTAATAGAGGGGCTGGCAGTAATTTAGAAGTTTGAGTTAACAAACACTTTAAACTAAACTCCCCTGCATCCTCATTGGCAGGAAGAAGAGCGAGTTGCAGGAAGGACTCCACCAGGACTCTTAGTTACTGAAAAAACAGACTGATTTCCCCCGTCCTTAGGACAGGAGAACCAGCCTGTAAATTCCAAGAGATGCCAGACCAGCGCTGTCAATGGCAGGACAGCAAGAGGAGGCTGGGGAACCCCACAGTGGCAGAACACCAGGGCCCGGTGGCAAGACAACCTGTGCAAACCCTGATAGTTCTCTCACTGCTTTGGACCCTTATATTTTCTTGGTATACTGGTGACATATATCTCTTGTTTTCTGCCACCCTGGGGGGTCCCAATACAGTAGGAAAGGAGCTCACTGCAGAACATGTGAAAGGGCCCGTTGTGGGATCGTAGTAAAGGGTCCCAGGAGATATATATATATATTTATTATATAATTTCATTTTATAGTTGCCCTCCTACTTTTGTCCCTGTCCCCCCATGTGCCCCCCCTAAATATGAAAGCTGGAGGCACCACTGGCGAAGATGGATGCTTCCACCAGCAGGAACATCGCAGGCTTTGTTTGCAGGCAAGTGCCACTTAATAGGCTAGTATGCGATGCATACTAGCCCATTATGCTTTTACTTTGCAGGGGAATAAAGAGGAAGTAAAACCCATCAGGGTTTATTTCCTCTTTAACAACCGATAATTGACGGCTTTTTGTTATTTTTTACACCTTTCAGCTGTCAGCGTGGGTATCCTGCTGACAGCTGAAAGAACCAAGCCAGGCATCGGAGCATTTGCACGAGTACCGATACTCATGCAAGTGCTTAGCATGGACACCGATATCGGTGCAACCCTAGTTTGAATGATGCTGGGCAGAAACAGCTGGCTCTTATCTTAAAACCCAGCTCTAGGCAGTTTTACGTTTTGTTGCTTAAAGCGGAGTTCCACCCTAAAGTGGAACTTCCGCTCATCGGAAACCCCCCTCCGGTGTCACATTTGGCACCTTTCAGGGGGGAGGGGGGTGCAGACAGTGGCGTACCTAGGGTATGGCAGCCATGGCAAGTACCATGGGCGCCATGGGGGGGGGGGGGGCGCAAAAAAGCCAGCCCGCACAAGAAATAAAGTTTGACTCCCACCCGTCCTCTTGCGGCCGCCTCCCACACTAATCCAGTCCCTGGTGCCACGACTGGCCTGCTGGAGCGCAGCGCCGGAGCAAAATACATCAGGGAGTGAGCAGGGAAGCGACAGGTGCCCGGGCGCCCCCCATGACGGCCGATGAGTTGGCTCTGGCCAGAGTGAGCGCCCGGGTCACCTACGTAGCCATAGAGTAACTAGGGGAGGCGGAGCCTAAGGCTCCGCCTACCCTCCTCTGCGCAGCGGCTTTAGTGTCTCTTCTCGGTGGTCTCCCTGGTCTGTGTGACTGTGACGTGCTGACGGTGCTGTGACGTCACGTGGTCAGTGAGGACTTGAAGAAGAACATGGAGGCTCAGGCTGGAGACCAGGAGAAGAAGAATGAGACACCAGAGGGAGGAAAAACAATTGGAACCCCCCCTCCCAAGCAGCAGCAGCAGGTACTAGTCTTGTACAGAAGCACAGTCTTATCATCATCATGTGCACATCATGTGTACAGTGTACAGTGTACCAGTAACCAGCAAAGTAATCAAATATATGCTCAATTTGGATTACATAAATATGCTTAGCTATAGATATAATAAAGTGTAATAAAAGTGATTTGTGCAACAGCAGGTACTACTTGCACAAATCACTTTTATTACACTTTATTTATAATATCTATTGCTATGCATATTTATTTAATCCATATTGAGCACGATATTTGATTGGCTACTTGCTTCTGCTTGGGCCTGACACACACACAATTGCACATGATGATGACTTAGACCTCTTTAACACTGAGCCGCCCCGGGCATCAGTGGTAAAGCGGCGCTATTTTTAGCACCGCTTTACCGTCATTTTAGCAGCGCTATTCAGCCAAAGGGGGGTTAAATCCACCCACAAAATGCCGCTGCAGCAGCGTTTTGCCAGTGGTATGGCGGCGCTGCCCCATTGTTTTTAATGGGCAGGAGCGGTGGAGGAGCGGTGTATTCACCGCTCCTCCACTGCTACAAAGTAGCTGCTGGCAGGACTTTTTGTGACACCCTGCCATCGCAGCGCCCCAGTGTGAAAGCACTTGGGCTTTCACACTGGGTTTGCAGATGAGGCTTTTCTCAGGCGCTATGCTGGTGCTATTTTTAGCGCTGTAGCGCCTGAAAAACGCCTCCAGTGTGAAAGGGGTCTTAAAGTCATCATGTGTGATTTTGCGTGTGTGCGTGTGATCCTACTCCCTCTCTACCTATGTACAGTGTCAGAGACACTGGCGCAGCATTTATGGGTGCTGATGTTATTGCATTTTTGGGTGCTGATGTTACCGCATTTATGGGTGCTGATGTTATGTTACCGTATTTATGGGTGCTGATGTCATGTTACCGTATTTATGGGTGCTGATGTTATGTTACCGTATTTATGGGTGCTGATGTCATGTTACCGTATTTATGGGTGCTGATGTTATGTTACCGTATTTATGGGTGCTGATGCTACTGCATTTATGGGTGCTGATGTTATGTTACTGCATTTATGGGTGCTGATGTTATGTTACCGTATTTATGGGTGCTGATGTTATGTTACCGTATTTATGGGTGCTGATGTTATGTTACCGTATTTATGGGTGCTGATGTTACTGCATTTATGGGTGCTGATGTTATGTTACCGCATTTATGGGTGCTGATGTTACCGCATTTATGGGTGCTGATGTTATTGCATTTATGGGTGCTGATGTTATTGCATTTTTGGGTGCTGATGTCATGTTACCGTATTTATGGGTGCTGATGCTACTGCATTTATGGGTGCTGATGTTATGTTACCGCATTTATGGGTGCTGATGTTATGTTACCGTATTTATGGGTGCTGATGTTATGTTACCGTATTTATGGGTGCTGATGTTACTGCATTTATGGGTGCTGATGTTATGTTACCGCATTTATGGGTGCTGATGTTATGTTACCGTATTTATGGGTGCTGATGTTATGTTACCGTATTTATGGGTGCTGATGTTACCGCATTTATGGGTGCTGATGTTATTGCATTTATGGGTGCTGATGTTACCGCATTTATGGGTGCTGATGTTATTGCATTTTTGGGTGCTAATGTTATTGCATTTTTGGGTGCTAATGTTACCGCATTTTTGGGTGCTGATGTTACCGCATTTATGGGTGCTGATGTTATGTTACTGCATTTATGGGTGCTGATGTTATGTTACCGTATTTATGGGTGCTGATGTTACTGCATTTATGGGTGCTGATGTTACCGTATTTATGGGTGCTGATGTTATGTTACCGTATTTATGGGTGCTGATGTTACCGCATTTATGGGTGCTGTTTTTTTTTTTTTGTTAAGGTTATCTGAAAGATGGGTTTCAAATGTTTTGACAGGGGCGCAGTTTCAGTTCTTGCCATAGGCGCCATTTTCACTAGATACGCCTCTGGGTGCAGATACCTGTCTAAGACAGGTATTTTCACCCACTTCTGGGCATAGACTCCCACGGGAGTCTATGCCTCTTCCTGTCCCGCCACGCTGTCTGCTGGGACACACACAAGTCCCAGAGACAGCGCGGAGCATTCTCATTGCGCTGCGTGACTCGTGCATGCGCAGTAGGGAACCGGGAAGTGAAGCCACAACGCTTCACTTCCTGATTCCCTCAATGAGAATGGCAGCAGCAAGCAGCCGAGAACCCATCGATTTCTCCGCTTCGGCTGCCGACATCGCTGGACCCTGGAACAGGTAAGTGTCCATTTATTAAAAGTCAGCAGCTGCAGTATCTGTAGCTGCTGGCTTTTAATATTTTTTTTTATTGGTGCAATCCCTCCCTAATATTCTTTATTCACTTATGTTAAAATTGGACAATTTTTTTTCTATTTCATATCCTCTTTGTAAGCTCTGCTGAAGCGTTGTGCCTCCATTGCCCCCTACTTTGTTGTGCTATTATCAAAGCACAGCTGCAGTCATCAATGCACTGTACTCTTTGAATGGCGCAGCCAGCTGGGACTGGAAAACGCTGAATAATGCTGGAAGTCATACAGTTAGCCTAAAGTCTGTAATCAGCCACTCGTGGAGTGAGGACTTAGAAGAATTACTGAATGGAGAAGACAGAGTTTGCAGTTCATCAGCCCAGGATAGACAAATCGAGGTGGGACAACCTCCAATGAAAGCAACTACGGTAACTTAAAAAGACTAATTCATACATCAGACCTCCCACTGCCACACCAAAACACCACATTAATGCTGCAACCCCCCCAAAAAAAGGCATAAAAAACAAAACTAAAAATAACCTGCGAACAATGAAAATCACAATGGTCACCAGAAGACACTACTGCACAGCGTAAGGCCTCATTCACACAGGGCGTACTACAGTGTACTTCCTTGCAAGGACCCCCGGGTGTTCTGTGCATCCCCATGCAGACAAGTCCCATTGATTTCAATGGGGACACAGAAGCTGCACAGACAGTCACTGTTCCTAATCTGATCCCAGTGTGGGTGCACGACCCGCAATGCACACTGTGTTCAGTGCCATGCACACAGATGTCAAATTGTGAGCAGCATCTGTGTCCGTCTGGCGCATTGTATGTGAGGTCTGTGTGTGAGGGAGGGGGGAATTGTACTGGGAACACAACTGGGAGGTAGGTGTGGGGGGGCACAGAGTAGCATATATTTGTGCGGGGGATGAAAGTATGTATTCTAGGAAGTGGAGGGAGAAACGGATTAGTGCTAGGAGAAGGGGTTTGGGTGGAAGTGTTAGGACGGGGAGGATTTGTGCCAGGAGAAAGGAAGGAGGGAGAAATTTCAGCTAGGGGGGGGGGTTAATATGCTGGGAGGAGGAATTTGGGGGGAGCTGCGTAAGGAGGGGACATTTGGGGGAAGGGAAAGGATTTGTGCTGGGGGGGTGATTTGTGGAGGATTTGCTAGTAGTGGTGATATGGGAGATTAGTGCTGGAAGAGGGGATGTGTGCTAGTGGTGAGGGAGAGGATTTGTGCTGGGAGGAGGAACTTGGGGGGGTGGTGGTGGTGTAAGATTTGTTCTAGGAGGGGAAATTTGGGGGAAGGGAGAGGATTTGCTAGTAGTGGTGATATGGGAGATTAGTGCTGGAAGGGGGGATGTGTGGTAGTGGGGAGGGAGAGGATTTGTGCTGGGAGGATGAACTTGGGGGGTGGTGGTGGTGCAAGATTTGTTCTAGGAGGGGAAATGTGGGGGAAGGGAGAGGTTTTGTGCTGGGGGGTGATTTGTGGAGGATGTTCTAGGACTGGTGATATGGGAGATTTGTGCTGGAAAGGGGGGGGGGTGCTAAAGAGGATTGGGGGGGGGAGTATTTGCCCTGGGAGTAGGAATTTGGGGTGTAAGATTTGTTCTGGGGGGGGATTGGGAGGGGGGAGGATTTGTGCTGTGGGAAGAACTGGGAGGGGGGCAGAGTTAGGACGAGAGATTTGTGCCGGGAGGTGGGTTTTGGGGGTTGGGAGGGGTTCTGCTGGATGGGGTGAATTGGGGCTGATTTTTTTTTCTTACAAATGTAGCACCCTTTAACTTGTGTAGGTGTTAGAGTGAGATTTTTGAGAGAGCAGGTGCATTTAGGCAGGTCTAGCTAAAAGCTAGGCCTGTTTGTTTTGATTTGTGGGAGTGGCCTAGAGTAGGCTGGTGAGTCACAGACAGCATCACCTTTTGGTTACCTCCCTTCTGCTTCTGGAGGCTTCTAGAAGGGAGGAGGTGAAGAAGGGTGGAGCTGTCTGGGGTGTTCTGAGGAGCCCTGACCAATCCCCAATCCCCGAGCCCCTGGCCCCGTCCGGGGGGGTGACCTTGGGTCAGGGGCTCAGAGCTGTGAAGGAACCCCACACAACCCAAGGGGTGTCCTGAACAAGATCAGGAGAGGACAGCAGGGAATACTGCCGGGCAAGTCTGCAGGAGGGATCCACCAGGTGTCGGTGAGTGACAGGCACAGCCGGGGGAGGCATGCCGGAGCGGACTGGGAGGCAGTCTGAGATGGATGTAAAGCCAGCGGGAGAGACTGTGATGTTACTGGCAGTGAAGTCGGGCTTCTGCAGCCAGGAGGGCTGTCAGGGTCTGCACTGGGATCAGTAGTCCACCAAAGAAGGCAGCTAGCACTAGAACTTTCTTGCTACACAATAGGGGCCCGCGGTCCCTGCCTGTAATAGGGCATCCTGCTAAGGCCTGGCTGAAACCAGTGTCAGACCTGACCATGTGCTAGCTGTGCCTGAAGAATTGTGCCGCAGGGAAAAAGGAGTCTGCAGCAAGTGTTGTGCAGGAGGAGTGTATCTAAATTTTCCCAAACCATGCAAGCATCTTTTCTGGGCATTCCATAAATTCAACCCCATCCAAGTTTAATCCCTCAATAAAAAAAAAAAAAAGTTGGACTGTTCATTGTCTGGAGAATGACTGGAAGTGAATGCCAGCTGGGCAAAGCAACAGGTGGAATTACTATATTCTGCAGCCCCTAAGGGGGTACCGCTACACATACACAATGCTCATACATCCCCAGGAGGGGGACTCCGGGACACTAGATGGCCTTGTCCCGGCACTGACGGGGATGCATGGAACACCTGTGCACGCCCGTGCGGATTAACATGGCCCAATGGGAATGAGGCCTAAGAGCGTCTTGTGATATATGGGATACTGGACTCTCTCAGGATCCCTCCGGATGGATTGTGACTTCACCTGATATAGTACAGAAGCCGAATTAAAGAAAAGTATTTTCCAACTTTTTTTTTTTCGTTCTTTTTTTTTTTTTTACATCATTTAATACATACAATTTATTAATTGAATGCAGTGTTATGCAGTGGGGGGTAAGAGGCTTGATCTATTATGGGTTATTTTGTATTTTAGTGCAAGTTCTGCCTTAGGAGGGTGTATAGCAGAGTGCAGAGGGTTAATCAATATGAATCTTAAATAAAACCAGCAAAACAGCCACACTATTGGAAACGCATGACCCGTTCTGCCTTTTGCTATAAGCTGTGGTAGCAAAGTAAAAAATGAAGTATATTTCAGGAAAGCTAAAAGCCGCATAGTAATTGGGAGCCCATGCCAGCTGTAGATGGAGCTTTTATGCTACATTCAGTAAATTAGATGAAATACCGCTGAAAAAAAAAAGCTTTTATATTTGCTTTCAGATGGACTGATGCAACTTACATTTCAGATAGAATTGATTCCCTTATGTAAGCCATAGGTTAAATAATAGGTGCACTTTAAAACAAAGTGCACTTATCTTTTTTTCCCCCCTTTTACAAATGCACAATTATTTCGATCTGGCGACCGTGGTCTGCTGTTTACATCCAGCAGTCCACGTTTTCACTGTCCTAGTTGTGCCTGCGAACAAGTGGCCCAAGGATACAAAGGAGTCAGAGGCTTTTTTGTAGCTGTGCTTCTCATTTTTTGGTCACAAAAGTACATTAACCACTTCAGCCCCAGACCAATTTGCAGCCAAAGGACCAGGCCCCTTTTTGCGGTTCGGCACGGCGTCGCTTTAATTGCGCGGTCGTGCGACGTGGCTCCCAAACAAAATTGGCGTCCTTTTTTTTCTCACAAATAGAGCTTTCTTTTGGTGGTATTTGATCACCTCTGCGGTTTTTATTTTTTGCGCTATAAACAAAAATAGAGCGACAATTTTGAAAAAAATGCAATATTTTTTACTTTTTGCTATAATAAATATCCCCAAAAAATATATAAAAAAAAGTTTTTTTCCTCAGTTTAGGCCGATACGTATTCTTCTACATATTTTTGGTAAAAAAAATCGCAATTAGCGATTATTGATTGGTTTGCGCAAAAGTTATAGCGTTTACAAAATAGGGGATAGTTTTATAGCATTTTTATTAATATTTTTTTTTTTTACTAGTAATGGCGGCGATCAGCGATTTGTATTGTGACTGCGACATTATGGCGGACACATCGGACATTTTTGACACATTTTTGGGATCATTGTCATTTATACAGCGATCAGTGCTATTTAAATGCACTGATTCCTGTGTAAATGGCAATGGCAGTGAAGGAGTTAACCACTAAGGGGCGGGGAGGGGTTAAGTGAGCCCTGTGTGTGTTTTCTTACTGTAGGGGGGAGTGGATTGGCATGTGACGTCACTGATCGTCTTTCCCTATGATAGGGAACAGACGATCAGTGACAGTGTCACTAGGAAGCACGAGGAGAGGTTTGTTTACACATACCTCTCCCCGTTCTTCAGCTCTGTGACCTGATCGCGGGACACCAGCGCGATCGGGTCCGCAGGTCCCGCGGCCACGGAGCTCAGGACCGGGTCGCGAGCGCGCCAGCAGTGGCGCGCATGCAACCCACGGCTGGGCTCTTAAAGGACAACGTACCTGTACGTTGATGTGCCGTGCCATGCTGCCGATGTATATGTGCAGGAGGCGGTCCTTAAGCGGTTAAAGAGTATGTACCTCATATGCCAAAAGTCCTTAACTGATTAAAGGCTAAATAACATAGGAATCTTCCACACACCTGGAATAATCAGTTATTTTATTCCTTGTGGATCAGTGACATAAAAAAAAGGTATGCCTTGCAGGACTTCATTTATTTAGGTACACATTATATCTAGTATGCCCTACCATTGGGCAAGTTCCAACGTATGCAGCCATTAACTTAAAGACCATCAACCTAAAAACACAATGGGCAACCCAGTAAATAAACAGCAGGGGTAATCGTTAAATAAATATCCAGGGGTAAAAGTTCCATGAGCCCCAAGGGCTGAAACGTATCAGAGTTTTCTTCTATTTTTAAGTGGATGCAGAACCAAAATGCTTTTTCGTTTTAATAGAATTCCCTATAGTTGAGCTTTAAGATGTTAAAATTCCCACTGGCTTTCGATCACAGTCGCATTACCCCACACTGTGACGCATAATAAACCATGCAGTTTTTGGGTCACCTTATCTGAACTCTCTGTATTGTCTAAAACCACAAGATCAATGATAGAGTACATAGGAAGTCCAGGCCCCGTACCATTTCCACGTTTTCCTAAGAGGACATAACTTTCATTTTACATTGCATGTTGATGACTTGGCCGGGACCCAGCAGATCGGTGCAGATAAGAGAAGCCATAGGTAATGAGGTCAGGGCTTATAAAAGATAGGATTTCGATTTTTTTTTAAGGTTTTTGATTATTTTGGTTGAACTGGAAGATAGGGTTCATGAGGAGTGGAAGTCCCAATTGTGAAAAATCATAAATTGGCAGGATGCCGGTTTGGGTGGGGAGCCGCACTTCCATGGAAACCATCTAAACAATGTTTTATCTTCAGTTCAAGTGCTTTCTGCTGATCTAATGAGGTTTCCCCCTAATTTCCTACTGAATAATTAAGGTTTCCTGAAAAGCAAATTCCTTCACAGTTCTCTTGCGAGTGCCGTACATATATTCGGCTTTCTTGTTTACTTATTATAAGCTTAAAAGTGAAGCTGTGCTCTGGGAAATACCGTAGGCTTTTGTGTTCTGATTTTCATGCTTATTTCCTAAAGTGAATATGTGTAATAAACATGTCTATGAACAATTATCCTGTAGGACAGGGGTGCCCAACCAGTGGCCCGGGGGATGGCGGGTTGGCAAGTCCAGATTGTGGGTTGCCGACCCACCATCCCAGAGCAAGAGTATTGTGAATGAAGCCGGCAGTAGAGGAAGCAAGTGGTTGCAGAGTAGAGCCACATACGCTGACCTGAATGGAAGATTGTTGTTAAAGGTAAGTTTATTACTAAAATCAGTGTGTATATGGGCATATCTGGGCTACTTTCAAACTGATCCGCAGGTGCAGCGCAGAACACCTGCAGGTTACCTGCACTGAGCCATAGACTTCTGCTATTACCTGCAGGGGTGGTGCACTTCAGAAAGTGCACCACCCCTGCAGGATATAATAGAAGTCTATGGCAAAGTACAGCTTAGCCACAGGTGCACTGCGCTGCACCCTCTGTGTGGGTAAACCACAGCGCGTCAGTGTGAAAGCAGCCTTAGACTGCTTTTGACACGATCAGAACCTCCGTTCACCTCTATTCGAACCACAGAAGTAAATGGACTTGTGGCCATCTACACACACCTACCTGCGATCCGATCAAAAAAAATAAAAAAAAAGACAGAAGGGGGGTGCCAGAGTTGAGCGGGCTGTGTCTGTGTCAGCTCTGCCTATGCAGAGTGGACTTGGACCTGTCACCCGCCTGCTCATTGTGGCCCGTGACTAGTTACCAAGTTGCTTAAGTGGCCCTCACTCTTCAAAAGGTTGGGCACCCCTGCTGTAGGGTGTCAGTCCCAAAATATGTGTGTATCCATAGCAATGTGGGACAAAAATTTGATTTGAACGCAAACTCAAAAAATTTACGTATTGTCCACCACTACCCCATGTAAGAAAATAAATGACTGCTAGACCCCCAAATGCTTTTTTTGTCTCCTGAAGTGGGGTTTCTTCAGGTTAGTATGGATACTGACTTACAGACACAGTTTTTTTTGGTAAAAGCAGCTTCTGTGCGATTGGTAGGGATGAGCTCAGCTGTGTTTGGATCCTAGTCCAAATCCAATAGAGCTATCGCGCCAGGAGGCAGTGTCTGTGGCCAAGGCATTCCCTTCCCCGCAGCCACGCATATACTTTTAGATTTTGCAAAAGTGTTTGACACAGTTCTCCACATACGGCAATGTAAAGTCTACAGGCTTGGAAAGATCAGTTTTTAAATGCATAAAAAAAGACCGTATTCAGAGAGTAGTGGTTAATGATTCTTGCGCTGAATAGTCTAGGGTTATCAGTGGTGTACCCCAAAAGTTCAGTGTTGGGATCCTTAGGCCCCTTTCACACTGAGGCGCTTTGAAAAGCGCCTTCAAAACAGCCGCTGCTGTCTCTCCAGTGTGAAAGTCCGAGGGCTTTCACACTGGAGCGGTGCGCTTGCAGGACGCTAAAAAATGTCCTGCAAGCCGCATCTTTGGAGCGCTGTAGGAGCGGTGTATTTACCGCTCCTAAAGCGCCCCTTCCCATTGAAAACAATGGGGCAGCACTCCAAACCCACCTGCAAAGCATCGATGCAGCGCCGCTTTGCGGGCGGTTTTAACCCTTTTTCGGCCGCTAGCAGGGGGTAAAGCTGCCCCGCTAGCGGCCCGAAAAGCACTGCTAAAACGACGGTAAAGCGCCGCTAAATATAGCGCACCTTTACCGCCAGCATGCCCAGCGCCTCAGTGTTTAAGTACCCTTACTGTTTAATAGAGTTATAAATGATATAGGGTATGGGATTAAAAATACAATTTCAGTCTTTGCTGAGGACACCAAGCTATGCAGTGGAATAACATCCTTACAGGATGATTTTAACTTACAAGCCGACCTCAATGCTCTGTCTAATTGGGCAACTATGTGGCAAATGAGATTTAATGTTGATAAATGTAATTTAATGTTGATAAATGTAATGTTATGCACTTGGGGGCCAAGAATATGCATGCATCATACATACTAGGGGGAGTACAACTGGGGGAATCAATGGTGGAGAAGGATCTGGGTGTTCTGGTAGATCAGAAGTTTACTAATGGCATGCAATGCCAAGCTGCGGTTTCTAAAGCGAGCAAAGTCCTTTCTTGTATTAGGAGAGGTATGGACTGCAGAGAGAGAGATAATTTTGCCCCTATACAAATCATTAGTAAGACCTCATATGGAATATGCAGTTCCGTTTTTGGCACCAGTTCATAAAAAGGATATCGGGGAACTGGAGAAAGTGTAGACAAGGGCAACCAAACTGATATGGTTGCATGGAGGAGCTCAGAATTTATTCACTCTTGAGAAGAGGATATTAAGGGGGGATATAATCAACATGTACAAATACATAAGGGGTCCATATAGTGAACTTGGTGTTGAGTTATTCACTTTACTTTCACTTTAAGGTCATCACAGAGGACAATGGGGCACTCTTTACATCTGGAGGAAAAAAGATATTTAATCTCCAAATATGGAAAGGCTTCATCACTGTAAGAACTGTGAAAATGTGGAATAGACTCCTTCAAGAGGTGGTTCTGGCCAGCTCAGTAGATGGCTTAAAAGGCCTGGATTCTTTCCTAGATACACATAATATAACTGGATGGTAACATTTATAGGTAAAGTTGATCCAGGAAATAACCGATTGCCTTTCAGGGGATCAAGAAGAAATTTTTTCCTCTGTTGGAGGAAATCGGATCATGCTTTTTTTTTTTTTTGCCTTCTCTGGATCAACTGTTGGTATATGAGATTATATATATATATATATATATATATATATATATATATTTTATTATTTTTTTTTTTTTTTCCTTTTAGTGGTTGAACTAGATGGACTTGTGTCTTTTAACAACCAGACTAACTATGCAACTATGTAACAAGGGCCATGTATACGTGTGACTGTACGGCAGGGAATGGCCTTGGCTGCTTATGATTATTTGTCGCAGTGACAGCTGTTTGGTGGGATAGATGAGGTGGGATCGGACTAGGGCCCAAACACACTTGAGCTCATCTATACTGATTGGCTGGAAGGCCTCAGCACTGTCACATGCTCCCAGCCCCCCCCCCCCCCCCCTCCCCATACATAGAAATGTTGGGTAGTGTGTCCAGAGAGTGCAGGGACAGAGTATAGGGAAACTTGGACTTTAAAGACCGTGAAGGGCAAGATAACAGTGTTTCTGCAAAACATTTAAGCAGAACTCTACCCAAAAGGGGAAGTTTCGCTTTTCTTCCTCCTCCCCTCCTCTGCCATATTTTGCATTATTTTTTTTTATTGGAGGGGGGGGGGGAGCAGGTACCTAATTTTCCAAGGTACTCACACCTACCTCTGCTGGAATCACCTAGGGCATTCCACCTTCCCTTCTGGGACACATCACAGGTCCCAGAAGGCATGTGCAGTGGGGAGAAATCAGCTTCTTTCAGTTAAGATACCGATGCCAGGGACCCAAAGGCCAGTCAAAAACCAGCGCAGGTAAGGACGGCACTGAATCATTGGACAAGTGAGTGTCCCTTTATTACAAGTCAGCAGCTACAGTATTTGTAGCTGCTGACTTTTAATTTTTGAAATCCTGGCTGAAGAACCGCTTGAAAAGTGCAGGGCACTTAGTTGTTACCCTCCTCAGCAGCACATATTACCCCTCCCCTGCTTTTCTGTTTAGCTTGCCAGGAATGCTACCACTTAGCACCACTTTTTATGTTGCATAATATTTGAGTGACTGTTAATTAAACTTACATTTTTTATAAAAAATATACTGAAATCTTAATGAACACAAGTACAAGTAATCCCTATTTAAGAATATAAGTAAAAAATTAGACTGTGTTGAGTAAAAAGATTCCATATATATCAAAGTGTTAAAACTGTGCATGCCTGCAAACTGTTGACAAAACAAAATATCTAAAATTGCAAACAGGCAGCACTTTAATAACTTTTACAGCTCATCAATTCAGCACTTTTTAAAATATATTTTTTTGTACTGTAATCCACAGTGACCGACACAGTCAAAAAATGACAGCGACCAGTCAATGTGTAAACAAAGCACATTGATGACCGGACCAGCTGTCACAGTGCTCAGGAGCCAATTATTGCAGTTTCCAATGGCTCATACACACTATAAGAAAAAAAAAAATCGGGCGATTTTCATCCGAGGAACGATCTTTGATTTTCTGATGGTGTGTACACAAAACTTTCGACAGCCGATTTCAACCTTCCAAACGAAAATTTCCAAAGGGACGAACTCCAATTTTTTTCTTGTACGGGAACAGAACAAAATGATTTTCACTTTTCGTATGAGAAATATCAGATACGAAGGACTGCGCATGATCAAATACAAAAGAGAACAAAAAGAAAAAGCCTTTCTCGTACGGGAATTTTCATACATTTCTTCTATCATTGGTTCCGACGCTGTGAAACATCGAGGAAAACCAGCCAATCGTTTGTCCGATTTTCTCATAGTGTGCACGGGGCTTAAGGCCGGCCATACATGGGTTGAATTCCAAAAGAATTTTCTTTTGAAGATTCATAACTAAGAATTTTTTCATTCATATTTCGCACCATTAGTGGGCCACAGCAACTGACTATTTTCGTGCGGCCATTGAAATTTGAGTGTTTTTTGGGAAATGTTTTTAAAAAATCAAACAAAATTTTAATCACTGATGGGAGGATGGCGTCAATGCCCATGAGCTGTGACCTGGAAACAAAAAAGATTCCTGGCCACAAAAATTATTTTCTGCGGTAACATGAGGTGAAATTGAATGCTTGGTTGGCATAACTTTGAAATTTTGGTGGCACCATCGGATTACAAAACAAATAAAATTTCTAATTTTTCAAATGAAAATTAGTTTGGAATTCGACCCATGTATGGCCTGCATAAAAGACTGGCAACTGTCATTGACAGCACGGCCTTAGGCCTAGGAGCGTGCACAGGTGGAATACAACATAGATTAAATATTCTCTCACCACCATGTTCAAGAATATTACTCTGGGATTGTGGTCATTAAGACTTTACTGGCACAGGGCTTGCCGTTATTGACGAAGTGTTGTGGCATCTTTGATTCGGCTATTCTGCTATTGTAGAAGAGTGGTCAGCTGATTTTCAACAGCTGCACAGTGATGTGGTATCAGCAGAAGCTCAGTTTGGCCAATATGGGGTAATGGACTTGTTTCATGACTAATACGGAAAATTTCTTTCGCAGAAATAAAGTAATTAATAATGACAAAGTGTATAAGCATTAGAGTCTAAAAATGCTCAAGTAACCAGGGTTTAGATAGCAAATATGAAAGTTCATAGGAGGCAGGTATGTACACCTGTGTCCAACTTCAAAATGGCCTGAGAGTATGGAATGTTGGCAAAGCTGATTACACCACCACCTGCACTGCTTACAGGTGCCCAAAGACCATGCCTGTTATGACAGAAGAAACATTGCATTATACTGTACATAATGTATGTGCTGGAAACCTTCCAATAACACATTTCTCACCGTGGTCTTCTGAAAGTCAAGCCGTACTGCTGACATGCCAAGCCCACCGTGGGTGTGTATACAATAGGCATGAACCTCTCGATGTCTGAAGTCAGCACGCGATAGAAGAGCTTCTCATTCCTGTCTTGTAAAGTCATCAGGATGATGTATCTGAAGGTTAACAGAAGGGAAAGTTAGAACAGAACCACTGTGCCATATGTAAACTATGTGCTGATTATCTTTTTCTTTGCAATGGAACTTTATATACTGTGTGCGATCAAAAAAAAAAAAAACCCAAGGCATTTTGACAGGATCTGTATAAATTTGGAGCTATGGACCTCCTAGGTTAGTTTCTAGTGGTTGTGGCAACCAGACAACATTTAACTAGTTACAGTGAAAAAGTTCTGGGAGAATTAAACTCGTTTTTTCTATAGCTCCACCAAATCTTCTGTCACATCTCTGATCTGGGAATAAGCAATATTTGTTCTATGTTTAGTAACAGGTTAAGATAAGCCATAGAGATCGTTATGTAATGTAATTAAAGCTCAAGTCAAAGAAATCATTTTTTTTTTCTACTTGTTCTGGAGATACAGTATGTTGTAAGGTACCAGAAATAAAGACCATGTATTAAAGCGGTGTTGTACCCAAGATTTTAAGCCAATCTTGGCCCATTCTGTTACTGTCATTGATGCTCAAATGCCCCCTTTAAAAAAAAAAAAAATTGCCGTAATTACCTTTTTATTTTAATTATTAGTTATACTTCCGGTCTCTCCTCCCGTGGGAGTAGGCGTGTTTTTCGCCTTTCCCCGGCTCCGCCAAGACCCCTGGGAGCTTAGTCTCACTCAGTCTTCACCAGGATTCTGTTCGGTACGGCGTCCTGCCGAAATCTTGCAAGATCTCGGAATTTTACAGCGCTGCTCGCTATTACCAATGAGCATGCGCGGGATCGAGTGGTGAATGCTGGGAACACAGCATTTACTGCGTCCCGGAAATAAATGCTTGTGGGCTTCCATTGCCCACAAGCAAAATTAAAACCGACAGGATGAATTTTTATAACTTTTCCTTGCTGACGAAATCGGAAAGCAGCGGAAGTTTTAAACACAAAAAGTGAGTACTATATTACCATTATTAAAGTTTATCAAAGACCCAGAAAAAAAAACGATAGGTCAATGGAATCCCGCTTTAATGTCAGTTTCCACGTTCAAAGTAGCATAGGTCCATGGGAGGGGGGCAACCTTGAGCACAAAACAGACATATCAGACACCTAATCTTGCTGCTGTATCTCATGAGCATTAATCCTTGGAGCCACCCACAGACATAGCTTTAATAAAGAAGGTTTTAAAAGCCATGAAGTGAACTAGTCCTAGTTGGAGCTGTGGTTTGGTTGCTCCTGGGCAGTGATGAGCTGAGGCATGTTAGAACTAGGATCCAAAGTCAAACCTATGTGTTTGAACCCACCAGAACATGGTCAGCAGTATAGGCCAATTATCTGCAGCTGGGGCTTTCCTTGCCCTGCAATGGCACATGTACATACCCCTTGTATACATGCAGCGGTGGTGAGGGGAATGCCCCTTAAGGCCTCCACTAGGGCTGAAGGCCTTAAGTTCTGCCTTAAAGCATAAGTGTAGTTTAAAAAATAAACAAAAAAAATGTGTGCAAGGAATGGTACTTACTACAGATACTCCTTGTTTAACAACGTCCCCGTTTAATGACCACTCGGACTTACGACCAGCTCTCCCCACCCTAATGATGCGCTATGCATCATTGCATTGTACAGTACAGAATTTTCGTTTATGTTCTGTACTTATGCAAAAAAAAACAACGTTATTGAGCTGGAGTTGTGTGTTTTAGACCTTTTTTCACAATATACAGTACAGTAGTTAAGAATGCTTAAAATATTGATTACTTGTAACTCCTCGTTTAACAACCAATTTGTTTACCAACCTGGTCATTGGAACGTTATCTGGTCGTTACGTGAGGAGTACCTGTATGTACTTAAAATGCACTGTGGAGTCTGTGGTGACCCACCAAGTTCAATTCACATTTGTAAGGCATGGCACTGTGCTTTTTAGGTATGTTTTAACCCAGCCCTACATAGATCGAAATTTGGCTGGTTCAGCAGGGACCGTACAAATTTCCATGTACGGCCCCCTGTTTGTACACAAGTTGATCCATCAATTGATCTGTATACAACGAGTCTGTTGGGTTTTCCCTGAATGATTAGTGCTGCAGGCTGTAAGTCAGCAACACTAATGGATTGTCTTGTGCCGGCAGGGAAGGCTCCCCACCGGCAGAACACAATAGCTCTGAGTGTGTTGATGGGGGAATATAGCGATTTTCTTGCTTCCACAGGTGGAAGCAAAGAAAATTGCATAATGCATGAGCTGCTCTACTCTGTATATATTTGTTGTTTTTTAAGAAGAATTTCAGGTATGGCGTTTTTACATGGACCAATGTAACCATATACAGTACATAGTTACTTTGTGGGATCCCTCTAGTTGCTGGAAATCACTGTAGTAGACATGGCTTCTCCAGCTCCAGTGATCTCCACTTGCTTCCGAGTCCCGTGCCGAGTGGCTGCCCTGCTGCATCAGGAAAACAGAAGGTCGGCTGCTCGGCACAGGTGCCTTTCAGAGAATGCTTTGTATTCTCTCAATGAATGCACAGTATTCTCTGACTGGAGGTGGTGAAGATCGTGACGTCACCGCCCTGCATCTACATGCATCCTGCAACCAATTAGAGAACACTTTGCAATTATTGAAAAGCAATCTCTAAATGGGGAGAGAGCACTCCATGGGTCACCGCAGACTCCACCGCACATTTTTTGAATGGATTGTAGAATACCTACCATGGTGCATGTAGCCCTGTGCAGTATAAGGGAGAGCAAATAGCGATTTATGCACTTTGTTATCTCAACCTTAAGTGGATGTTCCCTCATTACTTACACAGTCTTTAAGGCAAAATGATTATCGGGTAGGTTTTTAAAGTGACCAGGCCAGTTATTACAAAGCTGAAATAAAAGTGACTAATCCAGGTCTTTAATATGGTATTCTGTCACCACTTAAAGGATTGAGATATAATAGATGTAGATATAGTCATTGGGATTCCTAATCCATTAACCATGGTTTGTATGAGAAATGGAGATTATTACGTAAATTACAGGTACAAAATAGAAACCTGTACAACCTTCAAGGAAAATACGCCCTTATTTTGCAGATTGTCCAAATTCAGTTTTTTGCCTGCAATTTACATAATAATCTCCATTTCTCATACAAGCCATGGCGAATGGATTAAGAGGAATCCTTCTGGATTTATCTACATCCATTTATTTCAGTCTTTTAAGTGGGAATAAAACACCATGTTAAAGTTATGAATTAAGTTAATTTGCTGTATTTATAAATGATTGCAGTTTGCTAAAGGGTGAAAGATATATATTGTCAATGGATTACGACAAACTTGTCCATTTGGACATACTATATACATTCATTGTAAACCCTTAATTTTTAATACCAAACAGGTCATACTGTTTGATATCAATGTAAAAAAAAAAAAAAAGAAAAAAAAAAAAAAGAAGAAGTACAGAGATTTTTCTCTTCTTAGGGCTCTTGCACACGGACGAGTCCGTGTACGGAGCCCGCTCTGCTCAGCGGGGGATCGCCCCGTCGATCCCCGCTGAGCAGGAGGTCTGTCTCTGCACTCTGTGCATTGACGGACCTGTCAGAGCGCCGCTCTCCCCTATGGGGGATCGGATGAAGACGGACCGTAGAGTCTGGCATCACCCGATCCGATGACGGATAGAAAAATAGGGTTTTCCTCCGTCACACTTTTTCGGATCGGAGCGGGTCGGATGTCAGCGGACATGTCACCGCTGACATCCATCCCTCCATCCGTGGGAGTGTCTATGAAGGTCCGTTCAGGTCCACCTAAAAATCTGACAGACGGACCTGAACGGACCGTCCGTGTGAAAGGGGCATTAGGGTAAGTTGGGGTTCATTTGGTTATAACTCTTTGCTCTATTGCTTACGACGGTGTTCTCGATTGCATAGGTCATGTCACAGACAGCACATACTGAAGACTTTGCCTCCATCCCTCCTGCTCCGGCTAGGGGTTCTGAACATGGTAGCATGCCCTCCTTAAGAACCTGGACTGTCCCAAGACTCATGGCGGAACTACAAAACGGGTATTTCGTACCCAGCTTCGGCTCACAAAGCGGAGCTATTCAGATTATTCCCCTGTGCTTTAGGCTCTAATGCTTAGCAAGTTACCCTACGGTCTGTCGCCTCATCCCTTTCACAGATTCACACCACCCTGAGCTCACTAGCAACCTCCTGTCAGGAGTTGTGGGCCAGGGTTGATGTTTTGGAAAACCATCAGAGTCCGGCCCCAGAGGCTCCTATCATTCTAGGAACATCAGCAGGTTCCGGGACCCCCTTGGTACCATGCCCTTTACCTTTACGTAAAAGTACAAGTGCTCCTTCCATTACCCCGGCGTCCTACCACGTACATCCAGGCCATTCCAGAGTTTACGCCTGGCCCCAGCTCATTCAGCTGACATAACGGATGCTTTCAAACTTCTCCCGATTCTGCCGTCACTCTGGCAGTGGCATGGGATAAAGTGGGGGGGTCTGTATTATTTTTCTACTAAACTTGCCTTTGGGTCCAGAAGCAGACCTTGGCTGTTTGATACTTTTGCGCAGGCACTTAGCTGGATACTCACCCATATAGAAAGCTGTCAAGAAGTCATCCACTCTGATTTCCGCCGATCTACAGAACCCGACATCAGTTTTCTCGGCTCTCAACATCCCACTGGTGGCAAGAAAAATGGAAGGCCCGGTGACTGCACTTACATTCCTGGCAATTATCCTGGATACTTGGGCTATGTAGGCCAATCTGCCTGCAGACAAGTTAGACAGAATCAGAGACCGGATAAATGTGTTCACGATCTCCCAAGCCTGTTCCAGGGTAGAATTGCAGTTACTGTCAGGCATGCTTAATTTTTCCATGAGGATAATTCCCCAGGGTAGATCGTTCATTTTGCGTTTGTTGGCCTTGTTACCTTCAGCCCCCGACTCGGACTCTAGGGTCAAGTTAGATTCCGTGGCTCTATCCGACTTATGTATATGGGACAAGTTCCTCCAACATTGGAACGGAATCACCATGTTCATCCCTGCAGAGTCGTATTTTTCTCCTCAAGTCTTGACTGATACAGCAGCCACCAAAGGCTATGCAGATATTTTTGGCACTCACTGGCTAGCTGGGCTATGGCCAGTCGAGATCTTGGCTATTCCAGGGTTTGCGCAGACATTAGCTTTGTTTGAGAATTGCCCCATAGTGTCGGCAGCGCAGGCGTAGGGTCGCTTTTGGACAGATTTAACGGTTATTTTCTCAACGGACAATCAGGCTACCTCAGAAATTTTTAACAAAGGCAGAGCCAGGTCTTCACTCATCATGTCTTTTGTGCATATGCTGATTTGGCTGTCCCTTCAGTTTAATTTCTACATACACTCTAGGTTCATCAGTGGTGTATAGAATACAGCAGCAGATGCTCTGTCCCGTTTTAACTACCCGCTATTTCCCGACAGGTCCCAGACACAGACGCCTGTGCCAGACTGTCCCCGCATTTCTCACTGCCAACGATGGACAAGGTTTCCACTGGGCTGATGTGGCAGTTTGGACGACCTACAAGTCATTATCAAGTAACACCAGGAAGGCTTATGACATGGCCCAGAATACCTTTACAAACATCCAATATCTACTGGTTTTCGTTGCCTTCTGCCACTCATAGCTTAAGCTATCCTACAGCACTATCAAGACATATCTGGCAAGAATTCTACTCCCTGGTGCTGCCCTCTTCTCAGCACAGTTCATGAAACGTTGCTGCACCTTGCTTTCAGACCTAGGTTTGGACCCCAAAGCTTATTCCGGCTATTCTTTCCAGATAGGCGCGGCTTCCGCTGCTTCTTGCCAAGGGGTCCCCATTCATGTGATGAAGAAGTGAGGTAGGTGGAATCCAGCATGCTTCTCCAGATATATCTCTGATCCACATGTTGAGATGTCACAGGCTTTCATGCATTTGGCTGGTTAATGTTACATACGATTACTTTCAGTTATTTTTTTCTAGCTCATCCTACTGTCTTTATTTTTGCCCCCTTTAGGCATACTGACCATGTGATTACGGCACACCCCAGGTCACTTTTCCTGTTTTCCCCTCATACCTTTTCCTAATGCGGTCTACTAGAGACTCAGAGTACAAATGGGAAGGCTGACTGCAGGCAGCCTGTATTTGTAGGAGGAGGAGTCAGGCTGTATTTAAACCCGCCCTCTATCCTCCATTGCCTGTCAACGGTTCTCTCGTGTCCCAACCGTCCTTCCCCTTTTCTTTCTATTTCTTTTCCTTTACTTATACTTGGGTGTGCCCCCTTTAGGCATACTGACCATGTGACTATGGCACACCCCAGGTCACTTTTCCCGTTTCCCCTCATACCTTCTCCTAATGCGCTCTACTAGATACGCCGAGTACAAATACACACACACACACACAAATTAAAAAAAATTAAAATAAAATGTCTTCATCATTTTAGGCCAATATGTATTCTTCTACATATTTTTGGTGGAAAAAAAAATGGCAATAATATTGATTGGTTTGCACAAAAGTTATAGCAGCTACAAAATAGAGGATAGATTTATGGCATTTTTATTATTATTTTTTTTTTACTAGTAATGGTTTTCAGAAGCACTGCAACATTGCGGCGGACAGATCGGACACTTTTTTGGGACCATTGACATTTATACAGCGATCAGTGCTAAAAATAACCACAGATTACTGTATAAATGTCACTGGCAGGGAAGGGGTTAACACTAGGGGGCGATCAACGGGTTAGGTGTTCCCCAGGGAGGCGTTTGTAACTGTGGGGGCAGTGTAGTCACTGGAGGAGGAGACAGATTGCTGTTCTTGATCACTAGGAACAGCAGATGTGTCTCTCCTCCCCTGACAGAATGGGGACAGATGCCTGGACATCGCGGCCGCCGGCCACACGCATCAGCTCCAGCATCCCCTGGTGGTCTTAAAGCAAACAATGTACAATGATGGTGATTCACCCAGGAATGCCCAGTACACCTGCAGGGGCTGGTCTTTAACTGGTTAAGCAATAAAGTGCTGCTTGTGTTATAAAGGAACATGGTGAAAAGAAAAAAAAACACAACTGCTTATATCTGCCAGCTGGAAGAGGGCCACACAGATATCAAATGAAAATTAAACAAACTTTTAACATACTTGTCCAGATCGCTGGCCTTTGTTTCATAACTTTTGATGACACGCAGAGTTTGTACATCTTGGCTCAGGAAACATGGAGGAAGGAGGCCGTGAATGCCAAGCTGCAGACGTTCTTCAAGTGTGAATGCCATTCCCTGACAAAAAACAGACATAATATTGTAATGGCCACCTGTAATATTATAGAAACAAAGCCTTCTCTATAGTCAAGAAAAAAAAAAATAGGTAAAGAGGACCAGTCCTAAATGTTTTAAAAGTGGTTAAAGACATTTAAAGCTTAACTACAAGCAAATGGGAAAATAAACATAAAAAATACATACATTATATATATATATATATATAATATATATACACACACATATATATATATATATATATATATATATATATATATATATATATATATATATATATATATATATATATAGAGCTGCGTTACCCGTCAAAGGATTTGTTATTCTGTTCAGCCAGTTCTGAGATCTACACACAGCAGAGCCAGGCTGCTGCAGCTAAGCAATAAAGCTGGCTGGCCTTCCTTCTCTGGCCTGTGATTGGACAGCAAAGTAACAGCAGTAGGCTGATAAGGCATTCCTCCTCTCAGCATGTTTCTTGCCATCTACCAGTACATTAATTCTAAATGGCTTAAATATTAGACATGTGCATTAGTTTTCATCCAAATGCATTTTTGTCTGAATTTCGGACAAACGATAACGAACGATAACAAACGCGCAGAATCTGAAAACCAAAAGATCCGACATAAACAAATGCTTTATTTTCGTTGCAACAGTTCGATATAGATAGGAGATTCGACATGGCGCTGACAATAGCGATCTGTGTCCATTGAACCTGTGGTCGAATGTGCCTAACCTTAGATCTATTAGTCCAAGATTATTCTACATAGAGAGAAAAGATTCAACATTATAGAGACAATAGCAAAAGTCAAATATGCCTAACCTAACTATTAGTCTAAGATTATTCGACATAGAGAGAATAGATTTGACAAAGATTTGACGAAGCAGTCGGCGCGAGCGGACATTTATGGTCAAATGCTCCTCCCATAGGCTATAGAAGAATTCTAATGTTGGTTGACTAGTAATAATAATTAATACATATAATTATTACTAGTGTCATACAACATTAGAATTCTACTATAGCTTGTAAGCGGAACATTCGACCGGAAATGTACGATTGCGGCGTCGTACAGTTTAGCTGCTCCGTCGAATCTTCTTAGAACATTCAACAGACACCATGAGCCTTCAATGACAGATTCAACCTTAATTATTTCGGATTTTCGGACGAATGCATTTTTTTAACGAAACAAAATAAATAAAAAACGTATTTCGGGAGTAACTAAATAAATGTATTTTTTGGACGAAAACGAAATTCCGAAACGTTTTCAGTGTGCGCATGTCTATTAAATATTATCCCACCCTCTCCAAGGCTGATTTCCACTGCCTAGGGAAAATTCACACCAAGTAAAATTAAGGTGGTTGGCCTTTCTGTATCTGCACCTACGTCATGTTATGGTCGCAGATTACTAGAAGTCATCAAGTTGTCCTTTTAATCCTTGATGATGATGTCACAATGTTAACTCACCTCGACACTGATTAATTTAATGTTTACATCTCACTTCTATGATTTCACATTGAGCAACGTGAGTATAATTTTGGTGTGTGTGTGTGTGTGTGTGTGTTTTTTTTATTTTTACAAATTTTTTTACTAATGCTAATAGCACTAGACATGTCATTTTACACCTAATGGATGGGTTATTACATGCCTGTTCAAAGCTGTTACTTGTTAGAAAATTAGTGGAAAATACTAAGAGCCACGCATATAACTGCAAATAGGATCTTCCTTTTTTAATGTGCATTAATGTACATTAATAGCTACCCAACCTTAAATAAAAGTTGTATAACATGTGGAATAGATTTTGTGCTTGGCTAGGTCAGAGCGTCTTATACTGAAATAGTGAAGCTATTAAAAAAAAAAAAGCACTCTGTTGTAATGGAAGGCAGAATAAAGCATTCAAATGAAGAGCTGCTGTAATCATAAAATATATCCTTTTACTGAAGTTGCATATCATTGTTGCATTGGGGTAGTTTCGTTTCGGAATTTCGTTTTCGTCCGAAAAATAAAAATTTAGTTACTCCCGAAATTAGTTTTTATTTATTTTGTTTTGTTAAAAAATGCATTCGTACGAAAATCCGAAAAAATTAAGGTTGAATCTGTCATTGAAAGCTTATGGTGTCTGTCGAATGTTCTAAGAAGATTCGACGGAGCAGCTAAACTGTAGGACGCCGCAATCGTACATTTCCGGTCGAATGTTCTACCTACGAGCTATAGTAGAATTCTAATGTTGTATGACACTAGTAATAATTATATTTAATAAATATTATTACTAGTCAACCAACATTAGAATTCTTCTATAGCCTATGGACGGAGCATTTGACCATAAATGTCTGCTCGCGGTGACTGCTTCGTCAAATCTTTATGTCAAATCTTTTCTCTCTATGTCGAATAATCCTGGACTAATAGAGTTAGGTTAGTCACATTATGAATATCCAAAAGTTGAAAACAGTCATCTAAAAAAAAATTTCATGGATGATTAATGCGGTCATAAGGGGTGTACATTGTATTCAGCTCAACATGTTTCACCATTCAGTGGCTTCCTCAGGAGACTTGTGAATCACTGTACAAAATAATTCTATAAATAAATAGAAAAATAACACATTTAACTTAAAGTGGATGTAAACCCACTCTCATCCTTTCTAAACTACTGCAATATTGGTTATCTAGAAGGATATACATGCCTCCTGCATGTATACTTATCGGTCAAATGTCTCCCCTCTGTCTGTTATGAGACCCGAAAAACTGCATATTTTGTGGATGGGTCTGTTTTCCAGGGCTCAGTGGGTGGAGTCGTGATGTCAGTAGACTCCCCGCCCACCTCTACACTCCCCTTATCAACATGCATTTTCTCCTGTGTATTTCTTACACTGAACTTCTACTATGATCACAAACATCCAGTCAAAACCCAGAAAAGTCCCCACATGACTTCAGCATGCCAAATCATGCTGAGGTGTGGAACAGCCAATCCTTGCAGAGCTGCAGAAGAAAGGAGTGGGGGTGGGAATTTAAAAATAATACGTGTCTTAGGCTAGTGCACGAGATATGTAAATCACCGGTCAATCACATAAAGGAGGAAGAACGGACAACGGTTTTACAGTTTGTCCGTTTTATTTCACTGAAAAAAGATATGAGGATTACCCAGAGCTAGATTAACTGTGGCAAGACTGGGCACGGCTGATCTGAAATCCCATACTTTATAGTGTGCCAGACAAAAAAAAAGTATATTACTACATCAATTGATGACGAGGCTCCCATTGGTTGGTTGTATTCCTCCTATGACACACTGATATCTCTAGCTGCAATCCTACTGGTTCTTAACATCTGTTTACATATTGATCACCAAGGATTTCTTGCTATGCATCTGGGGTGATATGGCTTTTCAGATGATCCATTGTTTATTTTTTTAACGAATGACAAATTCAATTGATGTAGTAGTATACTGAATTAGTCTGTAATTGACAAGTCTCCTGAGGAAGCCATTGAATGGTGAAACATGTTGAGCTCTTCGTTGTCCATCATGGTATGGTTGACATCAGTAAAAGGCTCTGGCTCCATTTAACCCTCATGGCTCCTGTGGAATCGAAGAGCCTGAGGACTGAATAGTCCACTCTGTATAAGTGGAAACGTTTTAAAGCTAAACTCCGGGCAGATATAAAGAAAAAAAAACGCAAAATAATGCAGTTATGGATTCTTTTAAAGTGGAAGGGAACTGTATCTGAGCACCGCAAACTGAAAACCCTATTTAATTCATTTTTAATATTCAAAACAAATTCGCCCATCTATCCATACTTTACTTTTATTGAGAAATCTCTTTGAAAAACACCCCTCTGGCATTTCTAGCTGCACCCATCTTGTTTAAGGGCAAATGATTAATGTAGCATCTGCCCTTAGCTCGGGTATGCAGGCAGGAGGATGTACATAGCTGAGAAAACGCCTCCTCTAGATGAAAGGGGGAAAAATGCCCACGAAGACTCCTGAAATATATGACATCATTTTGGCCTAGGCCAGAATCCAGGAAGCAAGTAAACAAATGTAAAAAAAAAATGTTTAAAACCATTAAATATACCATCCCTTCTCATTTATATAAAAATTGCTCATGTTGATAGTTTAATTCCACTATTGTTAAATGCATATGAAGATAGTCAAAACACTGAAAGATCTTTCATAGAGAAATCTTTCCATAGATATGTATGAATAGAAACATACAAGAGTGACAGCAGAAAAAAAACACCAAGTGGTTCTTCATCCAGTCTGCCTCTTTTTTTTTTTAACCCTTTTGTCTGAATATATGTCAGGGCTGGGCTCAGCCCTTCCTTCTCTAAACTGGCCGCTCAGCTGTCGGCTAATTGCCAGCTTCTATCTCTCCACAGTTACTCAGCTGTTGATGATATCCTGCTCGTCAGTCCTGCCTACTTAAGCCGTTCAGTCCAGAGGATCTCTGCCTTCGCCTTGGTCAACATCACAGAGACTATCTCCTGCGATCCTTTTCAAGACTTGCTTTGCTGATATCCCATCTGGCTCCAGATCCTGCTTGCTGTTCCACTACATTGATCCCGGACTTCTGGCTTGGCTGACTATCTGTTCCGGTTACTGAACTTTGGCTATGTTTTGACTACATTTGTTCTTTTTACTTTTATTATTAAACAAGTGATATTTAACTGTACTTCTGTCTCGGGCTGATTTCATGGTTTCTGACAATATAGTGTAGATCTGTGTTTATCCCAAGTACGTTTTAATCTAGTTCCTTTACTGCCTACAAACGCATTACCTCTGCTGGAAGTCTGTTCCAAGCATCAATTCTTTCAGTAAAAAATAAAGGATAGTTTTGAATTCTCCTCCTGCTATTTATAGGTCCACATATTCATACGTGTATGCAACCCTAACAATAATTTTTTTCAAGTTTGCTCCCTTTTGTTATAACTGTTCAATAAATACATTAAAAAAAAAATTAGATTTTTCAAGAAATGTTGTGAGCGGAGAACTTTTTGTGCTCTCTGTGCATAAGTGAATGTTTTATAAAGATCAGATTAACTACTTTTTAAAGTGGAAGTAAACCCTCCTATCGTTTTCAGCCAAGGAAGCTGCCATCTTGGCCTCTGTTCAATCTTCAACTGCCATGATGCTGCACATGTGATCAGTTATGATACCAGCCATTGGATGGTTTGACAGTTTGGTTGAAAGCATAGTCAATGTGACAGGTTAGCATTTCCTCTGAAAAAGTGCCATCACATGCATTACACACCTTGTGTGAAGTATGTTGCAATTAGGAGTGACGTTGCTCAGCCAGTGTCCACTTCACCAGTCCAGTGTACCTCTCTTACCAGGATGGGGTCCCGTTGAGCACATTTCACACAACACGAAAATATTTCCTAGCAAAAATCTGGCCTTTTCTAATCTCCTAGGGCAGAATTGTCAATCTCAATTTCATTGTGTGCCACATCAGCATTTTGGTTGTCCTCAAAGGGCCGGTTGTATCTGCAAGACTATACAAATTCATGCAGGGCTTTTTTTTCCTTTAGAGAATGGGTGCAGGAACTCAACCACGCACCCCACCAAACCGCACTGAACGATGTGTGTGGACAAATTGTAAACAGTGAGAGAATCTTAAAGGGGCCAGGAGTGCGTTATGTGCAGGACTCAGGGGTGTGCTATGTACAGAGTGCAGGACTCAGGGGTGTGCTACGTACAGAGTGCAAAGTTCAAAGGTGTGCTACATGCAGAGTTCAGAGGTGCGCTACGTACAGAGTTCAGAGGTGCGCTGCGTACAGAGTTCAGAGGTGCGCTGCGTACAGAGTTCAGAGGTGCGCTGCGTACAGAGTTCAGAGGTGCGCTGCGTACAGAGTTCAGAGGTGCGCTGCGTACAGAGTTCAGAGGTGCGCTGCGTACAGAGTTCAGAGGTGCGCTGCGTACAGAGTTCAGAGGTGCGCTGCGTACAGAGTTCAGAGGTGCGCTGCGTACAGAGTTCAGAGGTGCGCTGCGTACAGAGTTCAGAGGTGCGCGGCGTACAGAGTTCAGAGGTGCGCTGCGTACAGAGTTCAGAGGTGCGCTGCGTACAGAGTTCAGAGGTGCGCTGCGTACAGAGTTCAGAGGTGCGCTGCGTACAGAGTTCAGAGTTCAGAGGTGCGCTACATAGACAGTGCAGCGTTTAGGGGTTTGCTATGCACAGTGTGCAGGAATCAGCTCTCTTTCACAGGCAAACATTGAGAGAATCTTAAAGGGGCCAGGAGTGCATTATGTGTGGAGTTCAGGGATGTGCTATTTACAGAGTGCAGGACGGTATGCTACGTACAGAGTGAAAAGTTCAGAGGTGTGCTACATGCAGAGTTCAGAGGTACGTTACATACAGAGTGCAGAGATCAAAGGTGTGCTATGTACAGAGTGCAGAGTTCAGAGGTGCGCTACATAGATAATGCAGCGTTTAGGGATTTGCTGTGCACAGTGTGCATGAATCAGCTCTCTTTCACAGGCTGTTCACGTCTCACTTCCACCCCTCCCCCTGGGTGCAAGAACCACATGAAATAACCTGGAGGGCCGGATTAGGCCCGTGGGCCTTTTGTTTGACACATGTGACCTAGGGTTTACAGTAGCTTGGGAAATCTCCTGGTGAGTAGGCTCAATTCTCTCTGCTATAATGATACACGAGCACCACTATAGCCAGAGATCTTCCTGTTCACCATTCTTGGAGAGATCAGTAGCTCACCAAGACTGACCATACACTTCTGTGTAAGTGCATACAGAAGAAAACCCAGTCATGTTTGTTTGTTACAACAGTGATGTTTGGCTCTGTATGGTGAGAGGGGGTTAGTTGATCCACCCTATCCAATCAATTGTTTTGAAAGGCAACAAGGTTGACAAACTCACACAGACAAAAAAGTCCCATCGAGGAGCCAATGAACCTACCAATATGTCTTTGCAGTGTGGAAGGAAACCTGATTACCCAGAAAGCCCATGCAAGTAGAGGGAGAACATGAAAACTGCATGCAGATCATTTCCAGACCAGGATTTTAACCAGGGGATGTGCTTGGGGATGTCCTCTCCAGAGGTTAATTTACAAGTGTGCATATTGAAAAAAAAAAAAAAGGAAATATGGGAGCTCAGTGGTTGACCTGTTCCAATATCACAACATCACTGTTTAGTGTCATGTTTTTAACGCTACCTTCCCTGTAGGTTGAAGCCCTTCCTCTCCCTCATCACTTTGAACTGCTGCTTGGTTAGGATGATCGGAAGTGTTGGAGCCAAAGTGGTGACCAGGCCCCATCTTATAGTCAGCATTTCGGGTTCTATGTAGAGCTACACCAGATTTTGCACTCCCCAGGTTTAGTAAGTCAACCTGTTGTGTCTTTGTGACTTATTTTGTTTCATAGTTTTTGATTTTTTTTTTGTGTCCTGCTCTTCCCCGTTTCCCCTTTTTTTCCTGTATTCCTTTCCCTTCACTGTTATATTAATGAACACCTTTTGTTTCAATGTGAAAAATGTAAATACAGAACAGCAGACATTAAAACATGTCACTAAAAATGTATAAAATATATAAACCCAGCTAAAATGTTAATGGAATTTCAAGTCCTTTTCAGTATTTGTAAATCTGCAGTTTTCATTAAAAAGAAAACCTGCTGATGCCTTCATGAAGGCACCTTGTTCATCACTTCCTGTTAGGAAACAGGGCAGAGCATGGTCAACCTACCGTATATGCTCGAGTATAAGCCAACCCGAATATAAGCCAACCCGAATATAAGCCGAGGCACCTAATTTTACCACAAAAAAATGGGGAAAACGTATTGACTCAAGTATAAGCCTAGGGTGAGAAATGCGCAGCTACTGTAAGTGGAAAAGAGGATCAACAATGCCCATTATCAGCCTCACTGTGCCCATTTGCAGCCATAGGTCCCCCGAACTTCAAACTTGGTAGATAAGGGTTCCTAGATGCCCCCTAGCTGCACCCAAAGGGTCCCGAAATGACATTGCTGCAGATGGACACAGTTGACCGACTTTGGGGCCCTGTATCTCGGGGCCACTTGGGGCTAGGAACCCTAAATTTGGACATGTTGTAGTGCTAGTTCAACTGGGTTTGCACACCAAATGGGTTTGGGGTTCCTAGCACCAAGTGGCCCCGAGATACGGGGCCCCAAAGTTGGGTCGGAAAATGTCATTCTCTGCTGCAGAAAAGTGCTCGACTCCAGTATAAGCTGAGGGGAGCACTTTCAGCACAAAAAAATGTGCTGAAAAACTAAGCTTATACTCGAGTATATACGGTAATTGTGCTCCTGCGTGGTCAACCCTGTCACACAAGCTTCCATTGGAGACTTCAAGAGACCTTCATGTTTCAACACACATTAAGCATGCTTAGTCCATTGGTCACCAGTAGGCCACCCACCCATGGCCATGTAGCTGGAATCCATGTAGACATGAATTGGCTGCAGCATTGAGATGTAACAACAGTATATAAACAAAAAAAAAAAAAGTGTTTTATCAAAAGAAAGAATGACAGTTGTTTGATACACAAAGGGCTTTAGCAAACAAAATGTCACTCAGTTCGGGTTTAGGTCTACCTAAAATGGCAAACCTTACAATAAAACTCAAAATATACACTCAGAAAAATACACAATACATTGCCAAAATATAAACTTCTGGTTAAATGACTGCCTGGCAGAACTTGATCTTGCGGAGGATTCTGTTTTCCTTTATCTTGAAATGTGTTAAATACTGATACATGAAGTCAGGAAAAATATCCCACATCTTGTTTTCTTTGATGAATAAAAGAAAAATAAAGCAAGCGGCATCAGCCGACAGATTCTTATCAGCGTGCTGGCTCCACTCCAGAACAGTCTTCTAACTGGGAGAAAAACATAATAAACATCTTGTCATGAGCAGAATTAAAATCCATGTTATGGGCCCAATTTCCTTGGAGACCAGCACGTTGATGGAATGGAATTTATATGAGAGTTTAGTGGACCTATCAGAACACAGCACATGGAGAGTCCCCAGCAATTCTCTCCATCTTTCTACCCTTCCAGACCCCACGCCGAGCAGCAATAAATCCCTTAAGATGACACACAATCGCCTAGATCATGTCTAATGCCCTCGAGGAATGTTCATTCGCCTTGTGATCTGCCACTGCTTACACATGTTAACTGTACACTAGCAAGATTGGATTTCCAGAACTCTTGGGAAACCTGTACTTTCATTACAAAATGATATAACTGATTACAAGGCTATACATCCCACTGTGAAATGTTAATTTAAATGATCTTCCTTTTAATTTGGAGCCATCATTTTCTATTTATGCCCCAAAATGTTGGTTTCTCACCTCTGCAAGCATCGCAATTGTCTTCTTTTTTGGCTTGGAATTTCCAAAATGCTCATCCCCCTAGTCCTGTACTTGGTTCCCTGCTTTTCCTCGGCATATGCATGTAACGCGAGGTCAACTGACATACTGTAGTTATCCATCCGTCTACCTCATTTTCGAACACTGCCATTTACCAGATTTACTGCAGAATAACCTGAAATTGTAACAAGGTTTACTAGTTTAAAGAGAACAAGTTTATAGAAAAATGGGCTTTTAAATGGTGGTCCCCGAGTAGAAATATCACATAAATGCATTGATCACATTGATAAAGAAAAATCATCAATGTGATCAATGCATTTATCAATATGATCAATGCATTTATGTGATATTTCAACTAGGGGACCACCATTTAAAAGCCCATTTTTCTATAAACATGTTCTTTTTTATACTTTTCGGGCTGGTGACCCCTTATGCCCCGTACACACGGTCAGATATGCCGATGGAAAAAGTCTGATTGGATTATGTTGTCGGAAAATCCGATCGTGTAGTAGGCTCTAGCGGGCTTTTTCCGTCGCAGGACCTCAAATTTTCCGACAACAAAATCCAATCCGATCAGACTTTTTCCGATCCTGTGTAGGGAATTCCGATGGACAAAGTGCCACGCATGCTCAGATCAAATTACGAGACCAAAGCTATTGGCTACTAGCCTACCACGTTCTGAACGATCGGATTTTCCGACAACTTTGTCCGACCATGTTTATGCAACACCAGTTTCGGACAAAATCCGCTGGAAAAAAATCGGACGGATTTTGTGGTTGTAATTTCCGACCGTGTGTATGGGGGCTTAGTTGTGTAGTGTGTGGGACTCGTTTTCCCCTCCTATATAGGCCCTCACTGTTGGCAACATTTACACTTTTGTTTACTAGTTTAGCTTCAGTGAATAACGTGTAACGATAATAAAAAGGTAAGTGGTAAACTGCCAGAAGCTTTGCAAAAACTGAAAATGTATGTAAATTATACAAAGGGGTATTTTACAAAGAACAATTAATGAGTTAAAGTGGAGCTCCACCCAAAAAGGGGAAGATCTGCTTGTTTGCTTCCTCCCCCTCCGTGGCTATATTTGGCACCTTTTGGGAGGAGCGGGTACCTGTTTTTGACAGGTACCCGTGCCCACTTCAGGGAGACCTGGCCACGGACCTTGCCACAGGAAGTTCGGCCCCTCCCCTTCTCCTTCCCCATCGCCGCAGGAAGTTCGGCCCCCCTCCTTCTTCCCCTGGCAATGGGCAATTCAGAAAGCGCAGCTCGCTTGGCACATGCGCAGTAGGGAACTGGTGCTGGTTTCCCTTACCAGGAATGGCGGCGGCAGCACCCGAGAGCCGATTGAAAAATCGGCTGGGGTGCAGACATTGAGGGACCCCTGGACAGGTAAGTGTCCTAATAATAATAGTCAGCAGCTATATTATTTGTAGCTGCTAACTTTTAATTTTTTTTTGGGGGGGGGGGGGGGGGGGTGCTGGAGCTCTGCTTTAACTACTTTTTCTTTTTTACATGTATCGCCAACACTTTACCAAAATGTGCTCTATAATACAAATTTAGTTTTTTTCAGAACTGTAACGGAGTTCTAGGGGTTAATTGTACAGGTCTTTTACTTTGGCATCAGTCTGGCTGGGCTGTACTGAAGTTCTGCCTGGTCATAGGTGTAGTGAGGCACCTGTGACTGGCTGAGAACCGAGCCTGGTTGGACGTGTTAGGTACCTATCTTTCTTGGAGCCAATCAGTGGGCGCGTCTGGCCCCGCTGTGTGTTCTGGGAAGGGGTATTTAAGATGCTGAAGTCACGTGTTCCGGGTTCGGCTTGCTCTTTGATTCCTGGTTCCGGTCCGGACCGACCCCGTGAGGGGTCCCGGACCCAGGAGTGTCTACCGTCCCCGTAAGCCTGGTCACCCTGACCAGCCCCAGAGGCCCTCATGGTCTGGGGTGGGGATCCGTCCGTTCCGGAGCCTCGGAACTGGCTAGTTCAAGGCCCAGTAACTGAAGGAGGATTCAGAGGTGTCCTGGTGTGCTCCATGCATTGGAGAGACATGGCAACTCGTACAAGCAACCAGGGGAGGACTCTTTGTAGGAGGGCCAAGAAGCTGGCTGCTTGCCAAGAGCCTGGGAGCTGAAGTTGTATGGACAATGGATAGTGAATGCACATTTCTTACGGTATCGCCAAGCTGGCTGAAAGATCCAGGTACCGTGAGGAAAGTTCCTAACTTATCTTCAGTTACAATCTAGTTTGTGGCAGAGACTTTGCTAATTTCCGAGTCACTTGTTGGTTGCTAAATCTACCGTTAGAGGTTTATCCAGCAGTGAAGTGCCCAGTTGCGAGTGGCTACTCTCTGGGCTATCTAAAGAGACATTCAATTGATGTCAGCAGTTCTGAAGTGCCTGAGTTTTATCACCCGTGCCCTCTATTCCCAATTGAGAGACTGTGTTACAGTTGGATGTTACCCCTGCAAATAAAAATCCTAAAAAGGACTTTTTGTCTCAGCTTATGAAATTACTGGGTACTAACCCTGGGAACCCCTAGACAACGAACGACGAGCTACAAGGAGGAGGTAATTGGTAAGCCCAGAAAAAAAACAGCCGCTCCTTCGGGGAGTCAGTGCTACATGCAGCAATAAAGTAAATAAAAGCTGGACCCCACCTTTATCTTCAGTCTTGGACAGTTGTACAGGCTCCTCTCGCATACGAATATCAGTCTGATTATGCTGCACACTGCAAGCTTTTCATAGTGTGCATTAGAAGGTGCAGTAAGTAGATAGAGTCTCTCGATTCCTGGCTGTAGGATGTCTAGTGTCATCTAGCACTTTCCTGCCCAGCCTTTCTGTCCCTTACCTACCCCTTTTGTTAATTGGATTTTAGAGCAAAAAAAAAAAGGATCACTGCTCCTGGTCGGTCTTACAGCCCAATTCCTTGGTGGGTGCAGGTCCTGCTCGTGACTGTATGCATACAAAGAGAGAAAGTCGGATGACTGCACACCAATGGCATAAAAAAAAGCATCTTCTTTATTAAAACGATTAGGCACCCTAGGAGGCATGAAATGCGTCAATAGTTTTCCCTGGGTTCTTTTGATGTGACCCAACATCATAATTTAACAGTCTAAATAAAGAATAAGCTTTTTTTAGGACATTGGTGTGCGGTCATCCGACTTTCTCCCTTTGTTATGGATGTCGGTGCGTTCAAACATGGAGGCCCAGTAGCACATGTGGGCATTACCTAGGGTAGTTGGAATACAATGGCTGGATATTCTACGGATCTCACTGGATCAGGAACAAAAGAAAAAGGAAAGATTGGAGGTTCTTATATAAGTGCACACACACCCCATAAAGTTGGTTATGGGATGGACTGGACAAAAAGGTGGGAGCAAATCAGTCTACAAATATAAAAAACATTTGTGGGAACTCCCAACAGTGTTGTAAAGAACTTCCCGAACAATATATCCATTACAGAAAGAATGCCACAAGTGTTTAGCTGTTAAATTTGCAAAAGGTGACTACTTCCAAGAATCAAATGTTTAGATTACATTTGGTCAGACAACAATATAATGATGACGGCCCTAACTCAATACATCCACTAGTTAATTTTCAGCTTAATTAGTTCTATGCTTTAATGTCAGATCCAATCAGTGTCGGTGCATCCATAAGGGCGCACAGGCGCCGCCCCCTCCATCACCAATAGATAGATTCATGCATTGCATGAATCTATCTATGGCCGCCGCTGCCACCCCCTATTCAGCCGCCTCTTTTCGGGTGCTGGGTGTCTAAATTACAGCGGCGTTTTTTTTTTTTGAAGCACCTGATTAGGGCCATAGGCTCTAATAGGCGTCAAGAAAGGTGACCTGCGAGCGCCATGCTGGGCGCTCGCAGGTCGCAGGTCACTCAGCTGTGTTAGAAAAGCGAATGAATATATGCTTTCCTAACACTAAACCGCCTCTCTGCCAATCAGGTGCTCGGATCTTTTACCCATCACTTGATTGGCTAAAACGACAGGCGGTCAACTATGTCCATCTGCAGCAATGTCATTTCGGGACCCTTTGGGTCCAGAGACCCCAAATGGCTGCAGCTAGGAGGCATTTAGGAACCCTTAACTACCAAGTTTGAAGTTTTGGGGGGACCTATGGCTGCAAATGGGCACAGTGAGGCTGCAAATGGGCATTGTTGACCCTCTTTTCCACTTACAGTAGCTGCACATTTCTCACCCTAGGCTTATACTCTTATACTCAAGTCAATGCGTTTTCCCAGTTGTTTGTAGTAAAATTAGGTGCCTCAGCTTATATTCGGGTCGGCTTATACTCGAGTATATACGGTATATACGTAGTAGACCTCATTTCTATTTTATTTATTTTTCATTTTTCATTTAAATGTGACAGTATTTAGCAGCTAGCTAGCTTCATCCTGCCACATCCAGGTATTAAATGTACGTAGGAGAGACGAGCGTGATCTTTTGCCATAAACAGGTGTTACCGTTTTTCTGACCTGAACAGGTCAGACAACTGGATATCTGTCTCCTGACTCATCGGAGCAGGAAGGTATTCTCTTAAAAAATAGAGAGTACTTAACATTTCTTCCACAACAAATTTCAAATAAGTGCCAAACATGGAAGTCACCAATGTTCCATTTGTCCAGAACGGAGCATCGTTCCATGAAAACAATGTAGTGAAGGGGACGACCTGGCAGGCTGGACAATGACCCCCTTCCATTTTGGACAGAGAATCGGAAAAATGTTACAGGATATTATGGATAGGAAGACTGTCAGCAGCATATTTTTCAATGTGTTGTATAAACATTAAAACAACCTTGAGCAACTTTGATGTGATCATTTTTGGACTAATCCTCTAAAAACCAGTGCGATTGTTTTGAGCCACCAGAAATATTTTCTCAGTAAAAGCCCAACTTCACCTTAGGAGAACGTAGTCATTGTCCATTGCTAGTCTCTGCACCATTCAGCCGAAGGAGGAAGAAGCCCCAAGGACCCATAAAAAAGGCAGGTTAGGGGGGAATAAAAAAAAAAAAAAAATAGGATAGGGGGAATGAGGGATGACCAAATAAATAAAACGGTGGCCCCAGCCTAGACTTGTGCTTCAAAATGAATATTCAAACACAAAAAAGCAAGGTTTATAAAAAGGGGATAATCCATAAAATTAACTCATAATGAAGCGATACAGCACCCTTGTTAGCAGCCTAAATAGAGTGGAGATGATACGTGGAAACTGCCCCCTTGGTCAGCCCCCAGAAGTAAACAGTCCTGGGGACCCTTCTAGACTTATGAGCCAGTGGTGGCCTGATGGCTGTGAGATTCAAGTACCATGGACTTCCAGACTATTTGCAATAACCAAACAAGGAATATACAAGTGCATAGCTCCCAACTGTCCCTGATTTCGAGCAATGTCCCTCTTTCCTTCTCATTTGTACCTCGTTTTGGTCTGATCTGTATAGATGTATATAAAATGCACTTTTTAGCTTATAAAAAGTGTTTCCCAGTGCTAAACCTTCCATCCAAATTCTAAATTGTTGCATTTGTCAATTTTAAAAGCCAAAATAAAGGAATATCAGTGGTAAAAAAAAAAAGCACTTGTGGATTTAATTAACCTTTTTTGGGGGTTATGTCCCCTTTAAGGGGCATGGCAGGGGACGTGTCTTATGCCTACCTACATTTTCTAGTAGGTGTCCCTCATTCCCATCTCAAAATGTTGGGAGGTATGCAAGTGCATTACAATTTTTTGTAATATCTGTCTGAAGTTCAGCTTTATCATGAAATATGAGGCTGGTGAATGCTGGAGCACTTGCCATAATGTACAAGTATGCTCACTAACCAGTGTGCCATCCTCCTGCACTGACCACTCCATGCTCTGCCTCACCCCCACCCCTCTCACCCCCACTGTTCTACTCCACTTTTTCCATATCGGATATCTTCTCTCTTTGGCCATTGATGGTGTAATGCAGGCCAGTCAATTTCCTCCACCTCAAACTCACTCATCCGTGTCTTTATGGACCTTGCTTTGTGCACTGGTGTGCAGTCATGTTGGAACAGGAAGGGGCCATCCCCAAAACTCCAAAATGTCTTGGTATGACGACGCCTTAAGAGTTCCCTTCACTGGAACTAAGGGCCAAGCCCAACCCCTGAAAAACAGCCCCACACCATACCCCCCCCCCCCCCACCAAATGACTTAGACCAGTGCACAAAGCAAGGGCCATAAAGACATGGACGAGCGAGATTGGGGTGGAGGAACTTGACGGTCCTGTACAGGAGTCCTGACCTCCACACGATAGAACACCTTTGGGATGAATTACAGTGGAGATAGCGAGCCAGGCCTTCTCGGCCAACATCAGTGCCTGACCTCACAAATGCACTTCTGGAAGAATGGTCAAACATTCTCATAGACACACTCCTAAACCTTGTGGACAGCCTTCCCAGAAGAGTTAAAGCTGTTATAGCTGCAAAGGGTGGGCCAACTCAATGTAGCGCCCACACCTTACTAAAGTGTGCGCTTTCAATGTAAATTTAGTTTTTCCCCAGAACCATAACAGAGTTCTGGGGGTTAATTGTACAGGGTTTACTTTGGCATCAGTTTGGCTGGGCTGTACTGAAGTTCTGCCTGGTCATAGGTGCAGTGCGGCACCTGTGACAGGCTGAGGACCGAGCCTGGTTTGACGTGTTGGGTACCAATGTTTACCGGAGCCAATCAGTGGCCCCGCTGTGTATTCTGGGAAGGGGTATTGAAGATGCTGAAGTCACGTGTTCAGGGTTCGGCTGCTGCTTTGATTCCTGGTTCTGGTCCGTAGCAGCTGCATGAGGGGTCCCGGACCCAGCGGTGTCTGCCGTCCCCGCGAGCATGGTCCCATGACCAGCCCCAGAGGCCCTCATGGTCTGGGGCAGGGATCCGTCCGTTCCCGAGCCTTGGAACTGGCTAGTTCGAGGCCCAGAAACTGAAGGGGGATTCAAAGGCGTCCCGGTGTGCTCTCGGTATTGGAGGGACATGGCAACTCATACAAGTGACCAGGGGAGGACTCTTCGGAGGAGGGCCAACAAGCTGGCTGCTCAGTAAGAGCCTGGGAGCAGAGTTGTATGGACACTAAAGAATCCACACTTCACACAGTATCGCCAAGAAGGCTGAGAGAGGTACTGTGAGAAAGGTTCCTACTTATCCTCAGTTACAATCTAGACTGTGGCAGAGACTTGGCTGCTAGATCTCTGGCTAGAGGTTTATCCGGCAGTGAAGCGCCCAGCTGCGAGCGGCTACTCTCTGGGCTGACTAGAGACATTCAGTGGGTGTCAGCAGTTCAAAGTGCCTAAGTTTCATCACCCGTGCCCTCTATTCCCACCTGAGAGTGTTATTGTTGGATGTTACCCCTGCAAAATAAAAACCTTGAAAAAGGACTTTTATGTGTCAGCATCTGAAGTCACTGGGTACTAACCCTGGGAACCCCTAGACAACCGACAAGCCACGAGGAGGTAACTGGTAAGCCCAGAAAAGTCAGGGCCGTCCCTAGGGGTTATGGCCGCTACATCAATATTGAACCCTACAAACTAATACTGGGATGCCATTAAAGTTCATGTGCTTGAAAAGGCAGGTGTCCTACTACTTTTGACAATATTGTGTAAGTATGTATTATGCTCCGTACACACGATCGGACTATCCGGCGGGATTGTCCGCCGGACAATCCGCCCGTGTGTGGGCTCCTGGCGGACTTAGTAAAAAGTTTTGACTCAAAATGATCCACCGGACTCGGCAGTCCGGCGGACAATCCGGCCATCTGTGTGCTAGTCCGCGGGACTTTTGAAATGATCGGACTTGCCCCACACACAGAGTAAAGTCCGTTCATTTAGAACGTGACTCCAGGTAGACGGGAATAGCGAAGGAAGTCAATGCCGCCGCCTCGATCGGCAAGATTGACACCTCGCTAGCCCCGTCACCAGGTATGGATTTAAAGGGGAATCCCTACGCCGAAAAAACGCAGCCTGGCCGGTCAGGAAAGGGGGTGGGGATGAGCGAGTGCCCCCCCCCCGAGCCGTACAAGGCCGCGTGCCCTCAACATGGGGGGGGGGGCCTTGGGGCCCTCCCACCCCAAAGCACCTTGTCCCCATGTTACTGAGGACAAGGGTCTCTTCCCGACAACCCTGGCCGTTGGTTGTCGGGGTCTGCGGGCGGGGGGGCTTATCGGAATCCGGGAGCCCCCTTCAATAAGGGGGCCCACAGATCCCGGTCCCCCACCCTATGTGAATGAGTATGGGGTACGATGTACCCCTACCCATTCACCTGGTGGAAAAAAAAGTGTAAATAAAAAGACAACACAAGTTTTTAGAATACTTTATAACAGCTCCGGTGGTCTTCTTCGGTCTTGGGGGGTCTTCTCGCCGGACTCTTCCGCTATCTTCTGCTAGCTCTTTTACTAGCGGAGGAGCACGGCTTTCTCCTTCATCGCCGCCGCCTGGGGGTCTTGTTCCGACTTAGGGGATCTTGTCCCGCTCTTCTGTTCTTCGTGCCTTCTGTCGCCGTCACTTTCTGCTTCTTCTTATTTCTTCATACGATGTTGACACAACATGGTCTCCGCTTGCAATGGCCCAGACGTGTTGCGCTGCCAGTTATATAGGGACAAGGGGCGGGGCCACCGCCTCATGTCACATGGTGACCCTGCCCCCTTATGATGCCACAGTCCCAGCATCCTCCGGGACTGTGACATCATAGGGGGCGGGGTCACCATGCGACATGAGCCGTTACACTTACATTATTGAATATCAAATATAAGTTAATGTCCCTCTTTCACCTAATCGACCCTCCCCTGCAGGACACTGTCCCCCCCCACTCTGATCACATAGAAAGTCACATAGAAACATTCTCTAGTAAATGGAGACTAAAATGCTTTTATACATTAGGAAGGTGTGTAATGGTTTCCGCTTCCAGTACAGCACAGTTTAACGTGTGTACAGTATAAAGGTGTCCTTTTATGAAGCAGTGAAATCTATTCACTGCTTCATTCTCCGGCATTCACAGAGGAGATCTTTCTCCTCTGTGTGTCAGTTTATGAAGCGGAGTAGATCGCTTCACCCTTGGAGGAGTGGAGTGATCTACAAACGCTTCAAACAGTGGAGAACGGCCCCTGATACTGGAATCTCGTGAGACTTTACGAGATTACAGTACCAGAAATTCACTGAAACACTGAGATGTCCATTTATTAAGCAGTGATAAATTATCACAGCTCAATACACGGACAGACAGTGTGATTAAATGTTAATAAAATAAAAGAGTCTCCCCTACATTATATATATATACACACACACACACACACACACACACACACATACACACACATACACACACACATATATATATATATATATATATACACACACATATATATATGACAGGGGGACAGGGTTACAGTGTTGGGGGGTCTGAACGAGGCAGAAGGAAGTTAATAATCTTCCTCTTTCCTCCTCAGATCCCCCCAGATTCTCTCTTCACCACCTTTGAGTTGGTGAATCGGGGAGGGTGAATTCTGACACAGATCGACAGTGAAGCGCTCAGATCGCAGCTTCATACACTGGCCGTTACTGTATCATTCTATGTGGATTCTCCATGTGCAGAGATAATCGGCGGGAGAACAAGTTCAAACACTTCTCCCCCCGATTATCTCTGGTTTATAAACTGTTTATGGGCTGTGATCAGTGGTGATCCTCGGGATCTCCGCTGATCACTGCTTCATAAAAGGACACCAAAGTGTGATACACTTCACGCTGCACATTCTTTTACCCATAAATTTGTATTAGATTGGCACATTTCCCATATGCTCAATGGATAGGATATTCTGTTATTCAAACGCAAAAACAAATTTAAAAAAATGAAACAAAAATGAGACAGTCTGACTGTTGTATGTTCACTTTAATGGCCATATTCACTTTTCATAAAGCAAATGATTTGCGATCGTAAGTGTAGCACTGGCTCCTGACGAGCAGGCGCTATTATTTTTCTCAAATTAAGTTGCCTGAAGCCACAGTTGGGCTTTAGGATAATTGATCTAAATTTCTGGTTTCAGTACCAGTCCAGCTGGGTTGCACTGGGTTCTCCTTGACCATAGGTGTCGCTGTCACCGCCGGCAAGAGTAGAAACGCAGTCTATCTGGATGCATTGACTACCACTTAGCTCTCGGAACCAGCCCAGTGGGAGTGTTCTCCTGCTGTGCATTCTGGGGGGGGTGGTATTTAAAAAGGTACCGACGCCATGTTGGCGGGGATTATTTTCTGTCTTTTTGGTTCTGGTGGTCCTCCTGACCCAGCCCTATGGCCCTCCTGGCCTGGGGTGCGGAACTATGCATCCAGTGTCTCGGGGCTGGCTAGCCCGAGGCAACGCAACTGAAGGGATAGGCCTGAGTAATTTTCGGAGCCTACTGATCCAAGGAAGGTCTGGTGCCGTCTCACCTGAATGGAGAGGCCCAGCAACTGAAGTACCCCAGGGGAGGACTCTTCAGGAGAAGGCCGTGCGCAAGGCTGGTTTCTCTGAAAGAGCCTGGAAACTTAGTTGAAGGACACAACCTGGATCAACATTCATATGGTATCGCCGAATCGGCTGAGAGAACCTGGTACCGTATGTCAGTTCTTTAAACTCATCTAAATCCCTCAGTAACGCTAAAGTGTAACTTACAAGTCTGTGGCAGAGACTTTGTCGAGCATCCCACCGGCTGCTATGCCTAGTGAGAGAGACCTATCCAGGGGTTGTTGAATCCAGTTTGTGGAACAGTCTTATCCTCTGGATTCTTCTAATACCTAAACCCTGCAATCTAAGTACCTGAACTCACCCCTAACCCTCTACCCTTTATCAAGAGACTGTTTTTTTTTCTAAAATAAAAACCCAAAAGAGGATTCAGTGTCAGTTTCAACATTCTTTGGGCCACTTTCCACGGGATCCCCAAGACGGAGAAGCAAGCAGGTGAGGTAACGGTAAGCCCAAATAAAACCAGCAGCTCCTTCGGGGGTTAGTGCTACATAAGGAATAATTATTTTTTATTCCTTGAAGGTTAAAGTACATGTAGTACTATCCCATGCTGCCAAGTGCTTCATAAACCTAGCTATGAGGTGTGAACCGCACCCTCTCCTCTCCTGCCATATCTGTTCCCACAACAGCTAGTAAGGAGATGGACCCTCATAACAGCAGCTTATCTTGGCTCTGAGCACTTTCCCGAGACAAGCAGCGGGGACACGTCAGTCTCTGCATTGCTCTTGCTGCTGCTGATCTCAGGAGGGTGCTTAGAGCTGGAACAAGCTGTCATTATGAAGCTTCTGTCTCCTTCCTAGCTGTTGTCAGATCCACTGTGGCAGCGGTGGTGCAGTTCAGACCTCATAGCAAGGGACAACAGATAGGAAGGAGACGATAGATCTTCTCCAACACTTACCCTTTTTGTGGGTAGCAGGGGGGTGTGCAAAAATGCGTGGCTGAGCTGCGGTAGGCGATGTAGGTAGGATGTTGCGATTACATGCCGCAAAGTTCAACTGACATGTAGAAGCAGGTGGCAATCCCGCCAAACACTACACAGTCAAGCAAATACCCCATAACCGCATGCAATGCACGTGGTTGTGGCATGTTTGTCAGCAAAAATGGGGTTAAAACAGGCGGTATGGAGGCGTCACATCTCTTCCTCACTTCCTGTCAGTAGCCTCTGAAGCATGAACCAAGCGTGGATCGGGCCTTAGAGGAATGGGAGATTTAGATGCCAGAGCTATGGCCTCTGGCAGATCTTCAGTCTGGTCCCCCCGCTGTTTGCTTTGGTTTTTCCCATCGGTCCACATAGGTGTCATTACTATATCCTGTAGAGACATGGGGGCTGGCAGATGGAACCACAACACAAGGTGGGGGGGGGGGGGGGGGGGCAGGCATTCAGCACACCCAGAAGAGTCTCCTGTAGCTCTTGAAGAGAAAAATGAGAGTCCACCACCTAATGGAGAGGTGTGTTTAAAGAACTACAACAGTAAAGTTTCCGATAATGCAGTAGTTGCAGCATATTTTCATGCAGTAATCTATCGCATTGAGCTTGCTGCAAAGGAGCGGGCTGGGAAACCGTGTTCCCCGCTGACAGCTAAATGTAAAGAAAACATGTAAGCACTAAAAATTATAAAAAAAAAAAGAAAATATATATATATATATATATATATATAATATATATATATATATATATATATATATATATATATATATATATATATATATATATATATATATATATATATATATATACACACACACACACACACACACACACACACACACACACACACACATATATATATACACATACACACACATCATTTTTTTTATGTTTTTTTTTTTTTTTTTAAAGTCCTTGGAGGGGGGGGGGGGGGGGGCTTTGGTGAAACATCAGGGGTCTAAATAAACACCCAACGTCTCACTTAATCAAGACAAAGAAAAAGATTGAGGACGCAGATTCCTTAAGGATGAGCTCAGGCACATTCGCAGCCGCATATGCAGTACCCACCAGGAAGTCGGCACTGCGCTGCGCTAATCACAGGCAGTGAGATATTTTCCTGATCTGCAGGTGCACAGATTGGGAAATGTCTCACTGCCTGTGATTAGCGCAGCGCAGTGCCGACTTCCTGGCAGCCTCTGCATGTGCGGCTGTGAACACGCCTGAGCTCATTCTTATTCCTTAATCCTTTCTCTGCAGCTTCAGCTGCAGAGTGAATGAACAGGAAGTGCTCTGTACAGTGGCTTCCTGTTCATTCACAGACTGAAGCATTGTAAACAAAGGCAGGGCCACGGGGGAATTGATTGACCCATTCCTGCTGTGCTGGACCTCTCTGCTGAACGTATGGGGCCTGGGCCCCGTACAGGAGGGCAGGTGCTAACCACTTATCAGCGGCCCTGGCTGGACAATTAAAGAGTGAAAGACATTGTGCACTACTGTAAATGGCACTTGAAAAATGTTGCGTTTTACGTTTTTTATAAAAGAGAAGCGAGTCTTTGACACGTACACAGTCAGCATGCCAAAAACTCCCCCAGTACATGAAGTTTACAGCAAATAAAGCCAATGGCTTTATCTAACACAGCTGTGGTAACAAATAGCTCATCAAATGTGCAGGAACTGCACCCAGCACTTTTTTTTTCATTTTGGTTGGATAGTGTTTTCAATGCCAGATGTGACCTCCCCTATTACCATGTTAAGTGGTGAATTAATAAAATTAATTCATTAAAGGGCACAAGAATACTGGAACATGTACCCTACAATGTGGGGTTTCTCAACTTTATTATACTGTGCACCCCTTTATTACAACATTTACCAATAACTCAAGCTTCCCCTACAGTGTGCACATTTACTCCCTGCACTGCTACCACATTTTCCAAAATGGTCCTCATGCGGCACAGTGTCCCCAATATAATAAAATGCTGGGCTCCGTTCCCCGAGTGAATTCCCACCTTTTCAGATGCTGATACCATTGCTCTCCTTAGTACATCCATGGCCCTGGAAATCCATCAACTAGCACTCCCAGGCTCTTTCCCCACCTTTGCATTCGTAGTCAGCTCACTTTACTGGGGCCACACGTTTGGCACTGGGTGTGTCCTGCTAGCTTTTGAAAATAACTGGAAACAGCGCAAAATAGTGCACTAATTACAGCGCCTTGCAAAAGTATTCACCCCATTGGCTTTTTACCTATTTTGTTACATTACAGCCTTTAGTTCAATGTTTTTTTAATCTGAATTATATGCGATGGATCAGAACACAATAGTCCAAGTTGGTGAAGTAAAATTAGAAAAATATATACATAAAACAATTTTTCAGAAATAAAAAAATTATAATTGGCATGTGCCCATGTATTTACCCCCTTTGTTATGAAGCCCATAAAAATCTCTGGTGCAACCAATTACCTTCAGAAGCCACAATTAGTGAAATGATGTCCACCTTTGTGCAATCTAAGTGTCACATGAGCTGTCATTACATATACACACCTTTTTGAAAGGCCCCAGAGGCGGCAACACCTAAGCAAGAGGCACCACTAACCAAACACTGCCATGAAGACCAAGGAACTCTCCAAACAAGTAAGGGACAATGTTGTTGAGAAGTACAAGTCAAAGCTAGGTTATAAAAAAAAAAAAAATATCCAAATATTTGATGATCCCTAGGAGGAGCACCATCAAATCTATCATAACCAAATGGAAAGAACATGGCACAACAGCAAATGTGCCAAGAGACGGCCGCACACCAAAACTCACAGACCGGGCAATGAGGGCATTAATCAGAGAGGCAGCACAGAGACCTAAGGTAACCCTGGAGGAGCTGCAGAGTTCCACAGCAGAGACTGGAGTATCTGTACCTAGGACGACAATGAGCCGTACGCTCCATAGAGTTGGGCTTTATGGCAGAGTGGCCAGAAGAAAGCCATTACTTTCAGCAAAAAACAAAATGGCACGTTTTGAGTTTGCGAAAAGGCATGTGGGAGACTCCCAAAATGTATGGAGGAAGGTGCTCTGGTCTGATGAGACTAAAATTTAACTTTTTGGCCATCAAAGAAAACGCTATGTCTGGTGCAAACCCAACACATCACATCACCCAAAGAACACCATCCCCACAGTGAAACATGGTGGTGGCAGCATCAAGCTGTGGGGATGTTTTTCAGCAGTCGGGACTGGCAAACTGGTCAGAGTTGAGGGAAATATGGATGGATGATGGTGCTAAATACAGGGATATTCTTGAGCAAAACCTGTACCAATCTGTGTGTGATTTGAGGCTAGGACGGAGGTTCACCTTCCAGCAGTACAATGACCCCAAACACACTGCTAAACAACACTTGAGTGGTTTAAGGGGAAACATGTAAATGTGTTGGAATGGCCTAGTCAAAGCCCAGACCTCAATCCAATAGAAAATATGTGGTCAGACTTAAAGATTGCTGTTCACAAGCGCAAACCATTCAACTTGAAGGAGCTGGAGCAGTTTTGCAAGGAGGAAAGGGCAAAAACCCCAGTGGTAAGATGTGGCAAGACTCATAGAGACTCATCCAAAGCGACTTGGAGCTGTGATAGCCGCAAAAGGTGGCTCTACAAAGTATTGATTTTAGGGGGTTGAATAGTTATGCACATTGACTTTTTCTGTTATTTTGTCCTATATGTTGTTTGCTTCACAAAAAAAAAAGAAAAAACATCTTCAAAGTTGTGGGCATGTTCTGTAAATTAAATGATGCAAATCCTCAAACAATCCATGTTAATTCCAGGTTGTGAGGCAACAAAAAACATGAAAAATGCCAAGGGGGTGAATACTTTTGGCACTGTAAGTGAAGCTGCAAACACAAAGAAGATATCCCTTCTAAAATCAAAATATAAATCACATGTGTTGCGCTAAAGTACAAAAACATATTCTATCATACACATAGATTTTTTATAAAGTGAAAAAAAGAAATACAATGAAAAATTACTATATGTGAAAAAATAGTGTGCATACAAAAATATATTGAAAGTCCCAAAGAAAGTCAACTTTAAATGCACATTGATTCAAATTCTTCGTTATTCCAAAAATGTTCCAACATAATCCACATACACTGAGAATAATCAAGATGCAGATTTACCAGACCACAGTGACCCCCCTATTCAGAGTGGTCAACCATGGCTCAAATGCATAACGTTTAAGCTTTGGATTTAGGACTCTCAGTATATTTTTCTATGGACACCATTTGACATATTATTCATTCATTGTGTCTGAAAGCCAGCTTGGGAAGGACAATGGTGTCAGCAGCTGAAGAAGTAGGCAAAACTTTTTTTTCATTTTTGGATAGAGTTAAGCCCTGTACACACAATCGGATTTTCGTCCGGGAATTGTGTGATGACAGACTGTTTGCCTTAAATCCGACTGTTAGTATGCCCCATCAGACAATTGTTGGCCAACTTTCCGCCAACAAAATGTTGGATGGCAGGCTAGTAAATTTGTGTACACAAGTCCATCACACAAAAGTCCAAAGTACAAACACGCATGCTTGGAATCAATGCTCACCAAACACGACATTAGCAGAAGGTGCCCAAAGGGTGGCGCTCAAGAGCTGAAATTCCTCATAGTACGTCACTATGTTCGTGTTCACGGCACACGCCCTTCGGACAAAAGTCTGGCGCTTTGTCTGCAGAAAATCCAATCATCTGTACGAGGCTTAACCACTTCATTACCGCCCATAGTCATATGACGCCCACAAGGTGGATCTACCATCCTGGGTGGGCGTCATATGACGTCCTCGCATTCCCGGCCGCCTGGGGGGCTCGGGACACGGTGCGAGTGCCCGGCGGCCGCGATGTCCGCCGGGCACCCGCGATTGCCCGTTAAAACAACGGGACCGTGCGGGACCGTGGAGCTGTGTGTGTAAACACACAGCTCCACGTCCTGTCAGTGCAGAGGAGACCGATCATGTGATCCCAGTACGGAGGAACACATGATCGGTCTCCTCCCCTTGAGTCCCCTCCCCCCACAGTTAGAATCACTTCTATTAGGGAACATATTAACCCCTCCAGCGCCCCCTAGAGTTAACCCCTTCCCTGCCAGTCACATTTACACAGTAATCATTGCAATTTTATAGCAACGATCGCTGTGTAAATGTGAATGGTTCCAAAAATGTGTCAAAAGTGTCCAAAGTGTCCGCCGCAATGTCGCAGTCACGAAAAAAAAAAATCGCAGATCGCCGCCATTACTAGTAAAAAAAAAAAAAAAAAATTCAATAAATCTATCCCCTATTTTGTAGACGCTATAACTTTTGCGCAAACCGATCAATATACGCCTATTGCGTTTTTTTTTACCAAAAATATGTAGAAGAATACGTATCGGCCTAAACTGAGGAAAAATTTTTTTTTTTTTTTAAAAAAATGGGATATTTATTATAGCAAAAAGTAAAAAATATTGTGTTTTTTTTCAAAATTGTCGCTCTTCTTTTGTTTATAGCGCAAAAAATAAAAACCGCAGAGGTGATCAAATACCACCAAAAGAAAGCTCTATTTGTGGGAAAAAAAGGACGTCAATTTTGTTTGGGTGTAACGTCGCACGACCGCGCAATTGTTAGTTAAAGCGACGCAGTGCCGAATCGCAAAAAGTGCTCTGGTAAGGAAGGGTGTTTAAAAGCCCTGTATTGAAGCGGTTAAAAGGGAAGGTTTTAACCCATTAGATTTTTTTTTTTTGCCATCTGTGTCCGATTGCAGAGATTTCCCTCAACTTCCTGTCCCATAGCCAAAACAGGAAGTGAGATAAAATCCCCGCAAATTAATGGTATTCCTTGGGGCCCCTCTAGGTCACCAGAACTAGTGTCCCAATTGGAAGATTCCCCGTCTATTACTTTTGTGGGGACAACCCAAAATGTGGGATTTTCTTTTCTTTTCACTTTCAATAACAGTACACAGGACAAATAGAAAGGGGGGAATCTCCTTAACGGGAACACAGACAGTAATAACAACTGACAGGCATTCTAATTAGGGCAACCACATTTCCAAACTGCCATTCTGGGACGCCGCCCCCCTCCCTCTTCACAAAAATCAGCTTGTGCTGTAACGAATCACAGCACAGTCGGAGCGGCGGGTGCACGCTCTACCCAGAAGCACTGATAACGCCCCCCAAAAAAGCCACTGTATCGTTACTTTACTCACTGATGGTACTTGTCCCGACCTAGACAAGTTTTACCTTGTTTCAATGCTGGCTCTACACTGCCCTGCACAAGAGGCAGAATTTATGTATTCTCCACTCACAAGCTGGGGGCAGTGATTGTGCCTCTCCAGACATTCTCGGCCAGGACAAGTACTGTCAGCAAAAAAAAAGCGGCGATGTGGCTGCCTTTTTCGGGGCATCATATTGGCCCAGGGGTGCTGTGTCAATTTTATTCCGGGACACTGTATTGTCCTAGAATGAAGGTGCCTTGGACCCGGGAGAGACCTGCAAAATGCGGGACTGTCCCGGGCAATCCGGGACACGTGGTCACCTTAATTCTAATACATCTCCACTCTATCCAAAATGTAAAAAAATAAATAAAATAAAAGTTTGCCTTCCGTTATTCTTTAAACTAAAACTAAAGACTTATAAGATTTTAGTGGTTGAGTTCAAAATCACTTTCTTCCAAAAGAAAGATTTAGCATTTTTACACTGTAGATTCAGCAAGAATAATGATGTATAGGGGTTTTGCAAGTCTGCATATGTGTAATGGTTCTTACTTGATAAAGTTCATCTATTTTAAAAGAAAAGCTTCTCATTTTACAATGTGTGCAGTATATACAGAGCGATCGTGGGATAACCTTTCTCCCTACCACACATAAAACCAGAGGAAGCCTGTTCGCTCATTATTACTGACTACAGCATTCTATTAAAGCAAAAGTAAACCACTAAACTGGGGCCCTATACACACTTGGTGTTTAGCCCTGGTGAATGAGGCTCTAGTGTTTAGATGCGGGTGGAGGGCACAGGTGCACCATCCAGCCGCACTCCAACTCCATGAACGCCTGACAGCTGCTGCTGGCGGCAAGGTCTGCCACAAGTGTAAACTTAGCCCAAGAGGGTCACATAATCATAGCTCCCAGCTGTCCCAGATTTTGAGAGACTGTCCCTGATTTGGAGCAATGTCCTTCTGTCCCTCATTTTGGTCTGATCTATATAGATGTATATAAAATGCACTTTTTATCTATTAACCGCTTCCCGACCGCCTCATGTAGATATACGTCAACACAATGGCACGGGCAGGCAAAAGCACGTACCTGTACGTCCCCCTTTAATTTGCCTGCCCGGGGGGCGCGCGCGACCCGGTCGGGAGCTCCGAGACCACGGCCGCGGGACCAGCGGACCCGATCGCCGCTGGTATCCCGCGATCGGGTTACGGAGCTGAAGAACGGGGAGAGGTCTATGTAAACAAACCTCTCCCCGCGCTTCCTACACTGACTGTCAGTGATCGGCGGTTCCCTGTCATCGGGAACGCCGATCAATGACGTCAGACGTACAGCCACGCCCCCCTACTGTAAAAAAAAAACACAACACGTCACACTGACTCCTCCCCGCCCCCTAGTGGTTAACCCCCTAACTACAACTGTCATTTACATAGGAATCAGTGCTATTTAAATAGCAGTGATTGCTGTATAAATGACAAATGTCCCAAAAATGTGTCAAAAATGTCCGATGTGTCCGCCAAAATGTCGCAGTCACAATAAAAATCGCTGATCGCCGCCATTACTAATAAAAAAAAAAATATTAATAAAAATGCTATAAAACTATCCCCTATTTTGTAAACGCTATAACTTTTGTGCAAACTAATCAATAATCGCTAATTGCGATTTTTTTTACCAAAAATATGTAGAAGAATACGTATCGGCCTAAACTGAGGAAAAAAAATGTTTTTTTATATATTTTTTGGGGATATTTATTATAGCAAAAAGTAAAAAATATTGCATTTTTTTCAAAATTGTCGCTCTATTTTTGTTTATAGCGCAAAAAATAAAAACCGCAGGGGCGATCAAATACCACCAAAAGAAAGCTCTATTTGTGGGAAAAAAAGGACGCCAATTTTGTTTTGGAGCCACGTCGCATGACCGCGCAATTGTTAGTTAAAGCGACGCAGTGCCGAATTGCAAAAAGGGGCCTGGTCCTTTGGCTGCCAATTGGTCCGGGGCTGAAGTGGTTAAACAGTGATTTCCAGTGCCAAACCTTTCATCTGATATCTAAATTGCTGCATTTGTAAATGCCAAAAGCCAGTATAAAGGAATGGTAGTGGTAAAAAAGCACTTGTTGGTTTACCCAATCTTGTTTTTTTTGTACAATTCTCCTTTAAGGTGGCGTGGCAAGGATGCGTGTCCTATACCTACATACTTTTGCTGATAGGTGTCCCTCATTCCCATCTCAAAAAGTTGGGCGGTATGCACATGTAGCGGTCACACTTTAACAAGTGTGCGCTATAAGTGGAAATTTAGTTTTTCCTCAGAACCATAAACAGGGTTCTGAGGATTAATTGTACAGGTTTACTTTGGCATCAGTTTGGCTGGGCTGAACTAGGGTTCTGCCTGGTCATAGGCGCAGTGAGGTACCTATGACAGGCCGAGAACCAGGCCTGGTTGGACGTTTTGGGTACCAATCTTTCCCGGGGCCAATCAGTGGGCGTGTCTGGCCCTGCTGCGTAGTCTGGGAAGGGGTACTTAAGGTGCTAAAGTCACGTGGTTCGGCCGCAGTTCTTGGTTTCTGATTCTGGACCGGGGTAGCCCCGCGGGGGGTCCCGGGCCTTGGAGCATTTGCCGTCCCGCAAGCATGGTCAATCCGACCAGCCTCATAGACCCGCGTGGTTTGGGGCATGGATCCGTCTGTTCCCGAGTCTCGGAACCGGTTAGCACGAGGCCCAGTAACTGAAGGAGGATTCAAGGCGTCCCGGCGTGCTCTCGGTATTGGAGGGAAACGGCAACTCGTACAAGTGACCAGGGGAGGACTCTTCGGAGGAGGGCCAACAAGCTGGCTACTCAGTAAGAGCCTGGGAGCTGAGATGTATGGACACTAAAGAATCCACACTTCCACAGTACTGCCAAGGAGACAGAGAAAGTTCCAGGTACTGTGAGAAAGGTTCCTATTTATCTTCAGTTACAATGTGGCAGAGACTTTTGCAAAGTTTCCGGATCACATGTTGGCTGCTAGATCTCTGGCTAGAGATTTATACGGCAGTGAAGCACCCAGCTGCAAGTGGCTACTCTCTGGGTTTGATTAGAGACATTCAGTGGATGTCAGCAGTTTCAAAGTGCCTGAGTTTATCACCCTTGCCCTCTATTCCCATCAGAGACTGTGTTATGTTGGATGTTACTACTGCAGAATAAAAACCTTTGAAAGGACTTTTATGTGTCAGCATCTGAAGTGGTTGGGTACTAACCCTGGGAACCCCTAGACAACAACCGACAAGTCACAAGGAGGTAACTGGTAAGCCCAAAAGTCAGGGCCGCCCCTCAGGGGGTTATGGCCGCTACACACATAATTCCTAGCAGGGACATCACAGAGGTACATCTTCTGTAAAAGTTGACACTATAGTGATAAGAAAGAGCCCAAAAGCTGTAGAGCACCCATTATAGGTGAACACGGGGAATGTCATGTTTACAAAATGCTTCCAACATGACTTATGGATATTTTGTCAAGAACTGCTGAACTAGAATGTAGTAGGATAAAAAAGGAATAAGGGTTTCCATGCCTCTATTGTAATCTTTAAAGAGGACTTTCTCCACAATGCCTATAGCTATATAAAAGCCATGTAATAAAGTGCTATTACAGTTTGTTCAGAATATCCAAATATTTAGCTGTGAAGAAGCTGATTACTATAAACCCGAGATATATCTGTGAGGTTAAGGACTATATGCGATTGTAATACGATGTCCTAATAAAAACTGAATTATATGGCAGTGGTTCTTAACCGTTTTGGCCAAGTCCCCACTTGAAAGCAATTGAAATTTCATTTCTCCCCATCCCATTTTTGATCCAGGGCCTATTGAGGGTAACAGCAGTGCTTGGAAATGCACGATTGTTTAAAATCAATGTAAAAAAACACAAAAACAAAAACGCACACAGAAGGGTGTGAACCCACTTGAGGGCTCTATGTTTGTTATTGCTCTCATTTGACCCAACACTTCACAAAACAGGCTCTGCAGAAAAACAAACGTCCATTGCACCACTAAACTGGCATTAAATAGCTGATCTTTCCCGACAACACAACTGCCTCAGTAGCACAACTCTCCCAGCCACTTAATCCCCAAAGCACAACTCTCCCAGAGATATAACGCCCACCGCAGCACAGGTAGAGACTCCCTCCGCAGCGCAACTCTCCCCGCAGCACAACTCTCCCAGAGATACAACGCCCACCGCAGCACAGGTAGAGAGCGTCTTCCTCCGCAGCACAACTCCCTCCGCAGCACAACTCTCCCAGAGATATAACGCCCACCACAGCACAGGTAGAGAGAGACTCCCTCCGCAGCACAACTCTCCCAGAGACAAAACTCCCTCCGCAGCACAGGTAGAGAGAGACTCCCTCCGGAGCACAACTCCCTCCGCAGCACAACTCTCCCAGAGACAAAACTCCCTTCGCAGCACAGGTAGAGGGAGACTCCCTCCGCAGCGCAACTCTCCCAGCAACATATCTTCCCAAGCACAACTCTCCCATAGACATAACTCCCTTTGAAGCACAGGTAAAGAGTGACTCCCGGCTGCTAGGTCAGTGAGAGAGGCCTATCGGGTGGTTGCTAGATCCAGTCAGTGGCAGCTGTTTGTCCTCTGGATCAAAGAATTACCCGTGATCCGCAATACAAGGTACCTGAATCCCCCTAACCCTCCATCCCTAAACTTGATTTTTGTTAATAAAAGCATTAGAAAAAAGAAACACAGTGTTTGGGGCGGACATCTGTGAACAACTTTTCAATGGGACCCCTATGACGGACACGGTGGAACAGTGAGGTGACGGTAAGCCCAGAAGAATTAAAATACCAGCAGCTCCTTTGGGGGTAAGTGCTACATTTGCAATCAGGGAATAGTCAATCACAGCGATCATGTGAACAGAAAGTCGCCAACCCCTCCCATCATTAAACACCACCTTAAAGGGCTCCTTGGAGGTGGCAGGAATGGGTTAAAATATCACTTTATTGATGCTACAGGTTCCCCTTATATAACTGTCACCGAGTTCTGAATATTTTTAGACTTCCTGTTTTGATTCCAATCGTAAAGATCATCTCCCAACTCTCCTTCCAGAGCCCCAGAACAGCCTTTATATACTATAGTATTTCCCCCCCCCACACTAAAAACACAAGTATGTCCTCTAGCACCCGCCGATCATTAGGCAGAGAATGAGATGTAAACAAGGCAGAGCCCCGTTCTAACAGGAGGGAAGAGATGGCAGAGGAAGTGTTCTTGGTGTTCCACCTCTTCCTCTAGTAAAAGCATAGCTCGCAACTGTCCCTGATTTCGAGGGACTGTCCCCGATTTGGAGAAATGTCCCTCTGTCCCTCTTTCCTCCTCATTTGTCCCTCATTTTAGTCAGATCTATATAGATGTATATAAAGCACACGTTTTACCTTTCAAAAAGTGTTTCCCAGTGCTAAACCTTTCATCCAAATTCTAAATTGTTGCATTTGTAAATTTTTAAAGCCAATATAAAATGAATAGTAGTGGTTAAAAAAAAAGCCCCTGTGTATTTAATTAAACTTTTTTTCAGTTAGGTCTCCTTTTGAGGGGGTGTGGCAAGGGGCGTGTCCTTTGCCCACATACGTTTGCTACCCCGTTTCCCCCGAAAATAAGACCTAGCGTGATTGTCGGTGATGGCTGCAATATAATCCCTACCCCCCAAATAAGCCCTACTTAAAGTCCTTGTAGGTCTTATATTAAGGGTAGGACTTATTTTCAGGGAAACAGGGTAGGGCTTATTTGGGGGGGGGGGGGGTAGAGCTTATATTGCAGCCATCACCGACAATCACGCTAGGTCTTATTTTCAGGGAAACAGGATAGGTGTCCCTCATTCCCATCTCAAAATGTTGGGAGTAAAAGCACCTCCCACACAGTTAACCCTTTGATCACCCCTGATGTTAACCCCTTCCCAACCAGTGTCATTAGTACAGTAACAGTGCATATTTTTAGCACTGATCACTGTATTAGTGTCACTGGTCTGCAAAAAGTGTCAGTGTCAGAATGTCCACCGCAATATCGCAGTCCCGCTATAAGTCACCGATTGCTGCCATTACTAGTAAAAAATATAAATAAATATCCCATAGTTTTGTAGACGCTATAACTTTTGCACAAATGCCAAATAGACGCTTATTGGGATTTTTTTTACCAAAAGTTTTTATTGGTATCGCAGTCCCGCTACAAGTCACTGATCGCTGCCATTACTAGTGAAAATATAAATAAATAATATCCCATAGTTTGTAGACGGTATAACTTTTGCGCAAATGCAAAATATACGCTTATTTTACCAAAAAATATGTAGCAGAATACATATTGGTCTAAATCTATGAAGAAATACAAATTTTTTATTGGATAGGTTTTATAGCAGAAAGTAAAAAAATAATAATAATAATTATATATATATATATATATATATATTATATATATATATATATATATATATATAAAAAATTCTTTTTTTTTATTATTTGTAGCGCAAAAATTTTTTTTAAATAAAAAACAAAAACACAGAGGTGATTAAATAATTAAATAAAACCAAAAGAAAGATCTATTTGTGGGGGGGGACAGACATATTTGGGTACAGTGTTGCATGACTGCGCAATTTTCAGTTAAAGAAATGCAGTGCCATATCGCAAAACATGGCCTGGTCATGAAGGGGGGGGGGTAAATCTTATGGAGGTCTAGTGGTAAATGGCACCCCAATGCAACTCTTCATGCAGCCATAACACATAGCCCATAGAAAAGCCCATTTAAAAACCACCATCAAATTCTTGGCTTTCATTTTCACACAATACTATTACAATGGTTCTCTGTAAATGTACACTGTATAATGAATATGGCGAATCATAACATCCACACAGGAGTCCTCACGACCAGCAAAAATTATTGGCAATTTAAGTGTAATCTGTTTTGTGTCACTATTCAGGATTAGCAACGATTATTATTGGCAATTTAAATGTAATTTGCTTTGTCGAGTCACGAGTCCAAGATCTGCAAATATAATGGCAGCACGGTCCTTTATAATATCTGCCACAGTCGCCTTTATTAGGATAGAATGAAGATCCTTTCCACATACAATATGCAGCCACGCGTATGAAGTCAATTTGGACTAAATAATATGGGGGCTGGAAATGGGCATTATGAATAATTGGAGAATTACATTTCAAATGGTTCTTTACAAAAGACACCAAAACACGCTGCTTCTGGGATATTTTAATGCAATTTGAGATCTCTGCTGGATGGTAGTTCAGATACCAGATCGTGCCTTACGATGTAGAAACCTAGAACGTTCTGAAAGTTGGAGTTTGCATAACTTTAGAGGTGACAACAGGCAGAACGTTCCTTTTATTTCATAAAATTAGTAAAAGGGGTAAGATTGAGTAATTGATATGGGTTGGACGAAGGGGTGGAAGGAATAAATCGTGGGACATTATCATGGTTGGGGATATCATACATGGGGATAGGCAGGGAGTCTAGGGGCATCACCAGGGCAAGGAATACAACAAAAAAGGGAATTGGAGGGAAGTCCAGGGACCTTATTAGGGTAAGGGATACAATAAAGGGAATAGGGGGTATTATGGGTTGGATGAAAAGGTGGAAGCAATAAATTCTGGGACATTATCATGGGGATAGGAAGGGAGTCTAGGGACATCACCAGGGTAAGGAATACAATAAAAGGGAATAGGAGGCGAGTCCAGGGACCTTATCAGGGTAAGGGATACAAATAAAAGGGACTAGGGGGTATTATGGGTTGGATGAAAGGGTGGAAGAAATAAATCCTGGGACATTATCATGGTAGGAAATATACATGGGGATAGGAAGGGAGTCTAGGGACATCACCGGGGTAAGGAATACAATAAAAGGGAATAGGAGGCGAGTCGAGTCCAATGACATTATCAGTGTAAGGGATACAATAAAGGGGATAGGGGATGAGTTCAAGGACATTATCGGGGGTAAAAGATAATATAAAGGGGACTGGAGGTCAACATTATCAGGAGTTAGCGATTAAACACAGGAGACAGGAGGTAGATCCAAGAACATTATCAGTGGTCAGGGAAAATATAAAGGATTGGAAGGAGTCCAGGGACAAGGGATAATAGATACAGGGATTAGAAGGCAAGTCCCAGGACATTATCAAGGAAAGAGATAATATAAAAAAGGGGAAAGGAGGAGAGTTCCAGGACATTATCAGGGGAAGAGATTAATATTAACCACATGCAGACATATACTGCGGAACGGCGGCCACTCTGACACCTCTGGGTCTGGGGCGTGCGCATGCCGGTCATTCGGGAGACAGGCAGAACGGCGGTCTGCTTATGTAAACAAGGCAGACCGCCATTCTGTGAGAGGGGAATGTTCTGATGCGGTGTTTCTGCTAAGCAGGAACATGAATCTTTACCTTCCCTCAGTCAAAGCACCTCCGCTACAGTTAGCAAGCACTCCCAGGGAACACAGTTAACCCTTTGATCACCCGTTAACCCCTTTCCTGCCAGTGCCATTAGTACAGTGAAGGATGTAAACAGATGAAAGTGGAGAATCTCTGAAATTGTCCCTCACCACCAAGTATTTGCAGCCCCACAGTAAGAAGTAGGTCTCATTCTCTCCACTAGAAGATTTCCTTCACTTCACACACACTGGTGAGAACGCTAAAATATTTGGGATTTCCGCTCACCTTTCTGCGACAGTGGGCACCAGGATAAATATATGGGTGAAAATGATACTGCTGCCTCCTTAGTGGCTGCTTTTTTTCTCTCGGTACCAAGGAAGATTTTGCTTTGCAATAACGAGCTGCCACTGCCTGTCAAACATTTGGCAGGTGATTACCTATTCTATATGGACCTTGCTTTGTGCACTGGTGTGCAGTCATGTTGGAACAGGAAGGAGCCATCCCCAAACTGTTCCCACAAAGTTGGGAGCATGAAATTGTCCAAAACGCCTTAACAGTTGCCATCACTCGAACTAAGGGGCCAAGCCCAACCCCTAACAACCTGGGGTGGAGGAACTTGACTGGCCTGCACAGACACACTCCTAAACCCTTGTGGACAGCCTTCCCAGATGCCATTAAAGTACACGTGCTTGTAAAGGCAGGTGTCCCAATATTTGGACCAGTGCACAAAGCAAGGTCCATAAAGACATGGATGAGCGAATCTGGGGTGGAGGAACTTGACTGGCCTGCACAGACACACTCCTAAACCTTGTGGACAGCCTTCCCAGATGCCATTAAAGTACACGTGCTTGTAAAGGCAGGTGTCCCAATACTTTTGGTAATATAGTTTGTTTATATTATATATATATATATATATATATATATATATATATATATATATATATATATATAATATATATATATATATATATATATATATATATATATATATATATATACATACATATATACATATACACACACACACACACACACCATATTTATCGGTGTATAACACGCACTTATTTCCCCCTTAAAATCAGGGGAAAATCACGGGTGCTTGTTATACGCCGATCCCCGCTGTCTCTGAGGGGAAGAGGAGCGCCGCCGACATAGACCGAGCCGAGTGTACTGTGTACTCGGCTAGGCTCGGCTCCACTCGCAGTCACACCCAATCCCGCATCCTGGCATTTATGCTCCACTATTGGACCGGTGTTGTGTCCATCATAGGAGCCGGGCCAAGGGGCGGGACGGGGCGTGACTGTGAGAGGAGCCAAGTACACAGGACATCCGGCTCTATCTTGTGGCAACATTTAAAAACAAAGCTTCATTTTTGGGCACGGCTGCAGATGGACACTTGGGACAGGCTGGCTGCAGATGGACACTTGGGACAGGCTGTAATGATGGGCAAGGCTTAAAATGTACACTGATAAGGCTGCATTGATGGGCATTTAGAATTTTATTTTTTTCCTTAAACTTCCCTCCTAAACTTGGGGTGCGTGTTATACGCTGATAAATACGATATATATATATATATTGTGAACTTTGGGGACAATAGCTCCACGGGATTAAGTGCATAAACCGTCAGTTGTAAAATAAAAGACATTTATTTGAAAGAAAAATCAAAATAAGGCTTTCTTCAGCGCACAGGTAAAGTACAAAAACAAAGTCCGCTTATCTTCAGCATAACAAAAAAAAACAGCTTATCTTCAGCACAAAAACAAAGTTAAGGAAAACACATACAGTTTTTGCAGCAGGTTCTTTTAGCAGCCTCCAGACATCCACACAGCTCAAAACCAACAGGTGTAATCACCTACTCCTCCTCACCAACAACTCTTCCCTACTTCCTGTTTTATGAGCTGTCTTCCTGGAGGCCCTTAACCCCCTGTGCGCTGAATCATTGTGGTCAGGGAGGGAGGCTCTTTTCCCACCCGAATATCTCTTCAGAGCCTCCCAAATTCCGGGTCCCAAATAACTATTATTAACTTAGAGAGGACTGCGAGTCAGTCCTCTCCTGCTCGGCTACTCCCGGAACCCCTCACCCATTTTGGGTGACCCCCTGAGCAATGCTGCGACTCCTTTAAAGGGACCACAGCCCAAATACTGGTGCTATATAGCACCCGTCCAGGACCCAACCTTGGCGTCCTGTACATATCCCCCCCCTCTGCCTCAACGCGGAGGTGTTGGAGGCACCACTCGACATCATACAATGGACCCGGGAGAGGGCATCGGCATTCTGATGCTGTCTCCCTGGTCTGTGCTCTACCACAAAATTGAACTCCTGGAGAGAAAGGAACCACCTTGTCACCCTGGCATTGGTGTTTTTGTTTTGTCTCATCCAGGTCAGTGGGGCATGGTCGGACACTAGGCGGAACCTTCTACCTAGGAGGAAATAGCGTAAAGAGTCTAAAGCCCACTTGATGGCAAGACACTCCCGCTCCACCACCGCATAGTTTTTCTCCGCTGCCGTCAGCTTCCTACTTAGAAAAACTATGGGGTGCTCTTCCCCATTGATCACTTGAGACAGGACTGCTCCTAGCCCTTCACTTGAAGCATCTGTCTGTACTACAAAATCCTTAGAAAAATCTGGAGCCACAAGCACCGGATCCCGGCACAATGCCGTCTTAAGCTTCTGGAAAGCTTTTTCGGCATCGTCATTCCACTGTACCATCACTGACTTTCTGCCTTTGGTCAAGTCCGTCAATGGTGCAGCAATGGTGGCAAAGTTGGGGACAAACCTCCGGTAGTAGCCAACTATGCCCAAAAATGCTCTGACCTGCTTCTTGGATAGGGGGCGGGGCCAGTTCTGTATGGCTTCTACCTTACTCATTTGGGGCTTCACCAGTCCTCTACCCACAATGTACCCTAGGTACTTGGCTTCCTCTACTCCAATCGCGCACTTCTCCGGATTGATGGTGAATCCTGCTCTTCTCAAGGAGTCTACGACTGCCTGAACTCGGGGAAGATGGGACTCCCAATCAGTGCTAAAAATGACTATGTCATCTAGGTAAACCGAAGTATACCGTTGATGTGGACGCAAAGTTTTGTCCATGGCCCTTTGGAATGTAGCGGGGGCAGAGTGTAGACCAAATGGCATTCTTTTGTACTGGAAGTGGCCTTCCGGGGTAGAGAAAGCTGTTTTCTCCCTGGCTTCCTTGGTCAGGGGAATCTGCCAATACCCTTTTGTGAGGTCTAGCGTGGTTATATACCTGGCTGGACCTAACCTCTCAATTAGCTCATCTACCCGTGGCATTGGATAAGCATCAAACTTGGAGATTTCATTAAGTTTTCTGAAGTCGTTGCAGAAGCGGAGGGTGCCGTTGGGTTTGGGTACCAACACGATTGGACTCGACCACTCGCTCTGCGACTCTTCAATGACTCCAAGCTCGAGCATTCTCTTGACCTCTTCAGACACTGCCACTCTATGAGCTTCTGGGATACGGTAAGGCCTTAATCGGATTTTTATACAGGGTTCCGTCACAATGTCATGCTCGATGACGTTGGTGAGACCCGGCAACCCTGAAAACATGTCCCTATTTCTTTGCAGAAACTCTTTTGCTTGCTGGGTTTGGGGCCTAGTTAGGGTAGCAGCCACCTGCACCAGGTCGATTCCTGCATGGTCCCCTGACTGTACCTCTACCACAGCGGATACCTGTTCTCTGTCTCTCCAGGGTTTCAACAGATTTACGTGATAGATCTGGTATGGTTTTCTTTTCCCTGGCTGGTGTACCTTGTAGTTCACCTCACCCACTTTTTCTATTACCTCAAACGGGCCTTGCCACCTGGCCAAGAACTTGCTCTCCACTGTGGGTATTAGGACAGCCACCCGGTCTCCTACTTGAAACTGTCTAATTTTAGCCGATCTGTTATACACCCTTCTTTGGGCATCCTGAGCCTTCTGCATGTGCTCCCTCACCAGCGGCATCACCTTAGCCACCCTCTCTCGCATTTGAGAGATATGCTCTACCACGGTCTTGTGTGGTGAGGATTCACTTTCCCATGTTTCTTTGACTAGGTCAAGCAACCCCCGGGGCCTTCGTCCATACACTAACTCAAACGGTGAGAAGCCCGTGGACGCTTGTGGAACCTCCCGGATGGCAAACAAGAGGGCAGGGAGTAACATATCCCAATCCTTCCCGTCTTTCTGGACCACTCTTTTTAACATGGACTTTAGAGTTTTATTAAACCTCTCAACTAGGCCATCGGTCTGCGGGTGATAGACGGACGTCCGCAACTGCTTGATCTGAAATAGTCTGCACAAGTCCGCCATCACCTTTGACATAAAAGGGGTGCCCTGGTCCGTAAGTATCTCCCTGGGGAATCCAGTTCGTGAAAACATTTGGAATAACTCCTTGGCAATGGCCTTAGAGGAGGCTTTCCTCAAAGGAACTGCTTCTGGATACCTGGTTGCGTAGTCTAGGATGACTAATATATATTGGTGCCCCCTTGCCGACTTTACCAGGGGTCCCACGAGATCCATGGCGATCCGCTCAAACGGAACCTCAATAATCGGCAAGGGTACCAGAGGGCTTCTATAGTGTGGCCCTGGGGCAGTTAACTGGCAAATGGGACAAGATGCACAATATCTTTTAACCTCGGCCTTCACCCCTGGCCAGAAAAACCGGTCGGTTATCCTGGCCTCCGTTTTCTCTGCCCCCAAGTGTCCTCCCAGTGCGTCATTGTGGGCTAGGTCAAGTAGCATCCGCCTATATGGTTGGGGAACCAGTAACTGCTCTACAGTTTCCTCTCGGCTTTCAGCCACTCGATAAATCAAATCCCCCTTTAATGCAAAATGAGGAAACCTTTGATCTGCCCCTGGTATTTGTGGTACCCCATCAACAACAGAAACCTGTTCTCGAGCATTGACCAAGGTAGGATCCTGCAACTGGGCGGTGCCAAATGCACCCCTGGGTATGTCCAGGTCTGGATGCACTGACCTTGAGGATGTTTCCCCTTCACCCTCCTCAACTGGGAATTGCAACGGGGAGAGCTCCTCATCATCCTCCCCCAGCATAACCTGTAATGGGAAGGCTTCCCCCCCCTCAGAAGTCAACTCGGTATTGAGGCCTGAAACAGAAACATTGTCATTCAAATTAACATTCTCTGCAATATCCTTATTAGTGACAGGTATCTCTGTTTTAGAGGGGTGTGTTGTGGGGGTTTCAGACCTAGACCCCTCAGACTCCATCTCTTCCAGGCCCAGTGTCCCCAGTTCTCCTGGCAGCCCCATCTGTGCCTGGTTCCACAGTTCGAGGAATAGCGGACAGTCCCGCCCCACTATAATATCATGGATTAAACTATGTACTACCCCAACCTCTTGTGTCACTGAGGTACGTCCATAAGAAACCGTCACAGGAACCAGGGGGTACTCCCTGGTATCCCCATGGATACACACTACGCGCAGAGTTTTATTTACGGGGCCAAGTCTCCCAATCACCCTGGCATGTACCAGTGTTACCATGCTCCCGGAGTCTAGTAGGGCCCTGGCAGGAAGGTGGTTCACCCACACTTCACACTCGAACCGTCCTTCAGCCAGATCAAGATGAGTGGTACACGCTCTTTGCACATAGAAGGAGCTTCTCCGACCAGTCCCGCAATCCATCGGCTCCTCCTGAAGTGGGCATTGTGCCCGGGTATGCCCCCAGGACCGACATCGCCAACACTGTAGGCCTCCCATCCTAGGGACAGGAACCAACCTTCGAGGTTCTGCAGAAGATGGTGCAGGGTTGCGGGTTCCAATGTCTAGCAGGGCTTCTCTCCTAGGTGCTGTGGCCGGTCTTGTTGCCCTTGGTGTGGGTTCCCGACGTTTGGCAGGCCCAAGCAGGTCCTCTACCACGGTGTATCTTTCAACCAACTCAACCAGCTGGTCAGCGGTTGCAGGGTCTCCATGGCTTACCCAGCGCTGTAGGTCATCTGGCAGGGACCGCAGGTACCAGTCCATCACCACCCGTTCCACCATTTGTGGGCCTGACAGTTTTTCTGGCTGTAGCCATTTTTTAACCAGCTGTATCAGTTCATGCATTTGGGACCTGGGTGGTCGGTCAGGTTTGTACCGCCAGCGATGCACCCTCTGAGCCCGGACAGCCATGGTCACTCCTAGGCGGGCCAGGATCTCTGTCTTCAGAAGCTCATAGTTGCTGATATGTTCAGTTGGGAGGTCAAAGTAGGCCTTTTGCGGGTCACCGGTGAGAAAAGGAGAGATAATGCCGGCCCATTGGTCACGGGGCCACCCCTCTCTCTCCGCTATCCTCTCAAAGGTGGTGAGGAAAGCCTCTACGTCATCGCTGGGTGTCAGTTTTTGTAAAAAATGGCTGGCTCTCACAGACACTTGGTTGCCAACGGCAACGACCGATTGTTCTCGTCCCTGAGCCAGCCGCTGCACTGCCTCCTGTAAGGCAGTCACCTGTGTTTGAGTGGACTCCTGCTGAGCAGTAAACTGGGCGGCTAGCAACCGTGTGTTTTCCTGCTGTGCAGCTATAGCCTGTGCCAGGGCCTGCTGCTGCTGAGCCATCGCTTCCTCATGGCGACGGTTTGCATCTGCTGAAGCTTGCTGCTGGGTCACGGTGGCTTGCGCCAAAGCCCTGATGACCTCCTCCATGCCTTTACCTGCTGTTTGCAGCGTCTGAGCTGACTTCACCCACGACATGCCATTTGTACACTGTCTCTTTAAATGTCAGTTTAGTTTTAAACGGTTTTTGCGGCTGCAAATGCACTTTTGCCAGCATCCAAGACACCAGTTGTGAACTTTGGGGACAATAGCTCCACGGGATTAAGTGCATAAACCGTCAGTTGTAAAATAAAAGACATTTATTTGAAAGAAAAATCAAAATAAGGCTTTCTTCAGCGCACAGGTAAAGTACAAAAACAAAGTCCGCTTATCTTCAGCATAACAAAAAAAAACAGCTTATCTTCAGCACAAAAACAAAGTTAAGGAAAACACATACAGTTTTTGCAGCAGGTTCTTTTAGCAGCCTCCAGACATCCACACAGCTCAAAACCAACAGGTGTAATCACCTACTCCTCCTCACCAACAACTCTTCCCTACTTCCTGTTTTATGAGCTGTCTTCCTGGAGGCCCTTAACCCCCTGTGCGCTGAATCATTGTGGTCAGGGAGGGAGGCTCTTTTCCCACCCGAATATCTCTTCAGAGCCTCCCAAATTCCGGGTCCCAAATAACTATTATTAACTTAGAGAGGACTGCGAGTCAGTCCTCTCCTGCTCGGCTACTCCCGGAACCCCTCACCCATTTTGGGTGACCCCCTGAGCAATGCTGCGACTCCTTTAAAGGGACCACAGCCCAAATACTGGTGCTATATAGCACCCGTCCAGGACCCAACCTTGGCGTCCTGTACAATATATATATATATATATATATATATATATTTTTTATATAGATGGGCATTGGGAGGTGGGGGTGGTGCAGTAAAAACAATGATCTGTTTTTGCAACTCTTGTAAATGAAGCCCAAATCTGTTGTTTCCATAATCTATCAAAACCAACATGATCACTCTATAGAAGACACCCACATACCGCCCCAGGAAACCTGAAACCCGCCCCCTCTCTCATATCCAGTATTGGTTTACTGTAATGCCGGGCAACTTCAATGACCAATAGTTAACCGCAACAGAGGATGGACTTCTCTTTGACTTTCCATCACGAAGTCAGTAATTTAAATTTGAAGGTTCCTAAGAAGCAGGTGGCTATGGATATGTGCAGGCACACAGTGAACATAAGAAAAGAAGTACAAATCAAGATAATCAACACGACAGCACTTTTTTTTTATTGCTAGCAGAGAAAAGCCGATATCTGTCAAGTTTCTGCTGTTAGGACAGAGAACCCACAGCAATACTGGAAAACACTTTGCACAGAACGCAATAGCTGTGAAGTCTTGTCATTTGAGGCCAACATAGCCAGAACAATAGAGGATTAGATCTAATCCCCAGATACATTCTGTCCAGAGGAGAATACATGCTGGCACTAATATAGCCTGAATTTAGTTTCTCAGTAGGAAAGAATTCAATTTAAAAGTTGAACTTTCTCAATGATTGCCACAAAATAATGAACCTGAACAGGACGGCAATAACGGTGGAAGAAAGATGACGACTTACAGTCTAATGCCCCATACACACGGTCGGATTTTCCGACGGAAAATGTCCTATCGGACAATGTTGTCGGAAATTCCGACCGTGTGTAGGCTCCATCGGACAAAGTGTTATCTCCTGCTCTCAAATTTTCCGACAACAAAGTCCTATCAGACTTTTTCCGATTGTGTGTACCGAATTCCGACGGACAAGGTGCCACGCATGCTCAGATCACATTACAAGACCAAAGCTATTGGCTACTAGCCTCTACGTAGTCCCGTCGTAGGCAACAAACGTCACCGCATTCAGAATGATCGTATTTTCTGACAACTTTGTCCGACCGTGTGTATGCAACACCAATGTCGGACAAAATCCGTCTGAAAAAATCCGATGGATTTTGTGGTCGGATTTTCCGACCGTGTGTACGGGGCATTACACTATATAGTCACATCAGGTTATGTCTGTTACAGAAGTCCAAAACTATTCAAAAGGTTTGGGAATAAAGGAGGACAGTATTTGGGTAGTCTGCTGCCTAATAACCCGACACAAATCCTACAAAGGCTGATTTTAAGGAAAACACGTTCTTTCTTTAGCTTCCCTATAGGTCAGCTTTTCTCAACCTTTTAGCTATGGAGGAACCCTTGAAATAACTTTCTGGTCTCAGGGAACCCCTGCTAATAATTACTATATCTACAGCTCATGGTACGTTAGCAAGATGGTTAATGGGAACAATGCTCCTTTCATTTGCAGGCATTGGGAACCATGCCCTCCTTACAGAGAACTAAAAAGATCACTGGTGTAAGCAATTACTTACTGTATCTAAGGGGCTGAAATTGTTCACTGCTCAAGGAACCTCTAGCAACCTAATCTGGAGGAACCCAAGGTTGAGAAACCCCGATCAGTGCTGCCACCCTAGTGAAAGCATTGGGACTGCCAAGTATTGGGTACTACAGTATAGGGCGCTCCACTCCGCATTGCCTTTACCGAGTCTCCAAAATGAAGCACTGTTTGAGGACTCTCCACTCTCTGGTCCAGCTATACAACCACAACAGCACTCCCCTGCCACTCCAGCTTCTGCTGAAGTTGCTGCAAAATACTCAGTGCTTCCTGGTATGAGGCAGTATGTGACCTCCACCCGTGAAGCGGAGCTAGGGACTAGAAGCCAATGCAAGGAAGCAACATCACGAACACGCCAACGCTTGGTATTTTGTGAGGTCTCCAATGAAAGAAGATGACTATAACTTGGTAACAGGTTGAGCTTCAAGAAGACACTTTTCACTGAAAAAGGCAAGCTAACAGGATCTTTCTAAAAAACAGAATACAACAAATAAATATATTCCAGAGCTTTGACTTCTGCATTCTCCAAAATAAACAGTTCTATGCCACCTTAATTTGGGGAACACTTGAAATCACTTTATGGTTACAGTGAACCCTTGCTAAAGTGACTATATCTACAACTCCTGATACATTAGTGTGATGGTCATTGGGAAGAATGACCCCCTTACAGATAGTGTCAGTGGGAACTTATCTGAGGCAGAAATTGCTCATTGCTCATGAAACCTTTTAACCACCTCTCTGGAGGAACCCTGGTTGAGAAATCCTGTTTTAGCCTGTGGTAGGATCTCTTTTCTTGAAGGTAGTGTGTGAAAAACTGGCCTATAGGACACAAGTAGAGAGGTCTATAGCCAAGGAAAAACCCAAAACATACATGGCACAGGTGGACTACTTATGAGGAGTGCTAGAGTTTATATACTACGTAGTTGCTTAACCCATAAGCGGATACATTAGTGTGATGGTCATTGGGAAGAATGCTCCTTACACTTATGGTCATTGGGAAGAATGACCCCCTTACAAATAGTGTCAGTGGGAACTTATCTGAGGCAGAAATTGCTCAAGAAACCTTTTAACCACCTCTCTGGAGGAACCCTGGTTGAGAAATCCTGTTTTAGCCTGTGGTAGGATCTCTTTTCTTGAAGGTAGTGTGTGAAAAACTGGCATATAGGATACAAGTAGAGTGGTCTATAGCCAAGGAAAAACTCAAAACATACATGGCACAGGTGGACTACTTATGAGGAGTGCCAAAGTTTATATACTATGTAGTTGCTTAACCCATAAACTGATACCGAGCAACAGAGACAAACAACATAATCACAATGAACATAATTCTACTATACCGATGATCCTACTTATATAAAACTTCCACATTTTGTGTTACAATTCAAATGATCCAAAGATTCAAAGGGAAGTCATCATACAGTAAAATAAATTTTGTGGCCAATTAACGGCCCATCATCAAGGGTTAAAATAACCTCAGGGGAAAGTTCTAATATTTTTCTGCAGACAAACTGAGTTTCTTAGCAAACATGATTCCAGGTTTGTTACACTACTGAGAACCTGAAGAAGAGGAATCATCTGCCTGCTCATTGGACAATAACTCAGCAACAGCTTACCGATAAGCATGCACTGTCCAATGAGCAAAGGGGAAACCTAAACTGATAAAAACTCTGGAACTCTGGAATCTGTAGCCAAAAAAAGAAAGAGGGCAAAAAGGACAAGTCATCAGTATTGCCTGCTACCTCCCTGCAGCTGAACTTTTCCCCATTACTGGTGCACCATACTTTGTTCTACACTGTGTCTGTGTTGAAGCAGCCATCTTGGTATAGGCAGGATTCTGCTTCCTCATGTCAGAGTCTCCAGAAAGGAGAACTGTGAGTAGCACAAATAGTGACATCACCAACGTTTACCAAGCAGCAGTGCCTTTGATCTCACACTGCAGATATACATGTATGAGTCTACAGGGCAGGAGTGTCTATGCACACTTACATACCAGGAAGTGCATTGCTATTTTTTAGGAGGAATTCTAGACAAAAAACTTTTCACGGTACTGCCTAGGTATAATTAACATTTTGCATGCATATTTTATGTACACTGTTCATATAGAGATCCTTACCATATTTGAGTAAATGCAGATGCTCAGGCCATAGTTAAAGGTTTTTCCCCCTCACCCCCTTGCTTGCTGTCTGCCAGTTTACCACTTCCATTCCTTTTTGCCACTCACCATTATGCTAGTAGTGCCATGTGGAGAGGTGACAATGACATTCAGAGCAGAACTAAGGGTAACTCATGCATCCACAAGGCAAGGTCATGTAATATGATGTAATATGACAAGACCCAAGGGAAGCATAAGGAGTACCACTGCGAAACTCTGGTGTGCAGCATGTCATTGACACCTCTCCTATTGGCATGTCATTAAAAAGTGGGCAAAGCCATTCTGGAACAGTAGCCCAGTCAGAGTTAGGAGATATTAACCAGTTACGTTTACCTAATGTGTCACAGGTATGGTCTGGAAATTTACAATTTTAAAGTGATTGTCATAAAAAAAAATTAAAAAAAAGGCCATACAAGGCCATCCACAACATTGCCCCCAGCTACATTACCAACCTCATCTGCAGATTTTGCCCAAATCGTCCTCTCCGCTCCTCCCAGGACCTCCTGCTCTCTAGCTCCCTTGTTACCCTCTCCCATGCGCGCCTTCGGGACTTCTCCAGAGCCTCTCCCATCCTCTGGAACTCTCTGCCCCGGTATGTCCGATCATCCCCTAACCTGTCCACCTTTATGAGATCCCTGAAAACTCACTTATTCAGGGAAGCCAACCCCACACCCACCTTACAACTGTCCTCGAGCCACCCCCCATCAAATCATTCCCCGCCGCTATTACCTTTTGTACCACCACCCCCTCCCTTTAAAATGCAAGCTCTACGAGCCGGGCCCTCCTGTCCCTTCTGTATTGAACTGTACTGTAATTGTGCTGTCCCCCTCTACATTGTAAAGTGCTGCGTAAACTGTTGGTGCTATATAAATGATGTATAATAATAATAATAAATAATGTAGGAGGGCTGTCATTAAAATTCTCCTACTGAAAATGCTAGATTCCTGGCTGTGTGAAAGTCAGTCCTGGAATGCAGCATGTTGTAAATGAGCATCAGAACCACTTATCTCTATACTTGTTCCAGGTCAGCAGCTCCGTCAGAGAATCAGAACGGCAGCCAGGGAACTAGCATTCTTAAAAGGAGAATTCAGTATTGGCAGCCACCATTATTCCTAGATGCAAGAAAAATGTTCCTGAGATGTTGGCATTTTCCAGTAAGGGGTAGGTTACCCCTTAGTATTGTTACTTTGTCTATATTAATCCCTCATGGCACTGTCCCTTTAAATCTGCAGTTAGTGTTAAAAATATAAGATTGACTCAACTATATGGGATGTAAAACATGAGCTGGACTAATACTGTAAACCTTAGCGGCGTTAGGGAAACATATTCCACCACAAGGTAATCAGACAGATAATCAATTTGTTTTTAATCGATTGACAGATTACACTTATCTCTCTGCCCAAATAAGAGAACGGCCAACAATGTTTGATATCAGATAACTAAACATAAATAAAAAATAAGCCTGCACTTAGCACACAATTCGATTGATCTAGTACTGTCAGCAATGACAATGTAAACACTGCTTATGAGCAATTCTTGGATAATGATGCAAAAGGCTTGTTTGGCAATGAAAACACTTTAAGGCCCCTTTCACACTTGTGCTACTTCAAAGTTGCGAAATTTTTGCCGCAATTTTGCCGTGATTTCAAGGAATGCCTGTGTAAGTGGCATCAAAATCGGACCAAAAGTAGAGCAGGGACTACTTTGAAGTCGGACTAATATGAATGGCTGTCATTGGAAATCATGGGGAACGACTTGTCATGCTACTTTGCAGTCCCAAATCGTGGGACAAGTCATAAAAGTGTGAAAGGGGCCTAAGAGTTTTTTTTCTATGCTAAAAAGACCCCTTTTTTAAATAAATATTCATTTCATTTATGAAAAGGTCATCAATGTTAGTTAATGTCATGCAATTGCAAGGCAATAGTGTCTCAAATGTCTCTAAAAGCTCCACTCCACTTGATCGACAGCAAGAGAAGTCTGCACAACCAATCAGTTGCTGCCATCAACACCTTAACCACTTAAGGACCGAAAGGATTTACCCCCTTAATAACCAGGCCATTTTTTGCGATACGGCACTGCGTCACTTTAACTGACAATTGCGGGTCGCGGGGTGTTGTACCCAAACAAAATTGATGTATTTTTTTCCCCACAAATAGAGACTTCTTTTGGTGGTATTTGATCACCTCTGCGGTTTCAATTGTTTGCGCTATACACAAAAAAAAGAATTTTGAAAAAAAATTAATTAATTGTTTTTACGATACGCTCACCCCATACAACGCATGCACAGCTTACTTGCACAATATGGCCCACTTACCTTACAAGTCCTCCTCGCATTTATGCGGTCAGTCACTGTTCTGTCCCCCTCTGCAGCCATCTCTGTTGTGGCTACATCTGGGTCTGCCAACACCCACTTTGGCCACTGGGCTGCCTCTGATGATGGAACACTTGCATGTGCTCAAAGGGGATACATGGTTCCCAAAACACCATTCCCATCATCTTACACACTTCTAATAGGCCCACTATGTTAGGACTGATTTAAGTCCATGCACAGCACTAGACAGAAAACTGAAGGTTTTGCACAGAGCAGCCCCGATCCTCCTCTTTTGGGGTTCTCTGCGGGTGCTCCTGGCTTCTCCTACCCCTCTGAATGAATGATTTGTATAGCGCTGCAAATGCAAACTGAATCGCCTCAAGGTGCTTGGTCTGTCCTGTGTTGTCCTGCTTATTAGAAGAGGTGGGTCTTGAGTTTTTTTCTGAAGGCCCGATGGTTTTCTTCCATGCGGATGTTGGTGGGTAGAGCGTTCCATAGCCGAGGTCCTTGGACTGCGAATCTTTGTTCTCCCTTAGATTTGTAGCGGGCTTTAGGGATGAGAAGGCGGTTTTAGTTTGTTGATCGGAGGCTGCGATTAGGTATGCATTGTTTTATTTTCTCACATAGGTATTGAGGAGCGTTTCCTTGTGTACATTTGTGGGTGAGGCAAAGGGTCTTAAATGTGATCCTATCCTTTACCGTTAGCCAATGGAGGGTCCTTAGGGATGAAGAGATGGATTCTCAGGGTTTCTTTCCCGTGACTAGCCTTGCTTCTGTGTTTTGGACGACTTGTAGGCGTGCAATCTGGTAATTAGGTAGTCCTATGTAGAGGGAATTTGCGTAGTCGAGTCGCAAATTGATGATTGTTCCAACTACTACCGCTTTCTCCTTTTCTGGAATGAAGCAAGCAAGTAGCTTTCTATGGGCTTGAGTCCGAACTGCACTATGCGCGCCTACTACCACACACACAGTGTGGCTTGGCCCAGCCCCCTGCTCCCTTGTCACTGGGTTTGATTGACAGCCGCAGGAGCCAATAGCTCCCCGCTGCTTTCACAGAGTCAAGTGAGGAGGGAGAGCGAGAGAAGCACCGCTGCTTTTGTGCACAGCGCTGGATCTAGATCAGGCTCAGGTATTTGGGGGAGAAGGAAGCTACACCAAAAAGGTTTTTTACCTTATAGCAGAGGTATTAAGGTAAAAAAAAAAAAAACACTTTACAAACAAAAGCCGACAAACCTTTCACTGTGTATGCACCAAGCACAACTTTTAAACGTGATTTACGTGAAACTAAGAGCCGCTCACCAAATCGTCTTTTTCAGGCGATCTCTGTCCATTTTTATTCAAAGAAAGTTCAGTTTCGGTACATAACACATTACAGATAACTTTTTTTTTTTTTTTTTTTTATTGTTTTTATTGAATTTTAAGTAACACAGAACAAAACAGCCTATTGGGCATACCCAGGCTCAAATCACTACTATAGAGCTAAAACTTAACAGAGAAAAAGGAAAAAGAAAAAAAAAAAAACACAAAAATTAAAACATCCTAATAAAGCCATTGTACGCTCAACCACCTATGCAGGATATGCAGAACCATCTTGTACTTCCATCTATACCCCACAAAGCTTTCGGTAGCTAATCATAGGATGAAGTGCATAATAGTCATTCACCGTCTACTTAGTCTTACTTCCGCTCCCCCTCCTCCCCACAGAACATGAACACAGAACCCTAGGAACATTAGGAGATCAGGAATGCCACCTATGCTGTTCCCGATACTCAACAGAGTGCTACTAATCTTCATTTGAATCAGCATTAGTGGACTGGGATTCGGTCCAGATATTCCATATTTTGTGAAATTTTTTCTCACACCCACGTGACAGGTAAGTAGCTTTGTATAGTGGTAGAGCCGTATTTACTAACCTCTTCCAGAAATTTATGGTGGGTGCGGCTGAGGCCTTCCACCTGAGTACTATAGATTTACGGGCATAGTAAAGTAATAGTCCCAGCAGGGTTCTAATCGCCCGGCTTGGGGCCAATGGTTCAACCAGTCCCAGCAGACATATCTCTACGGACAATGGCACAGGAATGGTGGTGACAGTCAAAATAAAACTGGTTATCTCAACCCAGAAAACTTCAATCTTAGGACAACTCCAGAAAATATGGATGAAGTCCACCAAGGGGGAACTGCATCTCCAGCAGAAGTCGGGTACAGATGGATAAATTCTATGTAGACGTACAGGCGTGTAGTATACCTTATGTAGTATTTTAAATTGCACTAACCTATCCCTAGCAGACACTAACTGTGAAAATGGATACTCCCACATTTCTTCCCAATCTTCTGTGTCTAATGTAGGGAAATCTACTTCCCACTTTGCTCTAAGATTTTCCAGCCCCGTGTGGACATTAGGGAGTAACGCTTTGTATATGGTGGATAAGGGCTTAGACAGAGCCTCATCTCTGAGTAGAGTTTCTAGAGTCGAGGTATAGAAGGCTACAGGAGCATTGTCAAATTGGGTATTAAAAGCGTGTCTAAGCTGTAGAAATCTAAACAGGTGTGAGTTAGGTAAATTACATTTTTGTTTTAACCTGTCAAACGTCAGTAATTTCCCCTCAAGACAGATCTGATTTATATATTTGATGCCCCTGCTAGCCCACACCCCGGGGTTGGGAATGGATTTGAATTCTGATAATTTTGGATTAAACCAAAGAGGGTTGTGCGGGGAAATGTGTCCAGAGGGTATGGGGCGTAGTAAATTCGCCACTGACCATGCCCGTAAGACCGCTTTCATTGCCGAAGTAAGAGGGAAGGGAGCCCTGGGGCCCCGGTAGAGTAGATTCCGTAGCGCCTCATAAGACCCTAATCGAGCTGCTTCCAGGACCACCGCCGCATTGGACTCATCCGAGACCAGCCAGTTGTGGGCATGGGATAAAAGAGCCGCCATAAAATAGGAGTGGAGGTCAGGGCAAGCCAAACCTCCCTCTCCCCAAGGTCTCTGCAGGACCGTCAACCTAAATCTCGGTTGACTGGCTCCCCAGAGAAAAGATAATAGGATAGTGTTTATCATACGAAATACCTTTTTGGGGATCCAGACAGGTGCGTGTCTGAGAACGTAAAGGAAGCCAGGTAAAAGCTTCATCTTAACCACTTCCCGACCGCCCCCTGTATATATACGTCGGCAGAATGGCACGTACAGGCAGAATCACGTACCTGTACGTGACATTCTTCCGGCGGTTGGGGGGTCCGATCGGACCCCCCTCCGCCGGCGGGGACGGTCGGGATGGCTTCAGAAGCGATGCGGGACGAGGTAACGGCCAGTCGTTTCTGGCCACCCCCTCCCGATCGCTCTGGCCAATGGGATTCGTCCGCTTCCTTCCCCTTCCTGTGTAATTGTAAACACAGGCAAGGGGAAGTGATGTCACGCTCCTCGTGTCGGTCTTTCTGACCGGGACGCCGAGCGGAGAAGACATCAAGTAAGTGCACAAACACTACACTGACACCAGGCACACATAGGCACACATTTCACCCCCCTGTCACCCCCTGATCACCCCCCAGATCACCCCCTGCCCCCCCTGTCACAGTGTCACTGATTGCAGTGATCATTTATTTTACTGATCACTGCATTTAGTGTCAGTGTGACTGCAATAACTGTCAGGGCAGTTAGTTTTAGGCCCCTTTAGGTCCAAGGTAGCCCCCTACCCCCCCCCAATAAAGGTTTAACCCCTTGATTGCCCCCTAGGTAGTAACCCTTTCACCCCCTTTTGCCAGTGTCACTAAGCGATCGTTTTTTTTGATCGCTCTATTAGTGTCACTGGTGCCGCTAGGTAGCCAGTTTTTTTTTTAGGTAACCGCCAGGTTTATATAGGATTATAAATAGGTTTATAGGTCAGGTACCCCCATATTACAACCTAAATAAAGGTTTTAACCCCTTGATTGCCCCTAGAGTTAACTCTTTCACCAGTGATCACAGTATAAGTGTCACTGGTGACGCTGGTTAGCCAGTTAGTTATTTAGTTATTTAGGTTCCCCGTCAGGTTTTTATATAGTGTCAGGTACCCCCATATATTACCTAATAAAGGTTTTAACCCCCTGATTGCCCCTAGTTAACCCTTTCACCAGTGATCACCGTATAACTGTTACGGGTGACGCTGGTTAGTTAGCTTGTTTTTTTATACTGTCAGGGCACCCGCCATTTATTACCCAACTATCGGTTTAACCCCCTGATCGCCCGGCGGGTGATATCAATTAGGTGTTAGGGTCAAATAAGGTCTGCGTCGCCCCAGGTTAGTGCCAGTACCGCAAACACCCACGCGCAAAGCATACACCTCCCTTAGTGGTATAGTATCTGAACAGATCAATATCTGATCTGATCAGATCTATACTAGCGTCCCAGCAGTTTAGGGTTCCAAAAAACGCATTGTTAGCGGGATCAGCCCAGATACCTGCTAGCACCTGCGTTTTCCCCCTCCGCCCAGCCGAGCCCAGCCCACCCAAGTGCAGTATCGATCGATCACTGTCACTTCCAAAACACTAAGCACACATAACTGCAGCGTTCGCAGAGTCAGGCCTGATCCCTGCGATCGCTAACAGTTTTTTTGGTAGCGTTTTGATTCAGTTGCCAGCAGCCTAGGAGCTTTTTTTCCTGTGAATCTCACTAGTGTACTACTAAATTTAGAGCCCAAAATGGCAAATCGCAAGTACACTAGTGAACAGGCCTACTTGTTTCTGAGTATGTCAGATAGTGAAGAGGAGGTCACTCATCTGTCAGAATCAGGCTCAGAATACGATCCAGTAGACGACAGCGGCTCCATGACAGATAGCTCTGGCGACGAAGGTGTGGTCCCTGCTAAGGTCAGGCGTACCCGATCCCGATCTTCTGATGTTGTTGAGGTGCAGGAACCGCAGGTCTCTCGTATGGAGCAGAGAAGTACTAGCGCCGCTATTCCTTCTGGTGAACTGGCAAGCACCAGCGGCCTAGTACACCCTGGACGTAGTCAAACCAGCACTGCAGTAACACTTGGTGACGTGGCGAGTCCCATAAGTGCAGTTCAAGCTGGCGAGGTGGCAAGCACAAGTAGTGTCCCGCTGCCACCAAGAAGAAGACAAAGGCAGGTCCGTCGATCACATAGTGTCCTTCCTGCAGAATTCGCCAATCCTGATTGGGTGCCCACCACTTCTGCAGAACCCGTACTTCCCCCATTCACTGGCCAACCCGGTATTCAGGTGGAAACAGCTGATTTTAAGCCATCCGATTTTTATTCGCTGTTTTTTCACGGAAGATCTCTATAGATCTATTGTGGACCAAAGTAATATATACGCTGGTCAACACATCGCCGCTAATCCCCAAGTGCCTTCCCTTGCCAGAGATTGGAAACCAATTACGGTTTCCGAATTTAAGACCTTTCTGGGCCTTTCCCTCAACATGGGCATACACAAATTCCCGACTCTGAGGTCTTATTGGTCCACCTCACCGCACCACCATATGCCCGTGTTCTCTGCCTCCATGTCCAGGGCACGATACGAACAGATCTTGCGGTTCATGCACTTCAGTGACAATGAACTTTGTCGTCCTCGTGGAGACCCTGAATTTGATCGGCTCTACAAAATTCGGCCCCTCATAAACCACTTCAACCAATGTTTTGCAGCCTTGTTTACGCCCAATCAAGTTGTCTGCGTTGACGAGTCCCTGATTAAGTTTTCTGGCCGCTTGTCTTTCAAACAGTTCCTTCCCAGCAAGCGTGCCAGATACGGGGTCAAGCTCTACAAGCTCTGTGACAGGGCAACAGGCTATACGTGGAGCTTTTCGGTTTATGAGGGAAAAGATAGTCACGTAGAGCCGGAGAACTGTCCAGATTACATAGGGAGCGCTGGCAAGATAGTGTGGAACTTGGTGTCACCCTTATTCGGAAAGGGGTACCACTTGTACGTGGACAATTATTACACGAGCGTGCCACTGTTTAGTCACTTGTTTGATCATCAGATTGGAGCATGTGGCACCGTGCGACCTAATCGCCGGGGCTTTCCCCAGCGGCTTGTAGATTCCCGTCTTAGGCTGGGGGAGAGAGCCTGCTTGAAGTGTAATAACTTGCTCGCTGTGAAGTGGAGGGATAATAGGAATGTTTTCGTTCTTACCTCCCTTCATGCAGACACGACAGTCCAAATTCGTACGGCGGCTGGTGTTGTGACGAAACCCCTCTGTATCCACGAATACAACCTTAATATGGGGGGGGTGGACCTCAACGACCAGTTGTTGGCGCCGTACCTAGTTGTCCGTAAGGCTAGACGCTGGTACAAAAAAGTGTCTATTTATTTATTCCAATTGGCTTTGCTGAATGCTCATGTGCTATACGGAGCTTCAGGCGGGACGTTACCCTTCCTTGAATTCCAGGGAGCGGTTGTCATGGAACTCCTGTATCCAGGCGATTCCACACCTCACCATCCCCTACCAAATGCAGTAAGCCGGCTGCATGAGAGGCATTATCCTCATGTCCTCCAGAGTACCCCTACCCAACGAGCCCCCCAAAGAAGATGTCGTGTCTGTAGCAAGCGCGGATTTAGGCGTGACACCCGTTATTATTGTCCACGCTGTCCTGACAATCCTGGTCTCTGCGTTGGTGAATGCTTTGAACGCTACCACGAACTAGTGAGGTATTAGCGTAGGGTACAGCATTTCACAGGCTAGGATACACTTTCACAGGGTCTCAAGAATGCCATCGCATTTTGAGACCCGACCGTTACAGTTAAAATTATAGTTATAGTTTAAAAAAAAAGTGTAAAAAATAAAAATAAAAAAAAAAAGTACAAAAAAAAAAAAACCCCCAAAAAAAATATAAAATAAAAAACCAAAAATAGTTGTCGTTTTATTGTTCTCTCTCTATTGTTGCTCTTTTTTACTCTATTCTATTCTGCAATGTTTTATTATGTTTTATCATGCTTGCTTTTCAGGTATGTTTTATTGTTAACCATTTTTTTGTTTTCAGGTGCGCCATTCAGTTGCAGCGCGGATTTATTTATCTTGACAGCAACAGCGTTTGCTCCCACGATACATAAAGCCGCGACTCCAACACTGTAGGAGGTGATTTCACCACCACAGTTAAAAAAAAGAGCATATATGCCGAAGCATGGGGGCAGCAGAGGGCGGAGGAGCGATTTTGCTCCTAATGCCACGTACATACGGTCGAAAAAAGTCCGACCATGTGTACGTGGCATAACTTTTTTGCGGGAGGATGCCCCCATGCTTCGGCATATATATATTTTAGGCACCGGTTGCGTTAACAAAATGTTTTATTTTTTACTATGTTTTTTTTTTGGTATTTGCTTTGCAGGTATGGTATGGTAAGGTCTTACTGTTATACTGTAATGTTACTTTGTTTTAATGTTAACCATTATTTGCTTAGCAGGTACGCCATTCAGTTGCAGCGTGGATTTATTTATCTTGACAGCAACAGCGTTTGCTCCCACGATACATAAAGCCGCGACTCCAATGCTGTAGGAGGTGATTTCACCACCACAGTTAAAAAAAAGAGCATATATGCCGAAGCATGGGGGCAGCAGAGGGCGGAGGAGCGATTTTGCTCCTAATGCCACGTACATACGGTCGAAAAAAGTCCGACCATGTGTACGTGGCATAACTTTTTTTGCGGGAGGATGCCCCCATGCTTCGGCATATATAAATGGTGCATGTATGCCCATCATTAGAAGTGGGTGGATGAAGGGAGGTATTCTAATGGTGGGCATACCCACCGCGCCATTGGGAAATTGGGAAAGCATTTTATCACACCGATCTTGGTGTGGTCAGATGCTTTGAGGGCACAGGAAAGATCTAGGGTCTAATAGACCCCAATTTTTTCAAAAAAAGAGTACCTGTCACTGCCTATTGCTATCATAGGGGATATTTACATTCCCTGCGATAACAATAAAAATGACAACTAAGAAAAAAAAAATGGAAGGAACAGTTTAAAAATAAAATAAAAAAGCTAAATAAAAAGAAAAACTAAAAAAAAAAAGCACCCCTGCCCCCCCTTCTTTTTCGCAAAGGCGAACACAAGCGTTGGTCTGGCGTCATATGTAAACAGCAATTGCACCATGCATGTGAGGTATCACCGCGAAGGTCAGATCGAGGGCAGTAATTTTAGCAGTAGACCTCCTCCGTGAATCTAATGTGGTAACCTGTAAAGGCTTTTAAAGGCTTTTAAAAATGTATGTAGTTTGTCGCCACTGCGTGTTTGTGCGCAATTTTAAAGCATGTCGTGTTTGGTATCCATGTACTCGGCCTAAGATCATATTTTTTATTTCATCAAAAATTTGAGCAATATAGTGTGTTTAAGTGCATTAAAATAAAAAAAAGTGTATTTTTTCCACAAAAAATGCGTTTGAAAAATCGCTGCGCAAATACTGTGTGGAAAAAAAAAAATGCAACACCCACCATTTTAATCTGTAGGGCCTTTGCTTTAACAATATATATAGTGTTTGGGGGTTCAACGTAATTTTCTTGCAAAAAAAAAATATGTTTTCATGTAAACAAAAAGTGTCAGAAAGGGCTTTATCTTCAAGTGGTTAGAAGAGTGGGTGACGTGTGACATAGGCTTCTAAATGTTGTGCATAAAATGCCAGGACAGTTCAAACCCCCCCCAAATGACCCCATTTTGGAAAGTAGACACCCCAAGCTATTTGCTGAGAGCAATGTTGAGCCCATTAAATATTTTTTTTTTTGGTCCCAAGAGATTGAATAATGAAAAAAAAAATAAATAATATTTTTTTTTACAAAAACTTGTCACTAAATGATATATTGCTCAAACATGCCATGGGCATATGTGGAGATACACCCCAAAATACATTCTGTTGCTTCTCCTGAGTACGGGGATACCACATGTGTGGGACTTTTTGGGAGCCTAGCCGCGTACGGGACCCCAAAATCCAAGCACCGCTTTCAGGCTTTCTAAGGGTGTAATTTTTTTATTTCACTCCTCACTGCCAATCACAGTTTCGGAGGCCATGGAATGCCCAGATGGCACAAACCACCCCCAAATGACCCCATTTTGGAAAGTAGACACCCCAAGCTATTTGCTGAGAGGTATGGTGAGTATTTTGCAGATCTCGCTTTTTGTCACAATGTTTTGAAAATTGAAAAAAGAAAAAAAAAATTTTTTTTTTCTTAACTTTCTTCATTTTCAAAAACACATGAGAGCTGTAAAATACTCACCATGCCTCTCAACAAATAGCTTGGGGTGTCTATTTTCCAAAATGGGGTCATTTGGGGGGGTTTTGTGCTATTTTGGCATTTTATGGCCTTCGAAACTGTGATAGGTAGTGAGGAGTGAAATCAAAAATTTGCACCCTTAGAAATCCTGAAGGCGGTGCTTGGGTTTCGGGGCCCCGTACGCGGCTAGGCTCCCAAAAAGTCCCACACATGTGGTATCCCCATACTCAGGAGAAGCAGCAAAATGTATTTTGGGGTGCAATTCCACATATAACCATGGCATGTGTGAGCAATATATCATTTAGTGACAACTTTTTGAATACATTTATTTTATTTTATTTTTTTGTCTTTATTCAATCACTTGGGACTAAAAAAAAAAATATTCAACGGGCTCAACATGCCTCTCAGCAAATAGCTTGGGGTGTCTACTTTCCAAAATGGGGTCATTTGGGGGGGTTTTGTGCCATCTTGGCATTTTATGGTCTTCAAAACTGTGATAGGTAGTGAGGAGTGAAATCAAAAATTTATGCCCTTAGAAATCCTGAAAGCGGTGCTTGGTTTTCGGGGTCCCGTATGCGGATAGGCTCCCAAAAAGTCCCACACATGTGGTATCCCCGTACTCAGGAGAAGCAGCAGAATGTATTTTGGGGTGTAATTCCACATATGCCCATGGCATGTGTGGGCAATATATCATTTAGTGACAACTTTGGGCAAAAAAAAAAAAGTTTGTAATATTCCCGCAACTTGTGGCAAAATATAAAATATTCCATGTACTCAACATGCCTCTCAGCAAATAGCTTGGGGTGTCTACTTTCCAAAATGGGGTCATTTGGGGGGGTTTTGTGCAATTTTGGCATTTTATGGCCTTCGAAACTGTGATAGGTAGTGAGGAGTGAAATCAAAAATTTACACCCTTAGAAATGCTGAAGGTGGTGCTTGGGTTTCGGGGCCCCGTACGCGGCTAGGCTCCCAAAAAGTCCCACACATGTGGTATCCCCGTACTCAGGAGAAGTGGCAAAATGTATTTTGGGGTGCAATTCCACATATAACCATGGCATGTGTGAGCAATATATCATTTAGTGACAACTTTTTGAATACATTTTTTTTTTTTTTTTTTTTGTCTTTATTCAATCACTTGGGACTAAAAAAAAAAATATTCAATGGGCTCAACATGCCTCTCAGCAAATAGCTTGGGGTGTCTACTTTCCAAAATGGGGTCATTTTGGGGGGTTTTGTGCCATCTTGGCATTTTATGGCCTTCAAAACTGTGATAGGTAGTGATAGGTAGTGAGGAGTGAAATCAAAAATTTATGCCCTTAGAAATCCTGAAGGCGGTGCTTGGTTTTCGGGGTCCCGTATGCGGATAGGCTCCCAAAAAGTCCCACACATGTGGTATCCTCGTACTCAGGAGAAGCAGCAGAATGTATTTTGGGGTGTAATTCCACATATGCCCATGGCATGTGTGGGCAATATATCATTTAGTGACAACTTTGGGCAAAAAAAAAAAAGTTTGTAATATTCCCTCAACTTGTGGCAAAATATAAAATATTCCATGTACTCAACATGCCTCTCAGCAAATAGCTTGGGGTGTCTACTTTCCAAAATGGGGTCATTTGGGGGGGTTTTGTGCTATTTTGGCATTTTATGGCCTTCAAAACTGTGATAGGTAGTGAGGAGTGAAATCAAAAATTTGCACCCTTAGAAACCCTGAAGGCGTTGATTGGGTTTCGGGGCCCCGTGCGCGGCTAGGCTCCCAAAAAGTCCCACACATGTGGTATCCCCATACTCGGGAGAAGCAGCAAAATGTATTTTGGGGTGCATCTCCACATATAACCATGGCATGTGTGAGCAATATATCATTTAGTGACAACTTTTTTTTTTTTTTTTTGTCTTTATTCAATCCCTTGGGACTAAAAAAAAAAATATTCAATGGGCTCAACATGCCTCTCAGCAAATAGCTTGGGGTGTCTACTTTCCAAAATGGGGTCATTTGGGGGGGTTTTGTACTTCCCTGCCATTTTAGCACCTCAAGAAATGAGATAGGTAGTCATAAATTAAAAGCCGTGTAAATTCCAGAAAATGTACTCTAGTTTGTAGACGCTATAACTTTTGCGCAAACCAATAAATATACGCTTATTGGCATTTTTTTTACTAAAGACATGTGGCTGAATACATTTTGGCCCAAATGTTTGACTAAAATTGAGTTTATTAGATTTTTTTTATAACAAAAAGTAGAAAATCTCTTTTTTTTTCAAAATTTTCGCTCCTTTTCCGTTTATATCGCAAAAAATAAAAATCACAGAGGCAATCAAATACCATCAAAAGAAAGCTCTATTTGTGGGAAGAAAAGGACGCAAATTTCGTTTGGTTACAAAATTGCATGACCGCGCAATTACCAGTTAAAGTAGTGCAGTGCGAAATTGAAAAAAGACCTCTGGTCCTTTGGCTGCCAAATGGTCCGGGGCTGAAGTGGTTAAATAAATTGATCCTCCCAATTAAAGAGAGGGGGAGATTTGCCCACGCCTTCAGTCTTGTCTTCATTTTATGGATCAGTGGTTCCAGATTAAGAGTATGATAGTCAGAGGTAGAGGCAGATATGTGAATACCTAAATATTTGATTTTGTCTGTCCATAATAAGGGTAGGTTGGGATCTGCTACGTCTCTTGCCGCCCTATCTATCGGTAAGATTTGAAATTTATCCCAATTTACCTTGAGTCCCGAATAGCTAGTGAAGTTGGAAAGAATGTTTAAAGTCTCTTGAAGAGACTGGGCAGGGTCACTCAAGAAAAGGATGAGATCATCTGCGTATAAAGCAACTTTCTCATGTATGGATCCCACCTGTATTCCTCTGACCCTGTCTGTCTGTCTGAGGGCCGCGGCAAGGGGTTCCATCACCAAGGCAAAGAGAGCCGGTGACAGTGGACAACCCTGCCTCGTACCTCTTCCAACAGGAAAGGGTGTCGACAGAGCACCACCGAGTTTAATCTGCGCTGTCGGATCCTTATATAGAATATCAATCCATTGGCGGAATACCACTCCAAAACCCATAACTTCCAGAACTGTGGACATAAAAGGCCATGCTACCGAATCGAACGCCTTTTCGATGTCCAGGGTAACCATTACTCTCGTGGAGGAATCAGTGGGGGGTAGCTGAAGATGGGTAAACACTCTACGCAAGTTAATGTCAGTGGATTTCCCCGGCATAAAACCGGTCTGGTCTATGTTAATCAGAGATGGTAAAATCGTCCGCAGTCTGGTCGCCAACATTTTTGTCAAAATCTTAAGGTCATAATTTAGCAAGGAAATTGGCCTGTAAGAAGCACAGAGTGATACGTCTATTACAGATAACTTTGAATGTGTTTTTCAGTTCTTGTCCTCCAATGCTACAAAACAACTCAGAAATGTTTTGTTCAGCCTTCTGGTTTACTTTAGCGGGGTTGTTGCTCTGATTTCGGAGTTAAGGCCTCTGTCTGCTTCTCTATAGACTTCTGTGCACAGATCCACAACCCTGGTTGCTCCCGAGGAGTTAAATGGACTTCAAAAAATGTGGAGACCTCAACACTAGTCAGCACCCCAACCATGACTGCTCAATAGGTCTAGGTACAAATGAATGCAACACAATGGGATCAAATACCCCACGACCCTTGCCCTTTTACCCCATTAAATAAAACACTTACAACCATTAGGTTGGAAAGGGCAAGGCCACAGCTTTATTAAATTCCAACACGTAACATGAACACATTTAACCAGTGGCAGTCACAGTTGTACTGTGAGCACTCTATTCCAAAAAGGGGGAAGTGGTGCCTGTCCTTACCATAAGGCCCCTTTCACACTGGGGCGGTTTGCAGGCACTATTGCGCTAAAAATAGCGCCTGCAAACCAACCCGAAACAGCTGTTGCTGTGTCTTCAGTGTGAAAGCCCGAGGGCTTTCACACTAAAGAGGTGCGCTTGCAGGACGCTGAAAAATGTCCTGCAAGCCACATCTTTGGTGCGCTGTAGGAGTGGTATATTTACCGCTCCTATAGCGCCCCTTCCCATTGAAAACAATGGGGCATCGCTCCGAACCCGCCCGCAAAACGCCGCTGCAGCGGCGGTTTGCGAACGGTATTAACCCTTTTTCGGCAGCTCGCGGGTGGTAAAACCGCTCCGCTAGCGGCCGAAATGCGCAGCTAAAACGACGGTAAAGCGGCGCTAAATATAGCGTGGCTTTACCGCCAGCTCCCCCAACGCCCCAGTGTGAAACCAGCCTAAGTGCTGGACAGAGCCTACTTCCAATTTTTTTTATCAAGGGCATAGACCATTACAGCAACTTTAAATGCTGGCAAGATCAAGAAACCGCAGCAAGCTATGACATACCATAACAGAGGAAAAAAAGGGTGCGGGAGGGTGTGCAGCTCTTCCATCCATCTTCTTCTGAAAGACCCAGAATTCCCTGAGCTCAGGCCCATTCCATCCCCATGTTTCCACCAAGCGTCTCCTTTGTCCGGCACCTGGCCATGCCCCCATCAGTCAAGGCTCTCTTTCCCTAGGGGGGGGGGGTCAAGAGGCCTTCATAAGAGCTGGTCACCACCAAAATGTGGACCCAGGGTTGGAAGCTTCAACCTGCCCAATACTGAAAGATGTATACAGCTCCAGGTACAAATACCAAGACCTCACCTCTCTTGCACAGCCTGGGTGCTGGCTCTGTGTATAGAGCACATGCAATAGAGGAAATCCGGACAGCCGTACTCCAGTGAAAAATGTCTTTATTGAATAAAATCAGTCCATACAGCAATCAAGGACAGTGGATGAAGAAGCTGACGCGTCTCACACCCCTTACTGGTGCTTAGTCATAGCTTCTGCCCAATACTCCTCAAAGCTTCGAGCTCCAGGACCCTGACAAGGGTTTACTTTAAACCTGGAGATAACTGCAAGATTTTCTATACTGAAAACAAAAACACCCCTGAGCTCCTCATCTCCCCACCTTTACACCTTTAAAGGGGTTGTAAAGCTTTGTGTTTTTTCACCTTAATGCATCCTATGCATTAAGGTGAAAAAACACCTTGCAGTCACCAACCCCCCTGAGCCCACGTTTTATTTACCTGAGACACGGATCTCCTTGGGAGCAATCCTGCGTTGCTTTCACCGAGCTCTAGTCGGCTCTTCATTGGATGATTGTTAGCAGCGCAGCCATTGGCTCCCGCTGCTGTCAATCAAATCAATGAGGTTGTGAGCCGGGGAGGCGGGTCCGAGTCATACAGTTGGCGGCTATGGCCGCCGAGTGTAACACATGGGAGCGCACCCGCAAGCTAACCCCCTCGGGAGAGAGCTTCCCAGAGGGGGTTATCTGATGCGGGGAGGAGCCGTGAGAGCCGCCGTGGGACCCCAGAAGAGGACGTTCGGGGCCACTCTGTGCAAAACGAACTGCAAAGTGGAGGCAAGTATGACGTGTTTGTTTTTAAAAAATATAGAAAAATGAACCCATACAACCCCTTTAATACAAAATACTACACAATTTTACCTCTTGATCTGGCACAACCCTGTCACATTAGCAAATGGTGTGGTTGGTCCAACAATCTACACAGAAAACAAGTGGCAATGTCAACTCTTCCTGAAAATCCATATGTGGTGGCCATTTTAAAAGGTAACAACATGATAAAATAACAAGGAATTGGTTTAGTTGAAAGTGGAACTGCAGTCTGTTCACGTAATTTGTAATAAAAACATCTTTGCCATTCTGAAGCTTCCCTCCAACCACTTTGCATATTATTTTATATATACTGTGATTCTGTATTGTCAAATATGCTGCAGAAATCTACTTCCACTAAGCCTGGCTTCAGCCATTTTAACTGTGGGCAGCTGAAGCTGGTGCCTGTAAACTTCCTGGATTAACACAGACACACACCTCCAGCTCTGCAGCTCTCATTGGCCCTCTTATGACTCATCCCCCCCTCCATTCCTGGCAAACTGTCACTAGAGTGATAGAGAGCGCTGTGCATGATATCACAAGCCTAGGTTAATGACCAGACAAGAAACAGGAAGTGGGCTGTATAAGGGATTTACTGGCAGAAAAAAAAGGTTTTACTATCCAAAGTTAAAACAACAACAAGGGCAGAAGATTTAATAGATGGAAAGTTGAAAAAAATTACTGAAGGTCCGCTTTAAAAAAGAGAAATCAGCAATACAAAACAATACAAATTCATAAAGCTTAACTGGCGTCTTCAAAATTTCTCTGAAAATGAAGACATACACGAGTGGCTTGAAATTACTTTGTAAGTTGGTGATAATAACGCCCTATTGCAATAAAATTTTAAGTTCTGAGGGTTTCAATTATGATTTCTTCCAAAACCACATGCTCAGCTTTGATTTAGTCGGTGGCCATTCGAGCGGCAAATTTCAAGGCAATTTTAAGACTATTGTGGCTTGTATAGATCTGCAGTGTTGTGCGAGGACATTGTGCCGGTACTTTGCTGTCCGTTTTGCTTTGCACAAAAGTTAATGGAGGTTATACACAGCGATAGATTATAACTAGACAGAAAACGTGCAGAGAACTTTAAGGGCCATTAAGACTATTGTGTTCAGTACAAAGCTAAGTGTACTGTGCTGCGATTCTATACAAGACACATGACACAGTCAGTGCACCACCACATAAATGTATTTTAGCACAGGGCTTGACAAATTTGCTTGGAATCTAGGAGCCAGCTAAAAAAGTTAGGAGCCAGTTTTTTTTTTTTTTAACGACGACAACGACTGACAGGTGGCACTGGGCACCGTAGGATGTCCTCCCAGAACCTTGCTCCTGCGCGCCCCCTGGGGCGCGCACTCGGGCACATCCGTGACCGACAGGTCCCGAGGACCCGGCGCATCGCGGTTAGCGGCCGTTTACCACGTGATCGCTCTGTCAAATGACGGTGCGATCACATGTACACAAACCGGCATCACGTCATGACGCCGGTTCCTCCCTCCCCTCTCTGTATCGATCGGTACAGTGAGTGGGGAGAAGCTGAGAGGGGGAGAGATGGGACCAGCGCTGTGGGCTGGATGTGTAGTGCCCACAGCGCTGGTCACTGACAGCTACACTGCCAGCACTGTGCAATACTCTGCCAGCACTGTGCCAATAAATTTTAATAGAAACAAAGAATTTTATTTTTTTTACCGAATTTTCAGTATTTTTTGATTTATAGCGCAAAAAATAAAAAACCCAGTGGTGATTAAATACCACCAAAAGAAAGCTCTATTTGTGTGAAAAAAAGGACAAAAAATTCATTTGGGTACAGTGTTGCATGACTGAGAAATTGTCATTTAAAGTGTGAGAGCACTGAAAGCTGAAAAGTGCCCAGTGGTTAACATTGCATTAGCATTGTTAGAGGTGTTGCAATACCAACGGCCACCACAAGATGGCGCCATATTACAGAAGGATTTCAGAGGCCGCAAAGACGCGGCCTAAATTTCTGGCCGGCGCGGCCCGATGCGATCGCACGGCGGGGGTCGGTGTCCACAGGTTGACGGGGTACCGCAGCTGTGTCACCCCAGGCGCCAGGACCCCAATTCTAGGCGCAATTGCCCACGGGGTTTGTCGAGCCCTGTTTTAGCATAACCCAACATACAGTATCTCACAAAAGTGAGTACACCCCTCACAGTTTTGTAAATATTTTCTTCTATCTTTTCATGTGACAACACTGAAGAAATTACACTTTGCTACAATGTAAAGTAGTGAGTGTACAGCTTGTATAACAGTGTAAATTTGCCGTCCCCTCAAAATAACTCAACACACAGCCATTAATGTCTAAATCGCTGGCAACAAAAGTGAGTACACCCCTTAGTGAAAATGTCCAAATTGGGCCCTATTAGCCATTTTCTCTCCCCGGTTTCATGTGACTCGTTAGTGTTAAAAGGTCTCAGGTGTAAATGGGGAGCAGGTGTGTTAACCACCTGAGACCCAGTATACGTCATATGACGTCTTTTTGGTCTCAGGGGTATATCTGAATGATGCCTGTAGCTACAGACATCATTCAGATATTGCCGGTTTCAGCCGGCGATTCCCTGCACCATAAGAACGATCATAGCGGCTGTTCCGCCGCTTGATCGTTCTTACGGGCGGCGGGAGGGGACGCCCCCCCCCGCCCGCCGCCCTCCGGTGCTTCTACCGACTCACCGCTTCCATCGGTGAGTCGGACTCGGGATCCGCCGGCACCGGATGATGCACATAGAGATTTCCGGCGGACCAGATGGTCGCCGGAGTCTCTATGATCGTTCGGAGGCCGGGCGCGATGTTATGACGTCACGCCCGGCCTCTGCATTCAAAAAACGGCGCCGCCTCCGCTGGGAAGCGGTGATCGTTTTTTTTTTTTTTTTTTTTTTGATTTTAGGCTTCCCAGCCTAGGAGGTGAGATGTGGGGTCTTATTGACCCCATATCTCACTGTAAATAGGTCCGATCGTGTCATATTCCTATTACAAGGGATGTTTACATTCCTTGTAATAGGAATAAAAGTAATCAAATATTTTATTTTTTTTTTTAAAGTTGTTGAACTAAAAAAAATAAAATAAAATGAACAATAAAAAGAAAAACATTTTTTTTTAAAGCGCCCTGTCCCCGCGAGCTCGTACGCAGAAGCGAACGCATACGTAAGTCCCGCCCACATATGAAAACGGTGTTCAAACCACACATGTGAGGTATCGCCGCGAACGTTAGAGCGAGAGCAATAATTCTAGCCCTAGACCTCCTCTGTAACTCAAAATATGTAACCAGTAAAAAATGTTAAAGCGTCGACTATGGGGATTTTTAAATACCAAAGTTTGGCGCCATTCCACAAGCGCATGCAATTTTGAAGCGTGACATGTTGGGTATCTATTTACTCGGCGTATCTTCATCTTTCACATTATGCAAAAAAATTGGGCTAACTTTACTGTTTTGTTTTTTTTTAAAGCAGGAAACTGTTTTTTTTCTGAAAAAAACGCGTTCGAAAAATTGCTGCGCAAATACCGTGCGAGATAAAAAGTTGCAACGACCGCCATTGTATTCTTTAGGGTCTTTGCTAAAAAAACATATATAATGTTTGGGGGTTCTATGTAATTTTCTAGCAAAAAAATTTGGAATTTTGTAGGAGAGAAATGTCAGAATTGGCCTGGGTCTCAGGTGGTTAAATTTGGTATTATCGCTCTCACTCTCTCATACTGGTCACTGGAAGTTCAACATGGCACCTCATGGCAAAGAACTCTCTGAGGATCTGAGAAAAAAAAAAAGAATTGTTGCTCTACATAAAGATGCCCTAGGCTATAAGAAGATTGCCAAGACCCTGAAACTGAGCTGCAGCACGGTGGGCAACACCCGTGCGATCCGATTCTAGTGGGGGGAAAAACAAGTCCTCTTCTGTGCGAATCTAATGCGAGTTCAGCCATACAACTGTATGGCTGAACTTGCATTGCTCAGAGATCGCATGTGATCGGCACCTGCAGTGCGGGTCTGAATCACATGCGATCTCTGAGATCGCAGCAGTGTGAACCTGGGCTCAAGGAGTCTTGGCACTGTAGATTGTTGGGTAGGTGACTCTGAAACAAATAGGCAGCAATCTACATTCAGTGCAGGACCAAAATTTGTGATCACTGAATTCCAGATATATTCACTACAGTATATGGCTCAGCAGTAGATGTACAGCCCTCTCTGTGATTCATTACAAAACCAGCACCATAAAGACATCTTGGTGTAGAGGAACTGGAGTGTCCTGCACAGATCCTCAACCCTATTGAACACCTTTGGGATGAATTGAAATGGTAATTATAAACCAGGTCTTCAAACCCAACATCAGTACTTGGTCCTTACAAATGATCTTTCGGCTGAATGGACACAAATTCCCATAGACACCCTCCAAAATCTTGTGAATAAGCTTCCAAGAGGGGTGGAGACTGTCTTAACAATAAAAGGAGAGCCAACTTCATGATGATGCCCATGGTTTTGGAATGGGATCTCCAACAAGCTCAACAAAAAAAGTGAGAGTGGAGGGTCAGGTGTCAATAAATGTTGGCCATACAAATCCCATAGTCCATCTCGGTAGTGAGCAAAAAAAGAGGGTGGTTATGTTACTATACACAATGGGACAATAGAGAACAAGCGTAGCCATCTTCTAACAGGGATTGGATTACAGGAAGTCGGATCACTAGACATTTTTTTTTTTCAAACGAATCTGAAGGCAATAGAAGGTACTTTCAAGTAAAGAATACATACTTGAAGAGAATTTTTATTAAACCAGAGTTTAGTGTCACTTTAAAATCAGTGATTCTTAAACTGTGTGCCACGTGAGATTTGCAGGTGTGCCGTAGGAGATCTGAAAAAAATATTTAAAATTGCTAGCGTTTTGAAACATATCAAAAAATCCAATGGTAAATCGATGTTGCTGGAAGGCTCCAGCACTGTACTCCTCTCACTCCAGTGCTCTTGCCTGTGGGTGGTCCCTCAGCATTATCACGTACAATAAAAGGGTATCACATTGTACATTGAGGAGTGTGGCCGCAATTGGGAGCACCTTAGAAAGGAGGTTTTGTTGGACTGGTTGCACTACTTTAGCTGGAGAAAGGAAGGAGGTAGGCGATATCCACTTATTCCTGCACCCTTGGATTGAAAAAGCAGTTAATCCCACTGCAAGGGTAGATTTTGGGGTAACTGGGGAGAGGGGGGTGCCATGGGTGTAAAAAGGTGTCCCCCCTTTTTATTTCAGAAAGATAGAGAGGATGGAAGCCTTCTCCAGTCAAGTCAGGTCAAGGAGGTCATTGCTAGTTATTATAAACCAGAGAATGGTTGTTGAATGGTGAAGAATGATTTTTGCGTCTCACTTTTCTTAGGCCCCATTCACACCTGAGTGACACTGCCACATCGCTTCTTTTGCATGTTTTTGGTGGTGCAATTTTGGAGCAGCACCATTCATTTTGAATTGGCCTTCCTCTGCTCCAAAACGCACCAAAGGAGCTCATGTCCCAAATTCTGGCATTGAGCCAAGGGCGTTTGGTGTTGTATTTTTTGTCGTGATTTTTGAGCATTTTGTTGCCAGACAATCACGGCAAAAAAAAAATTTAATCTTGAATCGCAGCCAGAATCCCGCGATTCCAATACGCTCAGGTGTGAACGGGGCCTTAGACGTGAGCACTAATAAATGCCAACTTATGAAACTGAAAAAAAAGAGGAGGAACTGAATTCTGGAAGCTTAGTTTTAAAAAAAAAATGCGGGTAGATGGCCAAGGAATAGAAACCAGTATTGGCCTTAGGTCCACCTGTAGCTGATCTTCCCCCACTACCGGCCTGCCATCAGTGTTCTGCATTGTGTCTCTGTATGGAGGTGGCCATCTTGGTAGAGGCAGGCCTTTGCTTCCTTATGTCAGAGCCTCCAGCAAGGAGAACAGTACAGTAGTGACATCACCAAATCACACTCCAAATCTCCTGAGACTAGCAGTCAGATCTCACACTGCAGTTATTACAGCTCATTTCCGGGTAAGCGTTGCCAGTTTCCCCGGCCATCAAGGCCGAGAAAGAATGTAATGCAGTGCGATGTGCATTGCATTACATTCAGTGGAGCACAGGGGGAGACATGCAGGGTCATTTATTCCATAGCACTACTACATACCCAATAAAACACTGCCATACACACCCATGTGTAGACATCAAACACATTTCCTACAGGAACAGCACAGTTTTTACAACCAGCACAAAAGGTTTATGACTGTCCTAAAATAAACCCTCAAGACTATTTTACTGTAAGCCAAGAAACTAATCTACAGTAATAAATAAGATAGACCCTGTCCCCAACTTGAAGTATAGCAGGTCAAAGCACAGAAAAATCAAGTACTTTATATGATTGTTGCAAGGTTTTCTTTCCAAGAACTTTTTATTTACCTGCAACGTGCTATTGGACTCTTTAGAAAACTTCACTGCGCCTCCAGAGTGCGGGGGCACATATGAAAACATTGTGCCGACTGATGTTCAACCCGTGTGGAAAAACACCAGTCACCGCATTATGTGTGAACGAGCCCGAAAACCAACTGACCAAGTGTCAAGGAATAGATAGCTTCCATTAAACGAATGCCCCGTACACACGATAGGATTTTCCGACAACAAATGTTGGATGTGAGCTTGTTATCAGAAAGTCAGACCGTGTGTATGCTCCATAGAACATTTGTTGTTGGAATTTCCGCCAACAAATGTTTTAGAGCAGGTTCCGAGCGTGTGTACATAAGTTTCAACGCACAAAAGTCCACACATGCTCAGAATCAAACAGAAGAGCCGCACTGGCTATTGAAGTAAATTTTTCTCGGCTAGTCGTACATCTTGTACGTCACCGCGTTCTTGACGTTTTTTGGAATTTCCGACAACATTTGTGTGACCGTGTGTATGCAAGACAAGTTTGAGCCAACATCCTTCGGAAAGAAATCCATGGTTAATCTGTGAAAACTTCTCAATCTGACCTGTTGGTAGTACTTTAGGACTGTTAAACTGTATTACAGGATTCCCATGGAGCTTTGAAGCTTTTGACAGATTCTCTTTAATGTGACATTAGAAAGAAAAAAAAAAACACAACATTAAATGCATTGTGGAAGAGCTTCTGAGACTAGTAGACTAGAGACAGAAAAAAAGTGGTAGCAATGATAAAGGCCAACTTATGAAACTGAAAAAAAAAGAGAGGAACTGAATTCTGGAAGCTTAGGTTTTTAAAAAAATGCAGGTAGATGGCCAAGGAATAGAAACCAGTATTGGCCTTAGGTCCACCTGTAACCTATCTCCCCCCACTACTGACCTGCCATCAGTGTTCTGCATTGTGTCTCTGTATAGAGGTGGCCATCTTGGTAGAGGCAGGTGTTTGCTTCCTTATGTCAGAGCCTCCAGCAAGGAGAACAGTACAGTAGTGACATCACCAAATCACACTCCAAATCTCCTGAGACTAGCAGTCAGATCTCACACTGCAGTTATTACAGCTCATTTCCGGGTAAGCGTTGCCAGTTTCTCCGGCCATCAAGGCCGAGAAAGAATGTAATGCAGTGCGATGTGCATTGCATTACCTTCAGTGGAGCACAGGGGGAGACATGCAGGGTCTCCCCCCTCAAAAAAAAAAAAATGTAGGTCCCCAGTCCAACATATATGCCCGTACAAGAGCAAACGCACGTGTTGGGGAGCCTACGCCTGAAAATGACAAATGCGATACACGTGTTACATATTGCCATACACGCTGGAATGAGAGCAATAATTCTAGCACCAGACCTCCTTCGTAACACTAAACTGATGACTAATAGGAGGCTTTTAAATTGTCGACTAGGGATAATATAGGGCACTGACATGTTGAGTATCTATTTTCTCAGAGCAACCTCAGCTTATATTTTACCCCAAAAAAATGGGTCACTTGTTGCATTTTTGTGCCCCCTAAAATCAACTTTTAATGTGTTTTTTTTAACTAAAATTAGCTTTTTAGAAATTTGTGGTAAGATCTACGACTATTTTATTCTCTAGGGTGTCTTCTTTCAGAAAAGATATAATGTTTGGGGGTTTTATGTAATCTTCAGCTCTAAAATTATTTTTTAAACATGTGCAAAAAAGAAAAAAAAACGCCTCTGGCAGCGAAAGGGTTAAAGGATAAGTTCACCTTCAGTAACATGTTCTAGCTGTAAGCTTTGTTAGTTAAAAAAAATAATGGCTCCTAACTTTTTTAGCTGGCTCCTAGATTCAAAGCAAAATGTGTCAAGCCCTGGTCTATTTGATGACAGCGATTATCATAAATGTACATTAGAAATATGGAATACTAAAACAACTTCGAGGTCGGCTCCCAGAGATAAATGGGAGGCTGCAACATATAGGCCTATATTTTATGATGTACATTTTTTTAATGGCTAGCTTTTTATGCAATAACAAAAAAAAAAAAATAATATATATATATATATATATATATATATATATATATATATATATATATATATATATATATTATATATATATATATATATATTCCCATTAATTCATTAAAATTAACTGCTTCAGCCCCGGAAGATTTAACCCCCCTCCTTGACCAGAGCACTTTTTGTGATTCGGCACTGCGTCGCTTTAACTGAAAATTGCGTGGCCGTGCGACGTTGCACCCAAACAAAATTGACGTCCTTTTTTTCTCACAAATAGAGCTTTTTTTTTTTGGTGGCATTTGATCACCTCTGTGGTTTTTATTTTTTGCGTTATAAACAAAAAAAAAGTGCGACAATTTTTAAAAAAAAGCAATATTTTTTACTTTTTGCTATAATAAATATCCCCCAAAAATATAAAAATTTTCCTCAGGTTTAGGCCGATATGTATTCTTCTACATATTTTTGGTTAAAAAAAAACAAAATAAAAAAACAAAAAAAAAATGCAATAAGCATATATTGATTGGTTTGTGCAAAAGTGATAGCGTCTACAAAATAGGGAATAGTTTTATGGCATTTTTATTATTAATTTGTTTCATTAGTAATGGCGGCGATCTGCGATTTTTATAGTGACTGTGACATTATGGCGGACACTTTTGACACTATATTGGGACCATTGCCATTTATACAGCGATCAGTACTATAAAATGCACTGATTACTGTGTAAATTACACTGGCAGGGAAGTGGTTAAACAGTAGGGGGCGATCAAGGGGTTAAGTGTGTCCTAGGGAGTGATTCTAACTGTGGGGGGGGGGGGGGGGATGGGCTACCACTCACATGACAGCGATCACTGCTCCCGATGACAGGGAGCAATAAATCCCCATCATGTCACTAGGCAGAATGGGGAAATGCCTTGTTTACATAGGCATCTCCCCATTCTGCAGCTCCGTGACACGATCGCGGGACACTGGCGGACACTAAGTCCGGTCACGCTGTACGCAGCAGGCGCATGAGCGCCCGTCCTGTCAATTAAAGGGGACGTACAGGTACGCCCATTTGCCCACCGCTGCCATTGTGCTGATGTATATCGGCGCCCAGCAGTCAGCAAGTGGTTAAGTTGTGTCTATAGCAAGTCTTTACATCTCTGCTGCATAAACCAATACCATGTAAGCTGACGCATTCGATAAACGGAGACTTCAAATGAACAGCAGGTAGCTTCCATTTGTGTAATTACTTGAAAGTCGGTTTTGTGATGGAAAATATTCTTATAGAAAATGCACATGTACAGGTGACCCTAGATCGTGGGAAGAAGTAAACCCTTGTATTATTGAATAAAAATCACTCATCACTACATTCTTCATTTTAAATATCTTCTCATTTTAAGTTAAACAAGCAGTCTATGAATATATAATAATGTCCCTCTGGCTTTCTTCGTTCCTACTTTTTGAGATAATGAGGGACGCCCATAGCAAAATATGCAGACATAGGACAAGGACTAGTAAGTGAGAAAAAATAAAAATAAATAATATATAAAAGTTTGTAGATGCTCCAAATTTTTAGGGCAAGCAGTTTATGCTGGGACTTTCAAAAAGTGTTTCCCCAGTGCTAAACCTTTCATCCAATTTAGTAATCAGCATGTCAAAGCCAATATAAAAGGGAGGCCTTTGAGGGTTTAACAGGTCACCTATGCATGATTCAGAAGAATTCCCGCCCCTGCTTAATGATAGCAAGCTCATCATTAATTTGTGCCATTTAGATGGGTTAGTACAGCGCAGAGCGAGAGAATGATAAATTCATTTATAGATGGCCTTAAAGCCAAAATGAAAAACTCCATCTTATCAAAAGTGCTGCAATAATCCGACAGTCATATCTGCACAAAAAACCCACGTATGCACAGATCGCTGGCCAAAGCACTGCTTCTGATCTGCAGATGTGTGAAATTCCCTTTGCATGCTGTATTCCTGCTGCACGCCAAGTACCATACTACGCTAAAGGGAGCACAACATCACTTTCGCCTGGGCGGAAAAAAAACATTTATTTATTTTCTATAATGTTGGAGAGGGACAAACAAGTTTTTTTTCCTGAGTAAAAGGTCTGCTTTAACCACTTGAAGACCAGGCTTTTTCTGCCACTTTTTGTTTACAAGTTTAAATCAGTATTTTTTGCTAGAAAAAAAAAAAATACTAAAACATAATACATTTTTTTGTTTTTAAGCAAGTTTCAAGTTTGTCACATGGTATTTGCACAGCAATTTTGCAAACGCAATTTGTTTTGGAAAAAATAAACTTTAATGAAAACAATTATTTTTTTTTTTAAATGTGAAAGATGATGTTACACCAAGTAAATAGATGCGCAACAAGTCACGCTGTAAAATTGTGCATGCTCGTGGAATGGCGACAAAACTACAGTACTTAAAAAATCTCCATAAGCGACGCTTTACATTTTTTTTTTACAGGTTTCCCATTTAGAGATACAGAGGAGATCTAGAGCTAGGAGGTATTGCTCTAGCTCTAATGTTTGCAGCGATGCCCCACATGTGTGGTGCGAATACTGTTTACATATATGTGCGTGACTTACATATGCGTTAGCTTCTGCGCGTGAGCTTCCCTCGCAGAAGATCTCCTCTGTATCTCTAAATGGGAATAGGCGCTTTAATTTTTTTTTTCTGATTTATTTTACTTTTTATTTTTACACTGTCCTTTAATTTTTTTTCTATTACTTTGATTCCTATTACAAGAAATGTAAACATCCCTTGTAATAGAAACAAGGCTGACAGCTCTTTATGGAGAGATCCGGGGTCAAAAAGACCCCAAATCTCTCCTTTGCCTTTAAAAGGAAAAGATCAAATAAATTTTTATTTTTTTTGATCTTCTGCTTTAAAAAAAAAAAAAAAAGATAATAAAATTAATAAATATTATATAGTTTATCTCCACCCTGGACCGTCGCTCCAAGGCCATATAGGCATTCAAAGATGATCTACTCTTGGATCGCCTCTGGGACCAGCCGGCAGCACCGTCGGGTGGTTTACCGGGCAAACCGGTAGAAAACCCGAGAGACATCGGTGAGCGGCCGGGTGGGGGGACAGACGGACATATACCGCCCTTCTGAAAGCGTTCCAGTGGCTCGGATCGCTTTCATGAGTAAGCCAGCCACTAGCTGAAGAAAAATATCTTCAGCCATAATCCTGGTAAACAACTTCAAAGCTGCAACATGTATTGCTGTCTTGAAGTGGTTAAGCAAAAGCCATGCTGTCTCCTATATATCTTATCCTAGCAGCAGGTTTACTAAAATAATCACAACACAAGGGGCAGAGTGACATCAAAGAGTGACATCACTCAGGAGTGCCTAGAGCAGCCTGATGTCTAGATTGGACATCACACAATACAGAAGTGCTTACCCTAGATGCATGTATGGTCATTTGAATAAGTTAAAAAAAAAATGTCCCCTCTAATAATAATCATATTAAGTACCTTCAACTGCAGTCATTGTTGCCTCTTTTTTTCTAGTACTAAAAATCAATAGATAGATAATGAATATAAAGTGCAACATTGGTATTTGACGATCAAAAATGTTATTATATAACCAAAAGTTTCTGGACACCTGTCCATCACACATATATGAGCTTGTTGGACATCCTATACCAAAACCATGGGCATTAATATAGAGATGACCCTCTTTTGCAGCTATAACAGCCACCACTCTTCTTGGAAGGCTTTCCACGTGATTTTGGAGTGTGTCTACTGGAATTTATGCCCATTCAGCCAGGAGAACCTTTGAGAGGTCAGGTACTGATCTTTGATGAAAAGACCTGGCTCACAGTTGATGTAGTGAATGATTCCAAAGGTATTTAGTAGGGTTGAGGTTAGGGCTCCACACAACTCATTAAAGCGGAGGTCCGCCCACCGCCCCAAAAATTAAAAGCCAGCAGCCTCACATACATACTTTAATAAATCGGACACTTACATGTCCTGGAGTCCAACGATGTTGGCACTGCAGCTGATGTTTCCATCAGCTGTCGGGTGCATGCTGCCTGCATTGCGAGTAAGGGAACACGACAGTGAAGCCTTATGGCTTCACACCGGAAATCCTACTGCGCATTCTGCTCCTCTCCTCTCTCCTACTGGCCCGGTGGCCGGGGAAGGGAGAGGGAGGAGTGAGCCTGGGCGGTGACGTCAATACCCGCGGCTGAGGCTCCCGGAAGTGGGAACAGGATACCTGTGAAAGACAAGGGAGGGAGTACAACGAGCAAAAGTTTCACTTCTGGGTGGAACTCCGCTTTAATCCATGTCTTGGAGCTGACTTTGTGCAAAGGGGAGCAGTCATATTGGACTGTTACCATAAAGGTTTAAAGTGCACAGTTGCCTTTGTATGTATGCAACACTTGAGCTTAAGAATTTGGACGGGTGCCCACATACTATTGCCTATATTGTGTAGCTACTGGTGTCCAAAAATAGGCCTAGCATTCCCAGAATCCTTTGTGGGTCTGTCATGAAACACAAACCTCCATAAAACATTTCAGTGCAATAAATGGTTACCTTATTGAGGTGGGGGTTTCTGGTGATGTCATATCCCCTCTTTTTAATATGCTGTGTCTTATTGGAAAGCTCGTTGCCGGATCCAGCGTGACACACTCTGACCAGATTCCAGCTCACTCTCTGAGGGTTCCTGACCAAAGAGAGCCATGACCCAACTCTTAGTGCGCAAGGGGCAGCTTTATTTCCCGTTGACAGGATACGATTGACTATCAAGCTATTCATTTTTTTTTATCTGAAAAAAAAAAAAATATATAGAAAACAAATATTCAGTCATTGCATATAGTTAAAAAAATAAATAAAAAAAAAAGGCAGCAAGGGGAAACTATTCTTTTTTTTATCATGGCACTCAATCCAAATGTCTACCCATTGTTCTACCATTAGAGCTTATTGCTTGCAGGCTATAGGCAAAAGTTGGGTTTTACCTTACTATGTATTTTTTATACACACTGGATACTAATGTATAATAAATGGGAGGAAAGGGTTGTGCCGCCCCTGCCAGATAGACATTTAGCCTGATCTAGAAAACCAATGGCAGATTGGTACTAGAAAAAAAGAGAGAAAAATAAAACACACACAAAATGTCTGGTCCCCTACTTGGTTTAAGGAGCACCCCGTTTTATGCATGAAAACGGCTATTGCCAGAACCTCATATGAATTTGTATGACCTCCTCAAACCTTATTCCACCGATGAGTTGAATCCAGCTCCTCCGTTACACATTTTCCATTAAAATGTAGAACACAAATGTAGACCAGCACCACAATAAATAAATACCCCCCCCCCCCCATTTCCCAGAAACAACCATTCAGTACACCAAACAATCAAGCTAGTATCCTCATAGCAAGAAGGTGAGTTGTGTGCTGGCCTTTTTAAGAAACACCAGCCTGTATCATCTTTAGTACCAGGCAAGAGCACCAAACATTCAACTGCCCATCCCTAAACACAATAACCTAGAAAATAAAGCATGCGTGTGTGCCGCTCAGGCTCTATAGGGAGGGGGTATGTAGACAGTTCATCCACAGCTGCTACTAGAATGCTGACAGGGGATGGAGCCCGTCCCAGCTCCTGCAAGAGTTCAAGGAAGGAAGGGTGACCCCTGGTGACGCCCATCTATGGTGTCCTACTGTGATGAATGGAGTGGCAACCTCAGCCTGGACTCCGACCAGGCCACATCCACAATGCGTTTCACTACGCCCCCTGGAGCTTAGTCATGGGAATCATGACTAGGCTCTGGGGGGCCGGAGTGAAACGCGTTGGATGCATGGCTTAGTCAGAGTCCAGGCTGAAGGTTTTTTTTTTTGGGGACTTTGAATGAGACATATGTGTCCATACATATCCCTGAATCTAGTACATAGAAGAGAGGATGGGACTTTAAAATGGTTGTTAACCCTTTACAACCATTTTCACCTACAGGTAAGCCTGATGGGTTTTACTTCCTCTTTGTTTCCCTGCAAAGGTAAAGCATAATGGGCTATTTATGCATCGTATAGTAGCCCATTATGTGTCACTTAGCTGACACAGAAGCCAGCGATGTCCCCGCTGGCTGGAAGCGTCCATCTTCAACCCTCTTCCTTCCGGGGTCGCGAACTCCGGCTCTGTGACTGGCCAGAGTCGCGTGACGCAAGCGCACGGGAGCCGCCAGTCACGGCATGACCCCAGCTAGAAACGGCACAACGTGCCCTTTCTAAAGTGCGCATGCGCCGAACAACTCATCGTACGGGGAATTGTAAATATCTCCTAAACCGTGCAGGTTTAGGAGATATTACCAGCACCTACAGGTAAGCCTTATTATAGGGTTTAAAAAAGAAGTGACCTTCGCGCTGAATAGAACTACTAAACACAGGTGACACGAATGTTCTAAAAATACCTCAAAGGGGTGTAATAAAATGCCTATAAAATAGAATAAAATTCTTAAGAAAGCTGCAAAACCTGATGGTAAACACTAGACCACATGTGAAATAAAAGAATAAATGATTTTGTGCTAAACCGTGGCAATAATACACAAAAAATGTATGATTTAAAATAAAAACATGGACATATATATATGAGCAATAACGTGCGCAAAGCGCTAAAGTGCATAAAACAGTGAATAATACTAGGAAGTATAATGCATAATGTAACGTGCAAAATTACATAAAGTGCATATAATAGAAAGTGCAAAAATAACATAAAGTGCATATAATCTATCAAATATGGATCAGTGGAAGTGACTGTGATTCCATGAAGAGTCCCATGGATAAATGAAAGTTCAAGGTATTAATAGTATTGATGATATTAATCCATGTTGTCCATACAAATGAGGTAGAAATGTTGGAAATAGATAAGTGTCCATCAATCCCACCGACGTCACATGTGTCCCGTCTATATCACAATGTGTGGGTGTGGAAACTTGAAGTTGATGTTTAAGGAAAAAACAGCAGATGGATGCAACAGCAAAGAATCCCCAACTAGTACTCCCTAGCCTCTCACCTTAGGGCCAGTGTTTATGGGCACTGGGAATGTTGGTGGCTTGATCCAGATTCCTCTCCTCCACTCGGTCCCGGGAATGCAGTGAATTCAAACAATGCTTAGGGCCAGTGTTTATGGGCACTGGGAATATTGGTGGCTTGATCCAGATTCCTCTCCTCCACTCGGTCCCGGGAATGCAGTGAATTCAAACAATGCTACGATCCTCTCATAGGTTAGAGATGAAGGGTGAGAGAAGAAGGGTGGGGGGGAGTCCAATAGTGAAGTATGTTTGAATCAAACTAGGTTTATTGAAAAGCAAAAAACATCCTTACATCAATAACGAAAAAGATCCAGCAAATACAGGCGAGCAGCGCCAGTTGCACATCACTTCCGGTATCCTCCGGTATCCTCCAATCAGATTAATCCCTACCGGTTACGTCACTGTCTCGTGACTTCATCAGGGGAACCTGATTGGCTGTGGAAGACTGTTATTTATACTATGAAAACCGGATATAGAACGGCGGCCATATTGCCGAGGAGCGCAAATGTAAACAAACCGCGGCCATTTTCTTGTGGGCCGATAGCGGTAGTGACTGATAATGGGTGCTAGAGGTCGGACGAATCCGATTCTAGTTCTAATAACATTTAAAACTGACTCAGCGACGGTAGTAAACACTGGTCTTAAATCCTCCTAAATGTGAATCACCATAGAGGGGATTTAAAGTATCCGGGATAAGGCATACCACGTTTGTGATTATCTGTGAATCCGAACAGACAGGGAAAAAAGGTAGAAAGATAAACAAACAGCAACCCCCGCAGCCATTTTTTGATGGCCCGTTGTAGTGTTAAATAATCTTCATAACTTCAATGGAGTGGCTGCATTAATGCCATCATTAACTGATATACGACCACCTAATAGTGTGTAAATGGTTACAGGGTAATAAACCTGAACCATAGTGCACTAATAAATAGGGGATTGCATAAATATAGTCATAATGACTACACATAGATAATAAAAATAAACATAATATTAACGATAAATATAATTAAAAAAGGGGGTGAACTATCTGAGTAGTATGGCTATAGGCCCCTCATATTTTGCAACAACAACTCAGTAGTATATCGATCTGGACAAATAAAGGTTGTGTTAGAGGCTCTAAGAAATGCCACAACCAATCCATGGCCATTCAGTATAAATTACCCAATATCCTAAAACTAAAATAGATAAAAGCAGTGCCATTGTATTTAAAAAATATACAATAATCAATCCTAAATTTGCATATTGCGGGATATTAATTATAAATCCCACAATATAAATAATTAAAACCTCTATGATGTGGACTTCGATCTACAAGTGATTAAACAACAAAGGCACGGTTAAAATAATAAAAAAGAGTAATAATTAAGCTATTAAACAAGCACCAGATGTAAGGTATAAATGAATCTAAAAACGTATATATCAATTAATACCTAGCAAATCGTAAATATTAAAATGTCGATTAAAAATCTGCTAATGGTGCCGTGAGTTCAAACCTCCAACCACAGCCATTAGAGTCCATACAGTCCGTGAGGATAAATATCCTACAATCAAAGACATACGTTTAAAATATTTTAAAATACCAAAGATAACAACCGGGACCTGTTAGTCTAGTAGGTATTAGACACACTGGTCCAATGGGTGCCAAATGAATAATATGAATATATATATATATATCTCTTGGCACCTAAATAGTAACAGAGACAATATATTGAGGTGTATTCAAATTTTGTCACCCTATAGGTGACGATAGTCTCTGTAAATACCTCCATACCGGAAGAGATGCGTCTGGCCCTTTACATGAATTCAATGATACAAAAAATAATAAATAATAAGCACAGTGTGCAAGCTGCTGACACAATGAATACCATTAAAAATTACTCAGAAAACAATTCAAATCGAAATCAACATTCAGTCCTTCTGGTGTGAGGGTCCTCATAGTATGAATCCACATGGATTCCTTTTGGCTTATAACTCTAACTCTGTGGCTCCCTCTCCATGATGGATTGTAGCGTTCTATACCCCAGAACTGTAGCTGATTGGGATCTTTATTATGTACTGCAGCAAAGTGTCTCGACACACTGTGTTTGGGGAACCCCTTAATAATATTTAGGATATGTTCTTCTATACGTACTTTGAGCTCTCTCTTGGTTCTACCTATATATTGCAAATTGCAACTACATTGTAAGCAATAAACTACACCCTCGGTACGGCAGCTAATAAAGTCCTTAATAGGGTAAACCTGCCCTGTAGTGGTGGATTTGAACTCAAATCGCTTACCCTGAAATTTACGTGCCTTTCGGCACGCATAGCAGTTCCTACAAGGGTAAAAGCCCTTTCCCGTGAAAAATGTGAAACCTCTCTCTTTGCTGTTGCATCCATCTGCTGTTTTTTCCTTAAACATCAACTTCAAGTTTCCACACCCACACATTGTGATATAGACGGGACACATGTGACGTCGGTGGGATTGATGGACACTTATCTATTTCCAACATTTCTACCTCATTTGTATGGACAACATGGATTAATATCATCAATACTATTAATACCTTGAACTTTCATTTATCCATGGGACTCTTCATGGAATCACAGTCACTTCCACTGATCCATATTTGATAGATTATATGCACTTTATGTTATTTTTGCACTTTCTATTATATGCACTTTATGTAATTTTGCACGTTACATTATGCATTATACTTCCTAGTATTATTCACTGTTTTATGCACTTTAGCGCTTTGCGCACGTTATTGCTCATATATATATGTCCATGTTTTTATTTTAAATCATACATTTTTTGTGTATTATTGCCACGGTTTAGCGCAAAATCATTTATTCTTTTATTATAGGGTTTACTTCCTCTTTAACCACTTCACCCCTGGAAGGATTTACCCCCTTAAGGACCAGGCTATTTTTTGCGATATGACACTGCGTTGCTTTAACTGACAATTGCGCGGTCATGACATAATGTACACAAATAGAGCTTTCTTTTGGTGGCATTTAATCACCTCTGCGGTTTTAATTTTTTGCGCTATAAACAAAAAACTATATTTTTAACTTTTTGCTATCATAAATATCCCCAATTTTTAAAAAACAAAAATAATTTCTTCTACATATTTTTGGTAAAATAAATAAATCGCAATGAAGCGTATATTAATTGGTTTGCGCAAAATTCATAGCGTCTACAAAATAGGGGATATATTTATGGCATTTTTTTAAATCAATTATTTATTTATTTTTTTACTAGTAATGGCAGAGATCTGAGATTTATAGCGGGACTGCGACATTGCGGATGACAGATTGGACACTTTTTTGGGACCAGTGACATTTATACAGCGATCAGAGCTAAAAATAGCCACTGATTACTGTATAAATGTCACTGGCAGGAAAGGGGCTGGCACTAGGGGGCAATCAAGGGGTTAAGTGTTCCCTAGGGAGGGGTTTCTAACTGGGGGGGGGTGGACTGCCTGGGGGTAGAGAAAGATCGCTGTTCCTGATTACTAGGAACAGCAGATCTTTCTCTACTTTCCTGACAGGACAGGGATCTGTCTGCTTACATTGACAGATCCCTGTTCTGGTTCTCTTAGGCGCGATCGCGGGTCGCCGGCCACGTGCATCGGCTCCGGTGTCGTGGCATGCGCATGCCCCCCCTATAGCTCTTAAAGCGTCCGCATACTCGTACGGTGATTCACACAGCTGTGCCAACCAGTATAATGATGGCGGCTGGTGGGTGAGCAGTTAAATGAGGTGTGTAGTACATAGAAGAGAGGTTGGGACTTTAAATGAGGTGCGTTTTATATGGATGTGTTTATTGTTTAAAACACACAGCAGTAGCATGCAGCATTGAGTACATACAAATATAGTAAACACGTAAAAAGCATGTTGCAAGCCATAAACATGTAAATATCGTCTTATAATGGCAATGTTAAAAAAAGGTAATCCTCCATGAAATGGAATCTTTGAAACCCAAGGTTTGGTCCTGAAAAGTAAAACATGATGCATCTTTGTAAGCCCGATGCGTTTGATGGCATAATGCCACTCTTCAGGGGCAGATGCGTGGTAAGTTAGATCTACAAAAAACAAGGGTATATTACATGAAGTCTAAACATAAACCCCCCCCCCCCCCCCTGAAAGTGGTAACAAGTGAATAGGATCAGGGGCAATTGCACCCCCCACCCCCCGAGAAATTAGTTGCGGGCGGCTGGGTGGGTGAGAGATCGGGCGGGCCGGGCTTCCGGGTGGCTCGGTGTGTGAACATAGAGAGCAGTGAGCTGAGCCGGCGGGTGGCCAATCAGTGAGCCGGCGAGTGGGGGAGCAGAGAGATGACATCATCTCTTACCTCCCCCGTGTCCGCCCTGCATCCCTGCAGTAAATTCCACCCTCACTGTGCAGGCAGCGCGGGCAGCAGAGAGATTACATTATCTCACTGCTGCCTGACTCTGGATGGGACAAAGCAAGAGACAAGCAAAACACCACCTTAGCAGGCAAGTGACAATCTTCAAGGTGTAGCAGGTGACGTGGCAAGGGACAATCCGCAGTGTATGGCAGGCAACGTGGCACGTGACAATCCGCACCATGTGGTAGGTGACGTGGCATGTGACAATCCGCAACGTGTGGCAAGTGACAATCCACATCTGGTGGCAGGCGACGGTGGCAAGTGACACTCAGGGCTCCCACTGATTCTGCATTATGGTGAGTTGAACCATTTCATTTTATATAACAATGTAATAATATAAATAATGTACGTCAATTATCCTGACACCATAACAACCATGGTGCCAGGATGATTGAAGCGCCAACACCAGCCATTTCCCAATAAAGTGCCCGCAAAAAAAAACATTTCTGGCAGTGCCCCTCCCGAGACTAGACTCTGGATCCGCCCCTGAATAGGATGATATAACAAAGTGATTACCTTGAAAGGCTGAGCAGAGGCATAGTAGAGAAGATACATAGTGTGTGCTGGTGGCAAAGATAGCCAACAGCAGATGAGCAGAGTAAGTGTTCCCAGTTTTATCCAAACGAGCCCAACCAGCGTCACGCTGGCATGACACGAGGAAGAGGTGTCTGGACAAAGGCGGCCAACGGCGTTCATTAGATACCAGATGTGACTTCCAATTGGTCAGCCGAGATGACGTGTCTCGCCCCGACATGACAACGCCAACAAAGGATCGGGTGTACAGGGCGGGTGCGTGGCACCAATGTGCAGAGGGATTAATTTTTAAAGTGATGTTTTATTAAGATATGCAATCCACAGTCACTTCATATCTCCATATTTGGATATATCTGCCATATAGATACTGATCATCATATTTACCATCTTCACCTTGTTTGACAGCAGCGGCAGCCAATGGCACCACTGCTGTGTCCCAGCCAATCAGGAGGGAGAATCTCGGATGGCTGAGACACTCGTAGACATCACTGGACAGAGAGGGACCTCAGGTAAGTGTTAGGGGGGGGCTGCTGCACACAGGAGGCTTTTTATCTTAATGCATAGAGATTAAAACTTCTGTCTTTACAACTCCTTTAATTTGTTGGTGCATCTAAAATATGCTTAATACACAGATTGACAATGTTGCTGCCTGATGTGCCTCCTGTGCACCTTCATCCAGAGCTGTGTCTCACTAATACTGGAGGTGTGTTACTGGCCAGATCACCAGGTGAAAAACAGAAAAAAGCCAAAGAAAAAGAAAACTGATGCAGCCAGCACATCTATTAATTGGTAAGCTGCAATATATTACATTTTTGGTTTTAATACGGATTTTAGAACCGCTTTAAAGTTGGAAGGGAGAGGTTTCCTGGGAATCGTGTGATAACTGGCTGTCACAGTGATCATGTGATTGGGAGCCCATTCTATGGTGCCATCAGTCATCGCTTTGTGACCGGGAGCTGCTGACGGCAATGCAGTCCCAATGCTGGGGGCGCACGGTTGTGCAATAAACAGCATTGTATATAGGCTGCGGAATGAATAAGGCCCACCTCTGTGCTGCTGCAGATATGCATACGGCTGTCAGGAAGGGGTTAAGTTCCATTATGTGAGGGATCAGGTGCTATTTCCATGTAACTAATAAAACAATACAGACTTGAACATACCAGAACGCTCAGGATAAGAAAACAGCCTTGTAGCAGAACAATGACCTTGTGCATAACTTTCAATTACAATGACTGTGGACTGCAAGAGATATGCAGGTAGCTAAACTTGTAACATTGAATGCATTGTAGAGGATTAAAGGACAAGTCAGTGCATTACTCAGCTACATTGAAGCAGTATTAAACCCAAAACTAGACACGTGCAATTCATTTAGTTCCGAATTCGTTTTTCGTCAAAATTAGGCATATTTGTTCATTTTGAAAAATCTGAATTAAAGTGTGTTAACCCAAAAGAAAATAAAAAAAAATGGACTCTGGTCCCTTAAAGCAGATTACACAGCATAGTGCTTGTTCTCTGTAATCTGCCCACCCCCCCCCCCCCTCTAAACTGTAAAAAAAAAAAAAACTCCCTGAACCTGTTACTTCCTGTATGCCCTCTCTATACTGACCACGATAACCAGGGCTGCTCAGCCATGACCACTGTGGTCAGAGTACGTCCCTGTGTCATACGTAGTTGTCCTCTCTGCTTTCCTCTCTCCCCCTCACCCCCTCCTTCCTGCCTGTCAGCTCCCTCTCTGTGTCTTTGACTTTGCCCACCCCACTACTATTAAAAATACGCTGGCATACCACACTATGCAAGTCCTGTGTAAAAACTAGCGTTCTAAATACATCTCAGAAAGTGTGGGCGATCATTCAGAAAGTAAGGAGAGTGAGGACATGGTCCTACATAACAGCCTCGCGCTAAATCAACTTAATAAGGATTTTTGTATCCAGATGGTCCCATGGATGGATACCTCAGGCACCTTTTAGCTAGAATTCCCGAAGCAATGGAGCAAACCGTGGATCCCAGTCCATATATCAAACAAGTTTGATGCACAGGGATCTGCACTAGTGGACAAAGAGGGAGATGCCTTTAAAGCCACGTCCATTAAGGCATGTCTTCAGGACCACAGTTACCACAGACGCCAATGCAATAGGCTAGGAGGCACATTGCAACCAGATGTTGGTTCAAGAGAGATGGGCATTCAACGAGGCAGACATCATCGCAAATATCCTGGATAGGCGGCTTATCTCACATTGACAGCATTTGCTCTCTCAGATCAAGGACAAATCAGTTCTGATTCGGATAGACAATAGAGCTGCAATATCATACATACATCACCAAGGCGGAACCAACAACAGTTCCTTACTAAGGGAAGTGGAACCCATCTTCATTTTGGCAGAGGGGACTCTGAAGGACCAAAGAGTAGTTTATCTTGCAGCCCACTTGAACACAGATGGCGATCACCTATCCCAAGTATTCCTGGATCCCAACAAATGGTCCCTACAACCGAAGTTATTCAGTTGGATTCCTGAACTGCATCCTTTTGCTACAGCAAGCAAATACCAAGCTGCAGAGGTTTATTTCACATCTACCTCATCCTTGGCAGAAGCAATAGATGCCCTGTCAAGTCCTTGGGCATGCAATCTAATTTAGGCCTCCTCCGGCCTCCTACCTCAAATTCTCTTGAGACTTGCAATATCAACAACAAATGGTGATAACTTTCCTGCCATATTTGCAGGGAGGCCCATGATTCCCTAGGGCAGGGATCTCCAAACTACAGCCCCCCAGCTGTTGTGGAACTACACATCCCATGAGGCATTGTAAAACTCTGACATTTACAGACATTACCAGGCATGATGGGAATTGTAGTTCCTGAACAACTGGAGGGCCGTAGTTTGGAGACCCCTGCCCTAGGGCAATATTTCTTAGTGTCCAGCCTCCGGTAAATATTCCTCTGATACCCCTTCTTCTGGCTCGAGGCATCACACCCATCAGAATCCTCACAGATTGAACCTTCACATTAGAATGTTAAAACAGAGGCTTTAATCATTGGGATGTTCCTCCAGAGTTGTTTCAACTCTGCTCAAAGCCTTCAACGAACAATACGTGTGGCAAGGTTTGGAATAGGTTCAGCTCTTTCGTGAACGGCAAAACTTCAGTCCTGATGTAACCTCTTCCTCCCAATTCCTTGATTTAGGATTAGGATTAAACAATTAAAAGGTACAGCTGGTGGCAATCTCTGCTGTGACAACAGTAGATGGGCTGAAGATCCTTTAATGATTCAAATTCTTCAAGACAGTCAAGAAGATAAGCCTACCCATTAAAACAAATCTTTCCCTCATGGGATCTCTCTAGCACTCTGGAGCCCTTATCCAAACAGCCTTTTGCCCCAACTGATTCAGCATCCTTGTGGAATCTCACTTGGAAACTATTTTTGTTTGTGGCGATGGCATCAGCCTGGGGAGTATCAGAACTTCAGGCTATGAGATCAGAAGACAATAATATTATTTTTTGTACTCGGATAGAGTGGAACTTAGAACTGTACATTGATTCATCCCTAAGTTTTCTTCTTTCTCTACTATCTCCGAGACTTGGGCCCTGCCAATCTTTTCAGATCCAATTTTGACCTTCTTCACGAAGACTATATTACTTTGGTACTAAGCCAAAACTCCCTTCAGCCTTTCATCGAACCTATTTGTAATACTCCAAAAAACAAAAAAAAAAACAAAAAAACACACAACAGGGGCAAAGAAGCATCATCTGGGGCCCTCCGGCCATTCCGGAACTGCTGTATCCATTATGTCTAGTCATTAGGGATGAGCCGAACACCCCCGTGTTCGCTTCGCCCCAGAACCTGCGAACGGACCAAAAGTTTGCACGAACGTTAGAACCCTATTAGTTACAATGGACGCGAACGTTCGAAATCTAAAGTGTTATTTATAACTGCCAATATGCATGTTATGCATGTTGTCCTAAAAAGGATTTGGGGACCTGGGTTCTGCCCCAGGGGACATATATCAATGCAAAAAGAAGTTTTAAAAACTGAATTTTTTTTCTGGAGCAGTCATTTTAATGATGCATAAAGTGAAAAAAAAAAGAAAAGTGAAATATTCCTTTAAATATGGTACCTGGGGGGTGTCTAAAGTATGCCTGTGAAGTGACATGTGTTTCCCGTGTTTAGAACTGTCCCTGCACAAAATTACATTTGTAAAAGAAAAAAAGCCATTTAACCACTTAAGCCCCGGACCAATTTGCAGCCAAAGGACCAGGCCCCTTTTTGCGATTCGGCACTGCGTTGCTTTAACTGACAATTGCGCGGTCATGCGGCGTGGCTCCCAAACAAAATTGGTGTCCTTTTTTCCCACAAATAGAGCTTTCTTTTGGTGGTATTTGATCACCTCTGCGGCTTTTATTTTTTGCGCTATAAACAAAAATAGAGCGACAATTTTGAAAAAAAAAATCAATATTTTTTTACTTTTTGCTATAATAAACATCCCCAAAAAATATAAAAAAACTTTTTTTTTCCTCAGTTTGGGCCGATACGTATTCTTCTACATATTTTTGGTAAAAAAAATTGCAATTAGCGATTATTGATTGGTTTGCGCAAAAGTTATAGCGTTTACAAAATAGGGGATAGTTTTATAGCATTTTTATTAATTTTTTTTTTTTTTTTACTAGTAATGGTGGCGATCAGCGATTTTTATTGTGACTGCGACATTATGGCGGGCACATCGGACATTTTTGACACATTTTTGGGACCATTGTCATTTATACAGCAATCAGTGCTATTTAAATTCAGGTGTATGCTGTGCATGAGGCACACTACACTGACTGAATATTAGGCAGATGCCTGTGTTGCACAAATCAACTACACAACACCAGAAATGAGGGGGTAGATTCAGGTGTATGCTGTGCAGTGTGCAGGAGGCACACTACACCCACTGTAACAGTGCTAGGTTAGGAAGCAAAGCAAAGCTGACACTGTCCCTGCCTATCCTGCTCTCTCCCTGAACACTACACTCACTGTAACAGCGCTATCTAAAGAAGTATAAAGCACAGCTGACACTGTCCCTGCCTATCCTTCTCTCTATGAACGCGGCACAACACTACACAAGGCCGCCGCAATGGCGGCCTTATATAGTGTAGGGCGTGTACTTAAACCCCCCCCCCAGCTATAATTGGCCACAGGCATCCTGCCTGTGGCCAATTATGTCTCTACTCGCTGCCGGCGCTGTGATTGGCCAAGCATGCTGGGTCACAGTGCATGCTTGGCCAATCATCAGCCAGCAATGCACTGCGACTGGCGCAGTGCATTAAGGGCCGTTCGTATTACACAAATTTGATTGAGCGGCACACAAAGTTCTGGTTTTGACGAACGGACGATGTTCGAATCGAACACCGGGCTCATCCCTACTAGTCATCTCTGTGAATATCAGAGCTTTACAATACCTCATGGGACATGTGGTTTTGCGGCAGCTGGGCAGCCATAGTTTGAAGATCCCTGCTCTAGTACAATAGTTTCATGGATAATTAAGTTGGTTAAGAAGGTGTACAGGGATAGGGGACTGGAACCCCCTCTTTAGTTGGGCTGTATGCCACCCGGTTGTTTTCTGCTTCTTGAACAACCAGAGCAGACGTATCCAACAAAACGATCTAAAGGGTAGCATCATGGTCATCCCAACATGCGTTCACGAGACGTTACAGAGTAGACCCGGCAGCTTTCTCATCTGTAGAAACTGGCAGACAGGCTATCAGGCCGGCATTTGCCTATTTTATAAATAAATCTTTTACTATGCATCATCCCACCCATTTCAGCTAGTTATTTGTCACAGGTATGCTGCCATGAAGGCACCAGGAAAACAGAAAATTGTTTCATACTTTCCGTAATTTTCTTTTCCTGGTGCCTATCCATGGCAGCATACAGTCCCACTCTCGGTATGCTATATTACGTAGAATGCTGGAAGTGCACTAATCCTTTTATTTTATAATATTCACTGGTCCTGAGGGAGGAGCTAAGGCGGAGCTTGTCACAAGTATGCTGCCATGGATAGGCACCAGGAAAATAAAATTACGGTAAGTATGAAACAATTTTCATTTTTTTCCACCCTCATTTTGGATAAAGGGAGGGTTATAACCCCTATCAGTTTTTTCATCATCCGTTTCACATTGGGAAGATTTCCCTTTACTTCCTGTTCTATAGCCAAATCAGGAAGTGAAAGGAAATCCCTCCAAAGTGAGGGAACCCCCAGTCGTCACCAGAACTAGTGTCCCTATTGGAAGAATTCCCTCTATTCTTGTTCTGGGGACAACACAAAATTTGGGATTTACTTTTGGTGACAATGGTCAGAAAGACTAATGGAGAGGGAGAATCTCCCTAATGGGAGCACAGACAGCAATAAAAACCTGACAGAGCCGGCATCAAGAGGTTAAATACCCCGCAGTGCAGTGGTGTGCACTGCAAAAAAAAAAAAAAAGAAGAAGAAGTACTAGATGTACATTATTTCACTGTAGCATGGTGTGTAGCAGTACACCTCATCATAACTCCATTGGGATGGACAGAACTAAGACCCCTTTCACACTGGTGCGTTTTTCAGGCGCTTTAGCGTTAAAAAAAGCCTCATCTGCAATCCCAATGTGAAAGCTTTAAGAGCCCTTTCACACTGCCAGCACCCGTAAAACGCTCGTAAAGAGCTGCTCAAACTAGTGGCGCTTTACCAGCGTTTTTAGAGCGCTAGTGGGGTGCTTTTAATCCCTGCTAGTGGCCAAATAAAGGGTTAAAAGCGCCCATAAAGTGCTGCTGCCAAAAGCGCTTTGCAGGCGCTTCCTATTGATTTCAATGGGAAGGGGCGATTTAGGAGCAGTGTATTCACTGCTCCAAAAGCGCTGCAAAGAAGCTGCTTGCAGGACTTTTTTTGACGCCTTGCCAGCGCAGCGCCTCAGTATGAAAGCACTCTGTCTTTCACATTGGGATCACAGTTGCGGCTTCTTTCAGTCGCTTATTTTAATGCTAAAGCGCCTGAAAAACGCCATAGTGTGAAAGGGGTCTCAGTGTGAAAGCACTCGGGCTTTCACATTGGGATTGCAGATGAGGCTTCTTTCAGGAGCTTTTTTTTAATGCTAAAGCGCCTGAAAAACGCCCCAGTGTGAAAGGGGTCTTAATGAGCCAAGTGAATAATATGGACACAGTTTCCCCCTTTCTGTGTTTGCAGTCCCCTGAAGTTCTTAGTGCTGCAACAAAATGCAGCAAGACGCTCCTGTTCCCATAACGCACATTAACACGCAGCAATGTATGCACTGTGGCGTCATGCAATTAGAAAGTCACCCCAATACACAACTACAGTAGCGGGCAACGGGTCTGCATTGCAGCTCATCAAAACACAAATGCTAGATGTTGCTTGTTTTGGGCCATTGCCGTGCCTTGGCAAATCTAATAGGCCGTCTTAACACAAAGCACAACAGTACAAAAACTTCAGCGCACTGTAATGGCTCACAAAGGGGCCTACAGAAAAATTCCCCCATAAAAGGTTACTTTCCAGAACCATTTATCCTATAACATTTTGGACAGTTTTCTGTAAGGTTCTGATCTTTTTTGAAATTCCTCCAACCTTTTCTTCTAGCAAATCACAGTCCACCCTTACTCAAACCAGGAGACCACCAAAGTCCCCAATGCATAACTTCTCACCTTGACTCCTTCTTGACAGATCTTCTACCAATGTCTACAATCTATCATGAATACCACTGCAAGACTTATCTGACCCTCTCACCACTCCTCCCCCTCCTGTCCTTGGCTTCAGATCAGACAAGGTATAAAATTCTCTAAATTACTGTAATAAACTGGGTGCTAATAAAAGAAAGAAGATCACGTAGGGCACTCAACTGGTTTTTATTTTTAAATCTCATGCATAAATACACCCCAAGCCACCCTCATCACTGGCCTGCTAACCTTTTTCAGACACCACCTGTGCCCCAGCAACCAAGGACACTAGGTGGCAGAAGCTGCCTGCGCCCTAGCAAACAAAGTGTGCTAGGCAGCTAAAACCACCTGTAACCTAGCAACCAAGGGCAGCAGAAGCTACCTGTGCTCCAGCCACCAAAGGGTGCTAGGCAATTGTAGCTGCCTGCACCCTAGCAACCAAGGACACCAGGCAGCATAAATCTCATACACAAAACATACCCCAAGCCACCCTCTCAACCGACCTACCAACTTATTTCAGAACCCACCTGCATCGTAGCAACAAAGGACACTAGGCGGTAGAATCTGCCTGCGCCCCTGCAACCAAGGACGCTAGCAGGCAGAAGCCACCTGTATCCCAGCAACCAAGGACACTAGACAGCTGAAATCACCTGAGCCCCAGTAACAAAGGACAATAGGTAGAAGCTGCCTGCGTCCCAGCAAGCGAAGATACTACGCAACGGAAGCCACCTACACCTCAGCAACCAAGGATGCTAGGAGGCAGATATTACCTGTACCACAAGCAAGGACCTGACAGAAGTCACCTGTGCCCCAGCAACCAAGTATGTTAGGAGGAAGAAGCCACCTCTATCCCATCAACCAAGCACACTAGGCAGCTGAAACCACCTGAGCCCCAGTAACAAAGAACACAAGGCGGCAGAAGCCGCCTGCGCCCCAGCAAGCAAGGATACTACCTGACAGAAGCCGTCTGTGCCACATCAACCAAGAATGCTAGGAGGCAGAAGTCACCTGTACCCCAGCAACCAAGGACGCTAGGAAGCTGAGACGACCTGAGCCCCAGTAACCAAGAACACTAGGTGGCAGAGGTCACTTGAACCCCAGCAAGCAAGGATACTATGCTACAGAAGCCACCTACACCTCAACAACCATGGATGCTAGAAGGCAGAAGCCATCTGTACCACAGCAACTAAAGACACTATGCAGCTTAAACCACCTGAGCCCCAGTAACTAGGGAATACAGACAGCTGAAGCCGTCTGCTCCCCAGCAACCAAGTACACTAGGCAACAGAAGCAGTCAGCATCCTAGCAACCTAGGACACTAGGCAAAAGCTGCCTGCGTCCTGGCAACCAAGGCTGGTTGCTAGTATCACAGCAGCCAATAGAGTACATTAGCTCTGTGTGAATTTAAACATTACAGTATGGACAATACAATCCATACACAGGAACGTGGATTTAGAGTTTTCCATTTTTTTTAGTTTGTAGACATTGCAGATCCAGCAATTTATATTCCATCACCAACTATGACAGGGGAAGCACCACTGAAAGGTACAGGTACTACAGGTGTCAAAGCAACCAGATTCAACAAGCAATATTCATTTTATTCATGTCCATTGCAGTTTATTTAACACTCTCCAATCCCTCAAAAAAAAAAATTATATTGCAGCTTAGCAGCCCTCGGATGTGGTGGCTGCATTTGTTTTTTTTTTTTCAAACTTTTATTCCTCTATTTACATCTGATAAACCTGCCAGAAACACTCTTCCTGTCCTAGGGTGACAACACTCACTGTACTGTATCTATAGATGGGAAATGTTGTCACCTTAGGACAGGAAACGCATTAGGACTTTAAAGCTCCCCCTTCTCATATTTCAGATTTTTTATTTTTTTTTGTTTAACACCTCCACTTCCTTTAGCCTTGCCAAGGTGAGGATTGCCTGAAAAGCACCTCTCAAGTGTGAAAGCCTGAGTGCTTTTACACTGGTGCAGTGCGTTTGCAGGACCGAAAAAAAAAAAAAAAAGTCCTGCAAGCAGCACCTTTGCCGCGGGAGCGGTGTATACACCGTTTCTAAATCGCCCTAGCCATTGAAATAAATGGGCAGCTCCTGCCGGCCACTAACGGGGATAAAAGTGCTGCTATAACAGCGATAAAGCGCAGCTAAAACTAGTGTCGCTTTACTGCTAACGTGGCCCACGCCCCAGTGTGAAAGGGGTCTTATAGCTACTAAATTAAATTGCTTATGCAAAGAATAGGGTATACAGGCGGTCCCCGGGTTACAAACAAGATAGGGACTGTAGGTTTGTTCTTAAAGTTGGGTTGCACACAAAAAAAAATAAAAAATCATTTAAATTCCTAAAAAAATAAATAAAAAAAACAATTTGGAAAATAATTTTTTTTTTTAACTCACCTCTAAATGCCTGTTTCTAGGGGGTCCCTCTAAGTCTGCCTCCTTCAGTGCCTGGGCTGGTGATATCACTTCCCCTCGGTGCAGGAAGGGCTCAGCTCTGCTCCCCTCCCTCCGGTAAATCACGGCGCAGCTCACGCATGCGCAGTGGGTGCCCGGCTGTGAAGCCACAGCCAGGTGCCCACAGTTACAATGCCAAGCGGAGGGGCTGTAGCCCCAGCCAAAAAAAATCTATTTTTAAGCTTTTTGGATAGCATAGGGAAGGGTTATCATCACCCCTGTTAATGTTTGTTTTGCTGTCTGTGCCCCTGTTCATAAGATTTCACCTCACTTTCTGTCCCAATGACAATTGGATTTAGAAAATTTTGGGGTGTGTGTGTGTGTGTGTGTGTGTGTGTGTGTGTGTGTGTGTGTATTTTTTTTAACAATACAGCTTTTGAGAATTAACCAAGAGTGTATTTATGTTTTGTACACTATAACCACTTTGTGACTGCCCACAGTCATATGACGGCGGCAAGAAACATCTGTTGTTCCCTGCTGCCGTCATATGACGGCACTTGCTTTGCGGCCACTAGGGGGCGTGCGCGCGCCGCTGGAGACCCGAGGCGCGTGCCCGGCGGCCGCGATGTCCGCCGGGCACCCGCGATTGCCCAGTAACTGAGCAGGACGTGAATCTGTGTGTGTAAACATACAGATCCACGTCCTGTCAGAGGAGAGGAGACCGATGGTGTGTCCCTTGTACATAGGGACACCGATCGGTCTTCTCCCCCAGTCAGAATCATTCCCATAGGGAATGTATTAACCCCTTGATCACCCCTAGTATTAACCCCTTCCCTGCCAGTCACATTTATACAGTAATCAATGCATTGTTATAGCACGGATCGCTGTATAAATGCGAATGGTCCCAAAAATGTGTCAAAAGTGTCCGATATGTCCGCCGCAATATCGCAGTCACGATAAAAATCGCAGATCGCTGCCATTACTAGTAAAAAAAAAAAAATAATAATAAAAATGCTATAAATCTATCCCCTATTTTGTAGACGCTATAACTTTTGCGCAAACCAATCAATATACGCTTATTGCGATTTTTTTTTTACCAAAAATATGTAGAAGAATACGAATACACCTAAAATGAGGAAAAAATTGGTTTAAAAAAAAAAATTGGATATTTATTATAATAAAAAGTAAAAAATATTGGGTTTTTTCAAACTTGTCTCTCTTCTTTTGTTTATAGCGCAAGAAATAAAAACCGCAGAGGTGATCAAATACCACCAAAAGAAAACTCTATTTATGGGGAAAAAATCTTTTTTTGGGTACATCGTTGCATGACCGTGCAATTGTCATTCAAAATGCGACAGCACTGAAAGCTGAAAAATGGCTTGGTCAGGAAGGGGGTGTTCATGCCTGGTAGGCAAGGGGATAATAATATAAAAAATATAAGATAAAAAAAAAAAAATGCACTAGTGATAATTAACCTTTCACGCCAATGTTTAGTAAAATACACATGTACATTGTATATATAGAGCTGCATTTCTATACTACACATTTAAAGCCTGGAAGGAAAAAAAAAAAGGGGGGGGGGGGGATAAACTAAGGCGCAATTCACACCTATGCATTTTTAGTGCTTTTTGCACTACAGAACATGTTCCATAGGAAACCATGTTAGATGGACTGTAGTGCAAATCTGAAAAAAAAAAAAAAAGCACAAAAAATGCATAGGTGTGAATCAGGCCTAAAATCGGATACATTTACGGAAGTTGCCATATAATAAATTACCATCTAATATTATTAAAAAGAAAAAAAGTGTGGCGCTAAACAAACATGTTTGAACAATCGTCGTAGGCGAGAATGGAAAAATCTCGACCACCAAAGCAAGTGTTCAAATTTAATGTGAAAGTGAGGCGGACATCAATCCGCTAGCATAACCTAGGATGGTCTGCTATTCAAAGAAAAATAAATTACCATCTAATATTATGTCCAAAATGGTAAACATTGGCGCACCACTTGCCATATCCAGTTTGTATACATATATTTCATAATCCACAACACACAGTTTTATTTCACTGAGCTTTGATTACTACGGATCTGTTACTTGTGCCACATTTAAACGTTTAATAAAAATAAATATTATAAAAAAAAAAAAAAAAAAAACACATTTATAGTAATATTGTAGCAGTAAAAAAACAAACAGCATCTGCGTCAGGATTTTGGCGCCTGCGCGTAAAAACAATAAATACAATCTTTTTGCTCTGACGACAGATCCGCTTGCATATGATCCATGCCAAAAAAAATTAAAAATGGGGGGGGGGGGGGGTGGACGCCAGCTATTACTTAAAAGAAACAAATTCTCCCAAAACGTAAGGGTTAAGAAGGAGCGAACATGGAGCGCTCACTTCCGCAGTCAGCCATCATCTGAAGGCAGCAAGCCTTAGCATGTCCCCCCCCCCCCAGCAGCAATAATAACACAAACATCTCATACTGCTACATACTGTCCCCCTGGATGATCTATGACTATATACAATGTACACACCTCCCCTCCACACCATGCACACATGAAATCATACAATGTATCAGTCCATGGACACAGGACAGACACACAACACCAAGCTGCAATCATGTCTGCTGTCTTTGTGTCATTTACCTCTCTAGCCTTTCTGTAGGGAGCAGAAGCTGCACTCAGCACCGCAGGAGTTAAAGTCAACTAAGATCTGCTCTTTCTGCTCACTGCTGCTGAGGCTGCCTTTTTTTTTTTTTTCTCAACAACTTTATTCAGCTTGACAATGTCTTTCTGGTTACAGTCTTACACTGTACTTCAAGACTTCTCCCATCCCCCATATTCTCAGTTCTTTAATACGTAAGGGTTCATGCAAACTTTTTGCATCGTAAGCAATTTATTAAGACTGGTATGCCAAAAAAGTTGTGCAATTTTTATACAGCAACAAAAGAAAACAAAAGCAAAAAAAGTTTTCCAAAAAACCTTGAGTGTACAAAAATACAAACAGTACACCCTGGTCCACAAAGACACATAGGTAGGGTCGCCACCTCATCCCTTTAAAACCGAGCACATATTAATTATTCAGGTTCTGTGGCTAAGGAGGTAATTAAACTCACTTGGTGCCTTATCTGAATTAAATTAGAACCTGTGTAATTCATATGTGTTCGGGTTTAACCACTTGCCGACCAGCCGCCGCAGTTTTACTGTGGCAGAATGAGACGGCTGGGCAAAATGACGTTTATAGCGCAAAAAATAAAAACCGCAGAGGTGATCAAATGCTACCAAAAGAAAGCTCTATTTGTAGGAAAACATCTTCAGCTTTCAGCGCTGTCGCAATTTGAATGATAATTGTGCGGTCATGCTACACTGTACCCAAACAAATTTTTAATCATTTTGTTCCCACAAATAGAGCTTTCTTTTGGTGGTATTTGATCACCTCTGCGATTTTAATTTTTTGCGCAATAAACAAAAAAATACCGAAAATTTTGCAAAAAAAAACAAGTTTTTCTTTGTCACTGTTCATTTTTTTTGTAAATAAGTGCGTTTTCTTGTTCAATGACAGGCACTGATATGGCTGCACTGATGGGCACTGATAAGGCGGCACTGATGGGCACCGATGAGGTGGCACTTATGGGCACTGATGATGGGCGGCACTGATGGGCACTGATAGGTGGCACTGATGGGCACTGATAGGTGGCACTGGTATGCGGCACTGATGGGCACTCATAGGTGGCACTGATGGGTACTCATAGGCGGCACTGATGGGCACTCATAGGCGGCACTGATGGGTACTTATGGGTGGCACTGATGCATATTTATAGGTGGCACTGATAGGTGGCATGGATGGGCACTGATAGGTGGGCATGGATGGACACTGATAGGTGGCACTGATGGACAGTGATGTGTGGCACTAATGACACTGATAGCTGGCATTGCTGGGCATCCCTGTTATATACTGTATATATGAGGTGGCAGTCAGTGCCCATTAGTGGGCACTGATTGGAATATTTTGGGCATTTTTTAAACGCTGGGGGCTTCCCTGGTGGTCTAGTGTGGGCATCCGAGGGGGGCTGCGCTGATAAACAATCAGAGCATACCCCCCCTGTCAGGAGAGCCGCTGATCGTCTCTCCTCTACTCGCGTCTGTCAGACGCGAGTGAGGAAAAGCCAATCAACGGCTCTTCCTGTGTACATTGCGATCAGCCGTGATTGGGCACGGCTGATCACATGGTAAAGAGCCTCAGCCAGAGGCTCTTTACCGAGATCGGTGTAGCTGTGTGTCAGACTGACACACCGCTACACCGATCGCCGCGATGCGCGCCCCCACGGGCGCGCGGCGGCTGTTATCCTGAAGGACGTCATATGATGCCCAGTCAGGATAACAAAACCACTTCCCGGACGTCAATCTGCTATTGACCGGGGCGGGAAGTGGTTAAACACACTTGGTGCCTTATCTGTATTAAATTAGAACCTGTGTAATTCATATGTGTTTGAGTTTGAAGGGATGAGGTGGCAACCTTATACATACCGCTCAATATTTTGAGATGGGAATGAGGGACACCTACTAGCAAATGTATGTAGGCATAGGGCACGCCCCCTGCCACACCCCCTTAAATGAGAATTAAGCAAAAAAAAAAAAAAAATCCACAGGGGCTTTTTTTATAAACTATTTTATTCATTTATATTGGCTTTTAAAATGTACAAATGCAGCAATTTAGAAATTGGATGAAAGGTTTTGCACTTAGAAACACTTTTTGAAAGATAAAAAGCATAATATACACAATTATACAGATCAGACCAAAATGAGGGACTAATGAGGAGGAAAGAGGGACAGAGGAACTTTGTTTAAAATCAGGGACAGTTGGGAGCTATGCTTATGTAACATGTACCTGGACATGATTGTACAATGTGTGCAGCTGTGTGTAATCTGCCATCACCCCTCCAATCCTCTACCTCCGTTATCACATCCTACCTCCAACAGTGCTCCATTCATACACCTCCCTCCCAATTCCTTCTAAACAAATAAAGAAGGTCTTCCTCCATCACTGTCTTCCTTCCTCTCTATTATTTCCTTCTAACAAAGAGGTGATAAGTAGTGACTGCCTGACCAGTGATGAATTAGTATTCCCAGCAGGCTCTGCAGCATGGGAGGTATTGCACGGCAGGGCTTGTAACTGAACACAACCACAGTTATGTCGCTTACACACGGTCGGATTTTCCGACAACAAATGTTCAATGGGTGCTTGTCGGAAATTCGACCGTTTGTAGGTTCCATCGGACATTTTCCGTCAGAATTTCTGACAAACAAAATTTGAGAGCTGGATCTAAAATTTTCCAACAACAAAATCCATTGTCGGAAATTCCGATCGTGTGTACACAATTCCGACACACAAAGTTCCACGCATGCTCGGAATCAAGCAGAAGAGCCACAACTGGCTATTAAACTTAATTTTTCTCGCCTTGTCGTACGTGTTGTACGTCACTGCATTCTTGACGTTCGGAATTTCCGACAACATTTGTGTGACCGTGTGTATGCAAGACAAGTTTGAGCCAACATCCGTCAGGAAAAAAATCCACGGTTTTGTTGTCGGAATGTCCGATCGTGTGTACAGGGCATTACATTGTACAGACATGGGGTTGTTGTTGATGGGCTTTTGAAGCAAACAACGCATGTCTTCACAAGCACGAGGTTTGTTCACACCAGACGCATTGAGTTCCATAAATCCGCATTGATCAGTCACAAGCTCATCACAAATAATTGTTTTCTGTGTGCCCTGTTCACACCATATATGTGTGGTGGTGGCGCTCAGTGCAAGTCTCTGCATGTCAGTGCAACACGGTGTCCTGTGCAGAGCATAGAGTTGAATAAGGTGAATAAGGTTTTGTGACATTTGAAAAAAGTTAAAAAAGGAAAAAAACTGTGTGATGCAAAATGACAACGCAATACGCCACCCCCTGCCCATGCAATATACAGGCTGGTGTGAATGCGCCCTAAGTCTGGATTCACATATTTGCATTTTTTGCTTGATGCGTTTTCCGCTGAATCAAAGTAAATACATTTACACACGTCTCTTTATATTTTTTTACACTGTATATAGCTGGTTGCTAAGCAACCACAGTGTAAAAAAAAAAACGCTCAAAAGCAAAATGCATAGATGTGAATCGAGCCTTAGGGCTGATTCACACCTATGCATTTTTGGTGCTTTTTGCATTTTGCAGATTTGCTCTACAGAACGTGTTCCATAGGAAACCATGGTAAATGGACTGTAGTGCAAATCTGCAAAATGCAAAAAGCACTAAAACTGCATAGGTGTGAATCCAGCCTCAGTGCTGTCACACTTTGAATGACAATTTTTTTCACACAAATTGAGCTTTCTTTTGGTGGCATTTAATCACTTTGGGTTTTTAATGGGTTTTTATTTTTTGCTAAACAAACAAAAAAAGACAAAAACATTTTTGAAAAAAAAACGTTTCATAGTTTGTTATAGAATTTAGCAAACGGTAATTTTTCTCCTTCATTGATATTTGCTGATGAGGCTGCACTGATGGGCACTGATGGGCTGCACTGATGGGCACAGATAAGGCGACACTGATAGGCACAGATACGGTGACGCTGATGGGCACTGATCAGACGGCACTGATAAGATGACACTGATGGGCCCTGATGGGTGGCACTGATGAGTGGCATTGATGGGTGGCACTGATAGATGTCACTGGTAAGTGGTACTGATGGGCACTGATAGGTGGCACTGGTAAGTGGTACTGATGGGCACTGGTAAGTGGCACTGGTAGGTGGTATTGATAGGCAGCACTGGTAATAATGCACTGATTGGTGATTTATAGGCGGCACTGAGGGCACTGATAGGTGACACTGTGGGCACTGATGGGTGGTACTGTGGTCACTGGTAGTTGACGCTGGTGACTCCTCCGCGATCAGGACTAATGTCCCTCTCGCAGCCACCGATGATCAGATTTTTTTTTTCCTCATGCTATCAGCGCTTGGAGGAAAAATAGCCGATTACCGGCTCTGTTTACATCACATGATCAGCTGTCATTGGCTGACAGCTGATCACGTGGTAAGGGGTAGGGGTAGGGACCCCTTACTCCAATCTGTGATCAGCTGAGTCTCATAGACTCGCTGATCACAGAGCAGGCCGCTCAAGCACGGGAGGATGTCCAGGGACACCCTCCCGGCAAATTAAGTCCACGCTGTAGCCATCTTTTGGCTATAGCGTGGACGGCAAGTGTTTAAAGAGGAAGTAAACCCTGATGGGTTTTACTTCCTCTTTTTTCCCCTGCAAAGTAAAAGCATAATGGGCTAGTATGCATCGTATACTAGCCCATTATGTTGCACTTACCTGCAAACAAAGCCCGCAATGTCCCAGAGGTCCCCGCTGGTGGCTGTGTCCATCTTTACCCCTCTTCCCTCCGGGGCCGTGGACTCAGGTCTGTGACTGGCCAGAGTCAAGTGACGTCACTCCCGCGCAGGCCTGTTAGAAATGGCACGCTTTCTTCAGTACACATGCGCCGATGACGTCGGCACAAGCGTATATTATAAATATCTCCTAAACTGTGCGGGTTTAGGAGATATTTCCAAAATCTACAAGTAAGCCTTATTATAGGCTTACCTGTATGTAAAAGTTGTGTGTAATGCCGTGTACACGCGGTCAGACTTTCCGGCAGAAATCAGAATCTTTTCATCGGATATTCCGATCGTGTGTGTGACTCATCAGACATTTTTTATTGAAAATTATGACGGACCTAGAAATAGAACATGTTTTAAATCTTTCGGAATCAATTCCTATCGGGAAAACCGTTCGTCTGTATGCTGTTCCGACAGACCAAAAACAACACATGGGCAGCTATTGGCTACTGGCTATTGAACTTCTTTTTTCTAGTCCCGCCGTACGTGTTGTACGTCACCGCGTTCTAGACGATCAGACTTTGGTGTGATTGTGTGTAGTCAAGACCGTTTCAGCGGAACTCGTCAGAAAAACCGTCAGAGTTTATTCTGAGGGAAAAAACGGTCGTGTGTACGCGGCATAAGGGTTTACAACCACTTTAAGACACGCATCAATGTATGTCATAATAGTCCTATAGTTATATAGTTGGTAAGGTTGAATAAAGACACCAGTCCATCCAGTTTAACCACTTCAGCCCTGGAAGAATTTACCCCCTTCCTGGCCAGAGCACTTTTTGCGATACGGCACTGCGTCGCTTTACCTGACAATTGCGCAGTCGTTGATGTCTTTCTTTTCCCACAAATAGAGCTTTCTTTGTAGTATTTGATCACCTCTGCGGTATTTATTTTTTGCGCTATAAACAAAAAAAGAGCGAAAATTTTGAAAAAAAAGCTTTTTTTTAACTTTTTGCTATAATAAATATCCCCAAAAAAAAAAATATATAAAAAAACAAATTTCTTTCTCAGTTTAGGCCAATATGTGTTTTTCTACATATTTTTGGTAAAAAAAAAAAAAAAAATCGCAATAAGCGTATATTAATTGGTTTGCGCAAAAGTTATAGCGTCTACAAAATAGGGGATAGTTTTATGCCATTTTTATTATAAAATTTTTCTTATTAGTAATGTCGGCGATCTGCGATTTTTTTAATAACTGCGACATTATGGCAGACACATTGGACACTTTTGACACTATTTTGGGACCATTGTCATTTATACAGCGTTCAGTGCTATAAAAATGCACTGATTACTGTGTAAATGACACTGGCAGGGAAGGGGTTAAACACTAGGGGGCGATCAAGGGGTTAAGTGTGTCCTAGGGAGTGATTCTAACTGTAGGGGGGTCTCACTACAACGACAGAGAACACTGCTCCAGATGACAGGGAGCAGTGGATCTCAGTCATGTTGCTAGGCAGAACAGGGAAATGCCTTGTTTACATAGGCATCTCCCCGTTCTGCCGCTCCGTGACACGATCGTGGGACATTGAGTCCGCAGGCACGGTCAAGGAGTACGCGGCGGGCGCATGCGCGCCCACAATGCCGCGTCTTAAAGGGGACGTACAGGTACGCCCATTTGCGCAGCTGTGCCATTGTGCCGACGTACATCGTCGCACGCTGGTATGCAAGCGGTTAACCTGTGTGGGTGCATGTGTTTGTCAATAATAACTCCCATATACCCTGTATATTGTGTTCGCTAACATGTCCATCTAAGGGGCCTTTCACGCGGGCTGTCCGACCAGGTCCGCCTGTCAGTTTTTTTGGGCAGACCTGATTGGACCCTGCAGTCTCCTTTATGGAGAGGTGGATGTCAGCGGACGCATCATCTGACATCCGCCGCCATCCGATCCTGTCTGCCAAAACCAGACGGATGGTGGTCCTATATTCCATTCGTCCGGTGGATCTAATTGGATGGCATCGGATGGAAATGAACAGGCGGTCTGTTTCCATCCGATTTCCCCATAGAGGAGATCGGGATTGTGTCAGAGCGGACACGGACCTGTCATCTGCTTGCTTAGCGGGAATCAGTGGAGTGATCTCCCACTGAGCAAACGGAATCCGCTACACGGAAGCGCCCGTGTGAAAGGGGCTTAAGAGTTTTTTCAAACTATTGACACTTCCCGAGTTCCCCATCCTTACTGCTCTGACAGTAAAGTACCCCCTTCTCAGTTTAAAGCGGAGCTCTAGGTGCCTTCAGAAAAAAAATAAAAGTCAGCAGCTACAAATACTGCAGCTGCTGACTTTTAATATTAGGGCACTTACCTGTCCTAGGGATCCAGCGGTGTCCTCACCCGAGCTGATTTTTCAACCCATCTCGGGTACTGCCGCTGCCATCTCGGCTAAGGGTAACTGGCAGTGAAGCCTTGTGGCTTTACAGCTTGTTCCCTACTGTGCATGCGTGAAGCACACTGCACTTTGAGATTGGCCCAGCTGCGGGGGAAAGGAGGAGGGGGGACCGAACTTCTGGCTGAGTTTGCTGCGGTGAACTCAGTCGGAAGTGGGAATGGGTACCTGTCAAAACCAGGTACCCGTTCCCCCCCAAAAGGTGCCAAATGTTGCAGAGGAGGAGGAGACAGACAAGTGAAGCTTCCCCTTTTGTGTGGAGCTCCGCTTTAAGGTTAAACCATTTCTCCAATTTCAGTGAGGCCAGGTGCACATGCGCACGGCCGCGGTTTGCAGCCCGGTGCATTTTTGTTCACCGGTTCAGGTGCGATTCAGGTGCAAATTTTTGCCTGAATTCGCACCTGAACCATTGCCTCTGCAGCTAAAGGGGGTAGCAGTTGGGGGAGGGGGGGAGGAATTAGCTCAACTGCAAGGTGTTACCGCCCCTCATGCACATGCGTGAATGAGCCCCAACAGTATTTAGGAAAGTCCATTCATTCCAAAATTTGAATGTTGAAACAAGTAAAAGTACTTTTGAATGGCATTCAAGTCTTTGAATGTAGTGAGAATATTCTTTTAAATGTTAGCAAGAATTTTACGTAAAAATGTTGGTTCGAAAAGCTACTAGTCTAGTGTATATGGGCAGCTTAAAGAAAAACTTTATCTTTAGTGGAGTTGACCTTTAATGAATTTGCTCACCCCCCTTAGTGCAGCCTGCCTAATGGCATACTTACCTTCAGCCCCAATTCAGAGATGTTCATTGTTCATCCCTGCCCAGTGTTGGCACAATAAAAGAGACCCTCCTGGCAGCTTTTCTTCTATTCATGAAGCCACATCCCCATCCACCACATGAGGCTTCCATAAGAATGGATAATCCATAGAAATTAATGATGCACATGCGCTAGTAGAAGAGGAGCTGGATGGAGGTTTTCTTTGCAAAGGCTGTGCAACACCAATCAGGCCTGACCAACAGGCACCACTGGATTCAGGAGCAAGGAAAAAAGATCACACTGTGAGCTGTGGTGCATTGTGTTAAAAACTTGTTTCAGGTCCTAATTTTGCTGTGTTCTGGTGCATTGACAACCCACGGAAGATTAAAGGGCTGCCTTAACGAAATGCACATTAATGCGTGCCACCACGCACATTAATATGTGTGCTCTAATGCAATTTTAAAGTGTTAATGAGCCATAAGTGATTAAAATTCTGCAATGTTAGCTGAATATGTGCTATTAACAGTCAATTATAATTTACACGGTTTTGCCATCAGACATAGAAATAAAACTGTGAGAAATATCTAGACTCCCATAGTTCACTTATTAAATAATATAAGTAATGTGCCTGGATGCATATTGGCTAGAAGATCAGTATGACCTTTAGGCATCATTTATGTGGGTGCTGTGACCCATAAGGCATGAATGATAGGGGTCTCCATGAAAAGAGTCTCCAAATCTTTCAGTTTTATAAATGAATGAATACAACTTAAATGAATGAATAGGTTTTACGCAGAGCTTTTCTCAATCATGACATGAGAAAGACCTTCAGCAAAAATATTCCAAATAAACTTGAGCCCAGCAGAGTTCCCCCTTACATCCTTATATCAGAGTGTCCATTAAAGTCCATCCTTTACATCAGAGTTGTCTTTAAAGTCCACCCTTACATCAGAGTCCACATCAAAGTCCACCCTTACATCAGAGTCCACATCAAAGTCCACCCTTACATCAGAGATGCCTTTAAAGTCCATCCTTACATCAGAGTCCATATCAAAGTCCTCTCTTACATCAGAGTGCCCATCAGAGTCATCCCTTATGTCAGAATGCCCATCATAGTCTACCCCTTACATCAAAGTCCACGTCAAAGTCAACCAGTCATGAATCTGCAGTAATGTTTGTCTGTGTCAGGGTTGGGCTCAGCCCTTTCTTCTCAAAGCTGGCCGCTAATTGCCAGCTCCTTTCTCTCCACAGTGACTCACCTGTTGATGATACCCTGCTCGCCAGTCCTGCCTACTTAAAGTGGTATGCCCTTTAAAAAAAAAAAAAAAAAAATGTCAGCAGCTACAAATACTGCAGCTGCTGACTTTTAATAATCGTACACTTACCTGTCCCAGGGTCCAGCGATGCGGGGGATCGACACCCCACTCGTCTCCCCCTCCATTCGGCGGTGCTGGCATTGTGACTGTGGGTGCCCGGCTGTGGCTTCACAGCAGGGCACCCACTGCGCATGCGCGAGCGGCGCCATGCAACGTGAGTGGCCGCGCAATCATCTGGGACCTCTCGCTCGTCCCAGATTGACAGGAGGGAGGGGGCAGAGCTGAGCCCTTCCTGCGCCGAGGGGAAGTGATGTCACCAGCCCAGGCACGGAAGGAGGCAGACTATGAGGGACCCCCTAGCAACAGCCATTTAGAGATGAGTTAAAAAAGAAATCCAAATGTTTATTTTTTTATGGAATATTAATGATTTTTTTTTGGGTGCAACTCCACATTAAGCCGTCCAGCCCAGATGATCTCTGCCTTCGCCTTGGTCACATCTCTAGAGACGCTCTCCTGTGTTCCTGTTAAATACTTGCTTGGCTGACATTCATTCTGGCTCCAGATTCTGCTTGCTGTTCTACACACGTTTTCTCGATTCACCTTTTTTTTATTATTATTATTATTATTATTATTAATAATAAACAGATGTGACTTAACTGTACTTCTGTCTCAATCTGATTCATGGTTTCTGACAGTCTGTCAGCTTACCTCTCCATATGTTCAGATTAGAGACCAGCCGCTCTCACCGGGCTGCTTAAGTAATCTCTCCTAAAAGCATGGCTAAACCCCAGCCCCTATCAGGGAACTATATATTATCTAGTGCACTGCAAGCCAGCTCTGCTAATCAATATTGTGTGTTTGGCTTCAGTGTGCTCCTTGCTGTGTGTTCTACGTCTGATTTTAGTTACCGATCTTGGCTTGTTCTCGACTGTCCTTGTCTGCTTCATATCCTGACCTTGGCGTGTTCCTTGACTATCCTTACCTGCTTGTTGCCCTGACCTTTGACTATCTCCTGACTATCCTTTGTTGTCGCAGTCTGCTGCTTCCTCTCTAACTTCATGTAGTCTACCGTGAGCATGAGCTGAGAGGCCCTGGGGGTCGCGACTTTCAGCCGGACTGCAGCTAAATCCATCACCACCACTAGGGGCCTCTGGTGAACACCCACTGGCTCTTAGCCCCCCGTACACACGGTCGGAAATTCCGATGGAAAATGTCCGATCAGACCATGTTGTCGGAAAATCCGCCCATGTGTGGGCTCCATCTGACTTTTTCCGTCGAGATCCTGCTCTCAAATTTTCCGACAACAAAATACAATCAGACTTTTTCCGATCGCGTGTAGAGAATTCCGACGGACAAAGTGCCACGCATGCTCAGATCAAATTACGAGACCAAAGTTATTGGCTACTAGCCTCTACGTAGTTCTGTCATACGCAACGAACGTCACCACTTTCAGAATGATCGGATTTTCCGACAACTTTGTCCGACCGTGTGTATGCAACACCAGTGTTGGACAAAAACCGTTGGAAAAAATCTGACGGATTTTGTGGTCGGAATTTCCGACCGTGTGTACGGGGGCTTAGATTCCACGCTCTGAGAAATCTCATGCTCTAGCTCCCAGTGTGATCTGTGTTGGTGCTACAGAGTACCTGCTCTCCTGAATCACCTAGCGCTCCATCTACAGCAGTCAGCCGTAGGGTCCACTACCTTGCGGTGCACTCCTGACCCCAACAGGGTGCATCTGTCACCTGGACTCAGGTGACCTGACACCACCCTTTACATTAGAGTCCACATCAAAGTCCACCCTTACATTGCAGTGTCCACATCAAAGTCCACCCTTATATCAGAGTCTCCATCAAAGTCCACCTTACATCAAAGTCATCATCAAGGTTCACCCTTACATCAGAGACCCCATCAAATTCCACCCTTACATCACAGTCCCCATGCAAGTCCACCATTTACATGAGAGTCCCTATCCAAGTCCACCCTTTACATGAGAGTCCCTATCCAAGTCCACCCTTTACATCAGGGACCCCATCAAATTCCACTCTTAAATCAGAGGCCATCATTAGCTCAGATTCTTTCTTCACACCAAAGTCCCCATTGGAGTCCCATTTACACCAGAGTCCCCTGTGCAGGTTTAGATAGAGAAAGTTTTATCCTCCTGCGGATGTTGGGGGTGTCTGGCTGTCAGAACATCAACGGTTCTAGCAACCAACAACAGTACTATGACAGCTGCACTGGAGAGTGGGAGAGGGGGGAAAATTGGTGAGAAACAGACACCGTAGGCTGACCCAAAGACCTGTGTGAGAGGCCACTGGCCAGACAAAATCTTTCAGCGGGTCACATTTGGCCCACGGGCCATTGTTTGGAGACTCATGCTCTAAGCTAAACAGTGCAATAATGCTAAATACATGCTTCTCACTAAGAACTAATTTTTCTTTGGAAACATTAATCAGAAAATACTAGACCACTATATTTAATATACAGTATTCTTTTCCAATAATCTTTTGAATACGCCTTCATGTATGTTATCTAAAGCAGCTTGTAATGTATCTGTGGTGGCCCTCCATTAATTGAGTCATGGATTTTTCGTGCTTATCAAATTAGGGAAACATTTTTTCTGGTGCACAATTGTGTTTACATTTTGTTTTCATGCTATAATAAGTTATTTTCTGTAAAGATTACATACAAACGGTCCATTTGTTATCAAGCTACAAGACTGTTTGCCCAAGGCCCTATGCACACAAGTGCTGTGGCCTGTACAGGCTGAATAGGCAGTTTGTTTATGCAGCTAGAGCTGCGTGCAGGCAGTCTATGTTACTTTATGGGGAGGCAATGCCTGTATGGACAACTGGACAGGTGTGCAGGGGCAGGTGCTTTTGGGTTCCTTGCAGAATTATTCCAACTACTCACACCAATGATGGGGCTCTATTCCTTACACTGACACCAATGATGGGGCTCTATTCCTCCCACTGACACCAACAACGGGGCCCTATGCCTCCCACTGACACCAACTATAGGGCACTACTCCCTACACTGACACCAATGATGGGGCACTATTCCTTACACTGACACCAATGATGGGGCTCTGTTCCTTCCACTGACACTAATGATGAGGCACTATTCCTCCCACTGACACCAACAACGGGGCCCTATGCCTCCCACTGACACCAACTATAGGGCACTACTCCTTACACGGACACCAATGATGTGGCACTATTCCTACCACAGACACCAATGATGAGCCACTATTCATACCACTGACACCAACAATGGGGCCCTAATCCTCCCACCGACACCAACTATAGGGCACTACTCCTTACACTGACACCAATGATGGGACACTATTCCTACCACTGGCACCAATGATGAGCCACTATTCCTACCACTGATACAAACTATGGGGCACTATTCCTCCCACTGACACCAACTATGGGGCACTATTCCTTCTACTGACACCAACAATGGGGCACTATATCTTCCACTGATAGGAGCAGTAGGGCACTATTCTTTCCGCTGGCACCAACAATAGGGCACTATTTCTCCCGCTGACATAAATGATGGGACAGTATTCCTCCCATTGATACCAGAAATTAGCAGCTGCGGCCTGTCCATAAGGGGCGCCACCCCCCTAATCTCCATGCGCTAGTCCCTAATCTCCATGCAGGGGCATCAAGAGTGGATTTTTTTTTTTTTTAAGCACATGATTAGAGCCTGAGGCTTTAATTGGCTTAAAAAAGGATGGGCTTGGGGTGCAGAACAATTGCCCACCCAATTGTGACATTAGCGAAAAAACATTCGCTATTGTCTTGCTGCTTCTCCTCACTGCCAATCAGGATAAGAAGCTGGTCCTAAGACCAGATTGGCCAGGGGGAGAAGCGATTGGATTGGCCGGGAGGAGAAGCTGGAGAAGCCGGACACAACTTGGATGGAGTAATGCCGCGTACACACGTTCGGACTTTGTCCGCCGGACCTAGTCCGGCGGGACTTCCCCACACACGCCCGGACTTCCGAGCGTGTGACTTGCCCACACACGCCCGGACTTCTCTGGCGGACAATCCGCTGAAAAAAGTCCGCGGGAATGAACGGACTTTCCAATGAGTGGCAAGTCCGTTCATTTCAAAAGTCCGGCGGACTAGCCTACTAACGGCGGGATTGTCCGCCGGACTGCCAAGTCCAGCGGACAATTTTAAAACAAAACTTAAAACCTAGTCCGCCGGACGCCCACACAAGAGGGGATTGTCCAGTGGTCTAGAGTCCAGCGGACAATCCCGCGGGATAGTCCCTTCGCGTGTACGCGGCATAAGTGTGGGCGGACGGGCGGGGGGCTTTGTTTGCTGCCACCCACCTATCCCAAAAAAAAAAAAAAGGAGAACTAGCTGCCACTGGAAGTGAGGCATAGTTCCTCCTACTGATATAAATGATGGAGCACTATTGATGGTGAAAAACTTATCGTCTCTGGTCTTGGATGCTCAAACAGGAATGATCTTATTTGCTAGGATGATGGCTAAAAAATACACTTGTAATTATGCAAGATAATATCCAGATGATGCATCCAAGAACAAAAAATGTATTTGCGTATAATAAAATAAAAAAGTAGATTAGACAGTTTGTCCAATTGAAAACAGGTAAAAAATCCCAACAGATCATTTGTCCTGGAGATGTTTCCCTAATAAAAAGATATTTTGTAAATTGCCCTGGTGACATTTCTCTTTTAAAGAAGATTCTGTATGAATAATCTTTTACATTTGACTCACCTCTTTTTTTTGTGCTATTTAATGTCAAACCACCCTAACAAATGTCACTCTAACAAAGATATAACAAAGAAAAGATGACTGAACGGAACGTTCCAAACTTTCACTAAAGAAACTCTGGGCACGATGCAAAAGGCTGTGTGGAGGGTCACTTTATCAATGTATTAAGAAGAAAAAACTTTTTGTTGAATCATTTTACAATTTTCCGCATACTATAGAACAAGAAAGTCAACCTCAGATGAAACCAAAAGAAGCTTTAGGCTGGCCATAGATGTTTCAATCTGTAAAATCTCCTTAAAGCAGTATTAAACCCAAAAACAAAAATACACTATATTGTTTAAAGTATTGGGACGCCTGCCTTTACACGCACATGAACTTTAATGGCATCCCAGTCTTAGTCCGTAGGGTTCAATATTGAGTTGGCCCACCCTTTGCAGCTATAACAGCTTCAACTCTTCTGGGAAGGTCGTCGACAAGGTTTAAGAGTGTGTCTATGGGAATCTTTGACCATTCTTTCAGAAGTGTATTTGTGAGGTCAGGCACTGATGTTGGACAAGAAGGCCTGGCTTGCAGTCTCCGCTCTAATTCATCCCAAAGGTGTTCTATCGGGTTTCAAGCAGGACTCTGTGCAGGCCAGTCAAGTTCCTTTACCCCAAACTCGCTCATCCATGTCTTTATGGACCTTGCTTTGTGCACTGGTCCAAATCATTCGGTAGAGGGGTGATTATGGTGTGGGGGGTTGTTTTTCAGGAGTTGGGCTTGGCACCTTAGTTCCAGTGAAGGGAACTCTTAAGGCGTCAGCATACCAAGACATTTTGGACAATTTCCTGCTCCCAACTTTGTGGGAACAATTTGGGGATGGGTCCCTTCCTGTTCCAACATGACTGTGCACAAAGCCAGATCCATAAAGACATGGACGAGCGAGTTTGGGGGGGAGGAGCTTGACTGGCCTGCACAGAGTCCTGACCTCAACCTGATAGAACACCTTTGGTATTAATTAGAGCAGAGACTGAGAGCCAGGCCTTCTCCACAAATGCAACTGAGAGCATGTGTTTCCATATGTAGGGCAGACCATTAATTTCAGTGGGTTGCCTTACGTGCATCAAGCTTGCAAAAGAAGTCCCTGGCCCTTTTTCAAAATTGCGCCTCACTGAGCACACGCGTTAGCAGATGCATGGTTGCACGATTTTGCATGCATTCACAACTAGCCCAAGGTATGAACCTAGCCTTAGATGTGATCGCTGCATTTGTTTTCTTTTTTAGTTTTTTTTTTCCGTTATTATCACTTGGTGTTCCAGCCAGTAAGACTATTATTTTTCAACATCCTTTAACAGACCAAAAGGGGAAGCTCCGCATGTCTGTCTCTCCTCTCCCCCGCCCCCCCACCATCCTCCTCTTTAACCACTTACAGTCCCCCTTAATGTCCAGGCCATTTTTTGCGATACAGCACTGCGTCATTTTAAATCACAATTGCACAGTCACCTCTGACGATGTCCAATGACGAAACGCGCATAAGGTGATAGCCTGGTACGCTCCACGTCACTTCCTGTATTGCGACTTCCGGTTTCGTTCAGCCTGCGAGTAGAACGCACGCTGTTAGACCGGGGTTTTGCGATGCCGTCATCGCACTGCCCATAGCCGCTCGTTTCTGATTTTTACATTTTAAGTTTCACATGTTTTTAGTGACCATCAAGGTCTTATCTTTTTTATCCATTGTCTTTTATTATTAAATAAAATACCCCCGTGGTTTGCGGATTTACACTATTAGTGTCATTTTTTTCAAAATTTACATGACTTGATTGCTGCTGTACCCCGCTATCCCTGGAGAGTGGAACGGTCTCGGACACCCCTATAGAGGAGGATTTCTCTATCATCCATCTTGGACACTTTATGCCTATTGCCCCTGCAGGGGTTAGGCACTCTGGTGAGTGTTTTCACATCTGGGGTCACTCTGCGGAAGGAGGGGAGCACTGCAAAATTCACCGTTCATTTTGCCATCTGTCCGCCAATTAAAGCTATATGAATTCATAGGATTTCTGAAATTACAAGGATTGCACAGGACTGCACAATTATTACTTTTTTTCTCCTTTTCACCTTGAGACATTTATTAATACATTTTTTTATGGAAAAATTTTTTATGGGACATTAATCTATATTTATTTTAATACTCACGTCTGAGTTCACACAGTTTTATTTTTTGGAATTCTCATTTATAATATTCTCGAGGTTTTATTGATCATTGATATCAATTGTTTTCAGTTATTTATTTATTCTCGCACTCAGTCACTTTATATATATATATTATATATATATATATATATATATATATATATATATATATATATATATATATATATATATATATATATATTAATTTTTATTCACAACCTCTAGATACATCCATATTTATCTATTAATTACATCTCTTGATAGATACACATATATTTATTGTTTATATGTATATAGGAATATTTTATATCAAACACCATTTATACATGCTTATATAAGTTTTAGTTTATATTATTCTCTTATTGATACCTTGCACTTAGTCACTTTGAGTATTTCTGCACTTATACCCTGCACCCAGTTTTTTATACGTACAATTTTCACTTGTCATTGAGTGATCGCATGACTTATCCTTATTATCGTGCATTTTGACAGCAATAGAGGTACTACACTCCTCAGCCCTATCTTGAACAGTGCCACTATCCCTCATTTATTATTACAGTCATATGATGCTGTACCCAAACAAAATTCGTTCTTTTTTTACCCACAAATAGAGCTTTCTTTTGGGGGTATTTGATCACCTCTGCGGTTTTTATTTTTTGCGCTATAAAAAAAAGAGCCACAATTTTGAAAAAAAAAAAACAATATTTTTTAATTTTTGCTATAATAAATATCCCCCCAAAAAAGTAAAAACACAAATTTCTTCATCATTTTAGGCCAATATATATTCTTTTACATATTTTTGCTAAAAAAAAATCACAATAAGCACATATTGATTGGTTTGTGCCAAAGTTATAGCGTGTACAAAATAGGGGATAGATTTATGGCATTTTTATTATTAATTTTAATGACAGCGGGACTGCAACATTGCGGCGGACAGATCGGACACTTTTTATACTTTTTTGGGAATACTGAGATTTATACAGCGATCAGTGCTATAAAAATGCACCGATTACTGTGTAAATGTCACTGGCAGGGAAGGGGGTTAACACTAGGGGGCAATCAAGGGGTTAAATGTGTTCCCTCATGTGTGTTTCTAACTGTAGGGGAGGGGACTGACTGGAGTAGGAGACAGATCGCTGCTCCTAATTACTAGGAACAGCAGATCTGTCTCTCCTCCCCTGTCAGAACAGGGATTTGTGTGTTTACATACACAGATACCTGTTCTGGCTCTCATGCCCATGACCGCAGGTGGCTGGTGGACATCGCAGGCGCCGGTTACGCACATCGGATTCCCCACCGTGCGGCGTGACCGGCGCCTTAAAGGTGCCAACAAACACCTACGGTGATTTGCGGGAACAAGACTTGCCACTGTATAATGACAGCGGCTGGTTGGCAAGTGGTTAAGCTTTAGCACTATATTTATTTTTTTTTTTTTATTTTTATTTATTTATATTGGTTTTGACAGGTACTACCCGCTCCCCCTTTAGATCAGTTCACCTTGGCAATCCGAGCAGAAGTTCTCCTCACCCCCTCCTTCCCCTGTAGCCTTCTGGGATCACATCACAGGTCCCAGAAGGCTTTGGGACCATTCAAAAAGCGCAGCGTGGCTCGCGAATGTGCAGTGGGAAGCCTGCTGTGAAGCAAACCTTTCATTGTTATTGCTTGTTCCTAATGAAGAGGGCTTATGGCCCATGAAACGGGTAGAAGAATTAGCAAGCAACCCATCACCCTACTTCTATTATGAATGATGGGGGTAATACTATGTAACAATTGTAGGAGATGACAATGTTTTTTTCAGTAGCTTACTATATGTACTATGCTGTATGTATTTGTGATTTTAAATATCATATCAATTAAAATATCAATATTACAATTTTTTTTTATTTTATACAAGCAAAATTTTACATTTTATATACCTTTTTTTGTTTGATGGTACTGTTAAAGACCTGACTAGGTTTACTAGTCGTTTTTTTTTTTTTTTTTTTAAATATTCACAGTGTTCTCCCGGTCAGGATGGCTCCCTGCATCCCATGGTTGCAGGAAAGAAAAACGCATTATCTATGGCCTGCCTTACACTACATAATTGTTGGTAGATCTAAAGCCTAGTAAACACAAAGAGATTATCGGACGAATGACAAAACACACACAAACGCATTCCCCTTTAGCAGCCACGCCATGGTAGCATTAACTGTTAATGGCACACCCACACATCTAAAAAAGTTTACACCAAACCGCGTGGTGCTGCAGCACCATGCAGTCCAGTGCTGCACATTTTTGGAAAAGAGTAATGCTGGGTACACATGACTGAAGTGTTTATGCTCATGACACATCACAGGAAGCACCCTCATGGCTAACAGAGGACAGAATTAGAAATAGACGTGGGGGAAACTTAACATTAATAAATCACTGGGAACAGATAGCTTGCACCCGAGGTACTTAGGGAACTCAGTCAAGTAATTGCCAGACTATTGTTCCTAATTTTTACTGATCGTCTACTGACATGAATTGTACCAGCTGATTGGAGAAAAGCCAATGTAGCACTAATATTTGGGCCCAAAATACTTTCCTGGGAATTACAGACCAGTTAGCCTAACATCAATAGTATGCAAGCTCTCGGAGGGGATGATAAGGGACTATATATGAGATTTTAGTAATGAAAACTGTATCATTAGCAGTAATCAGCATGGATTCATGAAGAATCGTTCTTGCCAAAGCAATCTATTAACCTTCTATGAGGAGGTGAGCTACCATCCAAATGAAGGAAGGCCCGTAGATGTGTTGTATTTGGATTTTGGAAAAGCATTTGACACAGTTCCCCATAAACGTTTACTGTACAAAATAAGGTCCGTTGGCATGGACCATAGGGTGAGTACATGGATTGAAAACGTGCTACAAGGGCGAGTTCAGAGGATGTTGATAAATGGGGAGTACTCGGAATGGTCAGGGGTGGGACGTGGGGTACCCCAGGGTTCAGTGCTGGGACCAATCCTGTTTAATTTGTTAATTAATGACCTGGAGGATGGGATAAACAGTTCAATCTCTGTATTTGCAGACGATACTAAGCTAAGAAGGGCAATAAATTCTCTGCAGGATGTGGAAACCTTGCAAAAAGATCTGAACAAATTAATGGGGTGGGCAACTACATGGCAAATGAGGTTTCATGTGTAAAAATGTAAAATAATGTATTTGGGTGGCAAAAATATGAATGCAATCTATACACTGGGGGGAGAACCTCTGGGGGGAATCTAGGATGGAAAAAGACCTGGGGGTCCTAGTAGATGATAGGCTCAGCAATGGCATGCAATGCCAAGCTGCTGCTAACAAAGCAAACAGAATATTGGCATACATTAAAAAGGGGATCAACTCCAGAGATAAAATGATAATTCTCCCGCTCTACAAGACTCTGGTCCGGCCGCACCTGGAGTATGCTGTCCAGTTCTGGGCACCAGTCCTCAGGAAGGATGTGCTTGAAATGGAGAGAGTACAAAGAAGGACAAAAAAGCTAATAAAGGGTCTGTAGGATATTAGTTATGAGGAAAGGTTACGAGCACTGAACTTATTCTCTCTGGAGAAGAGACGCTTGAGAGGGGATATGATTTCAATATACAAATACCGTACTGGTGACCCCACACTAGGGATAAAACTTTTTCACGGAAGGGAGTTTAACAAGACACGTGGCCACTCATTAAAATGAGAAGAAAAGATGTTTAACCTTAAACTGCGTAGATGGTTCTTTACTGTTATGCCGCATACACACGGTCGGAATTTCCGACAACAAATTTTTGATGGGAGCTTGTTGTCGGAAATTCTGACCGTGTGTAGGCTCCATCGGACATTTTCCGTTGGAATTTCCGACAAACAAAACTTGAGAAATTTGAGAGCTGGATCTCAAATTTTCCGACAACAAAATCCGGAAATTCCGATCGTGTGTACCCAATTCCGACGCACAAAATTCCACGCATGCTCAGAATCAAGCAGAAGAGCCGCACTGGCTATTGAACTTCATTTTTATCGGCTCGTCGTAGGTGTTGTACGTCACCGCGTTCTTGATGTTCGGAATTTCCGACAACATTTGTGTGACCGTGTGTATGCAAGACAAGTTTGAGCCAACATCCGTCGGAAAGAAAAACATGGATTTTGTTGTCGAAATGTTGCGATCGCGTGTACGTGGCATTAGAGCGGCAGGGATGTGGAATTCCCTTCCACAGGCGGTGGTTTCAGCAGGGGGGCATCAATAGTTTCAAAAAAATATTAGATAAGCACCTGAACGACCACAACATACAGGGATATACAATGTAATACTGACATATAATCACACATCACGGGTGCGTTTTTACCGCAATTTCCATTAATTTTAATGGGAAGCTGCGTTTTTGGTGTGGTTTTCAAAGCGCACCAAAGATGCAGCATGCAGGGCTTTAAAAACACAACTCACCCACAGCTCAGCGATGTGAAAAGGATTTAAAGGGAAACATTTTTCACACTGACACGTTTTTCCCGCGTTTTTACCTTGCAAGAAAAACACTCGGATCGATATTCGGATCGTGTGTACGGCCATTAGCATTTTAAAGCTAGCCATAGATGGATCGAATCTCGGCCCATTCAGCAAGGGCTGGACGAGATTCAATCCATCTATGGGCAGGGTGATTGTACCCAAGTGGATCCATCGATTGACTTGGGAAGTACAACTAGCAAGTCTGCCTTTTAGCATGCGATTATTGCCAGTGGCTATAGCAGCTAGCAGTTATCACTGGGTTCCCCTAGTTCTGCGGGAGGGATCCCCCCATCTACACTGACTGTCTTGATTGGGGAATCAAGCGATTTTCTTACCTGCAACCCAAGGGCGGCCCGTCCATTAAGGGCGCATGGGCGCCGCCCCCTATGCATGCGTCCGGCCCCTTGCAGGACACTGGATGCGTGAATTCTAATAGGGGGGGGTTTGAAGCACCTGATTAGAGCCAGAGGCTTTAATAGGCTTCAAAATAGGGTGGGCTCGGGGGGCAGAGGATGCGAACCGAGCCCCAGGGCCGGTGCTACCACTAGGCAGCCGCCTAGGGCGCCATGATCCCTAGGGGGCGCCTGGCCACTGGTTTTCCTACTCTCTTCTCTCTGCAGCAAGCAACTAAGTCTCAGCATCAGCAGGCAGCCGTCCTTCCGTTCACACATAGTGTCAGAGTCGTAGCGGCGGTGAAGGACTGTGTCTGTGTCCCGACTCCTGAATGAATGGAAGCAAGCAAACATTCATTGATGGGCACTGGTAGGCTGCATTTGATGGGCACTGGTGAGGCTAAATGTGATGGGCGCTGGTAGGCTGCATTGAAGGGCGATGGTGGGCTGCATTTTATGGGCGCTTCGTTAAAAAGGTGGGGTTTACATGGGCAGGGAACAGGGGGTGGGGTCAGGGGCGGAGTGAAGGGGGGCGTCAAAATTTGGTTTCACCTAGGGTGTCAAAATCCTTGCAACAGCACTGCTGAGCCCACCCAGGTGTATTACAATAGCGAATGAATAGCGAATGAATATTCGCTATTGAAACACTGATCCTCCTCCTGCCCAATCAGGGAGCGCTTTTGAGACCCGTCACCCGATTGGCTGAAAGGACAAGCGATCCTATTGGATGCCTAGGAGGAGGGGAGGAGATTCACGGAGCCGCTACCCGCCACCTAGATGGGGTAAGTGCCTGACCGACCAGCAGACAGCGAGCGGGGGGTTTGAGGTGCCGCCGGCCTCCACCACTGCAACCCGTGGCTGCAGGAAAGAAAATAGCATAATCTATGGCCTGCTTAAGAGATTTTTGAACAAACTTCATTTGTACTAAAACTCTCACTACATTTGATGACTTCATGAATGTCATTCGCAAGTATTTACATTTTTTTTTGCCGTTAACCTTTGATTTTGGAATAAATTTCATTTTCCGAATAAAAGCCAAATTCAATTATTCACAAAAATACCTCCATCCCACTCCAATTTCCAATTTTCCCATCAATTGGGACAAAAAAGACCATCAGTTTTACCCTACTAATAATAAGACAATCAAAAGAACGTTCTTAAAATTACAAATTTCAATTGAAATTCTACTAGTTCTATAGTCAGCTTTAGATGAGCCCCTTGTTGATAAAGGCCCCATTTTTGAAATAACATTTTGCGAATGAATCAAAGTCAGGTGAGCATTCCAAAATCCCCCGTGTAATTGATCCCTACAACTTTCCCCCTAGGCAGACCTTAGGAAGCCCGGACTCATCACATATGATCCCAGGATCCTGTTTCTGTTCCCTGACGCACACGGCTGTGTTACCTCCAATGTGATGGCTGAGCTGGAGCTGTGCTGGTGTCAGTGGCAGGCGGCGAGGTCCCGTGTGAGGGACGCTGTGTGTGACTGATATAGGACATTGGAATCTCCGTACACCCACCTGTCCCTCCAATCCCAGCACAGAGTCAGGGGGTGCTGCCTGCAGATCTGCTGCACAAATGTTCCTCATTTACCATCTGTTTACCATACTGGCCCATACCTTGCGTCACAACAACATAAAAGCTTCACAGCGATGGAAAACATTTTCTATTATTAATGTAGATTCTATTATAGAATGTACTATAGAAAAGCGTGGCTTAACTTGGTAAATATAGGGGGGCCTCCAGTGTGGCCCCTGGGCTCATCATAGCTTTGTTTTTTGTAAACTTGCTATTATTATTATTTATTAGGATTATGATATTTATTTAGTTATTTATTCATTAGAATCATCTTATTTATTTTATTTATTTGGCTACATTTTATTTATTAGGATCATCTTATTTATTTATTTGGATACATGTTTATTAGGATTATCATATTTCTTATTTTATTTATTTGGCTACATTTATTTATTAGGATCATCATATTTATTTATTTTATTTATTTGGCTACATTTATTTATTAGGATCATCATATTTATTTATTTTATTTATTTGGCTACATTTTATTTTTTAGGATCATCTTATTTATTTATTTGGATACATGTTTATTAGGATTATCATATTTCTTATTTTATTTATTTGGATACATTTATTTATTAGGATTATCATATTTATTTATTATATTTATTTGGGTACATTTATTTATTAGGATCATCTTTTTTTATTTATTTGGAGACATGTTTATTAGGATTATCATATTTATTTTATTTATTTGGGTACATTTATTTATTAGGATTATCATGTTTACTGATTTATTTAGATACAGTTATTTATTAAGATTAGGATATTTATTTATTTGGATACATTTATTTATAAGGATTGTGACAGACCCAACCAGGACAGAGGCTTTTGAAGGGGACTGCAGGGTGGCTTCTTGCAGTGTTGGCCCGTCCATTAGGGGTGCCCAGGCGCCGCTCCCTCTAGCCTCACCACCCCTTATATGAATAATGGATAGATTCATGCATAGCATGAATCTATCCATGGCCGCCACAGCCACCCCCTATTTAGGCATCAGGACGCAGGGCACATGAATTACAGCGACAGGGGTGTTTTTTTGAAGCACCCGATTAGGGCCATAGGGTTCAATATAGGGTGGCTCTGCGCCATGAACCCACCCAGGTGTTACAACAGTGACTAAATATTTGCTGTTGTAACACTGATCCTCAGTCCGGACAATCTAAAGTGTGTGTGAGACCCGTTTTCTGATTGGCCAAAAAGAGAAGACTGACGATTGGCCGCCGAGGAGGGAGGAAAAGGTAGCTGGCGCTGCTGTGGAGAGCAGGGGAACGGGACGGGAGGCCGCCGAGCAAGGGAAGACCCAATGGGGTAAGTTCGAGCTACTGACCGACGAGGGGTGGGGGTGTGGTGGCATACTGTTTGCCACCCCCCAACCAAAAATTCCACCTGCCACCACTGGCCTCTTGCCTACTGACTATGGGCCCTGGCTTTTAAGGGAACACTACTCTTTGGGAGGTAAAAAAAGATATGGATGGCTGTACACCCATATGAGGCAAATCAAAGCTTATTTATTGGAAAAAACATCAATAAAAACAGGCACAATAAGCATGTTGGCAAGTGGAAAAAAAGGTTGACGCGTTTCACGGGAGGTGTGTGCTTGGGGGACCCTTGCTTTTGCTTTGGATTCAAGTCCATGTTTCCCCAAAACACACAGACTCTGGGAACTGGAGGACCCAGGTACATATTTGGGGTCTCTGTGCCCAAACCAGCAATGGCTGCTTTAGCTTTTGATATTCAGAGCAGATGTTGTTATGGTCATCTTAAAGCAACCCGATTGGGTCTCCTGATATAATCGGATTAAGTTGTTATATGTTAAGTGTCTTTGTCCCATTGTGTGCCAGTGAGATTCCTGTGTGGAGTTCCCGCATTGCATCTGACTACAAGCAGTTTACACTGCTCTCTGCAAACCGCTGCGAGTATCAATAGAAATCCCCCAAATCGGTTGGCAGAACGCAGTGCGAACTTTGGAATCGGATCACCCATGCGATCGGATTCCAGTGTGGACCAAAAAAAGGGTTGGTGGGAATGCAATGCGATTTCAGCCATACAAACTGTATGGCTGAATTTGCATGGCACAGAAATTGCATGTGATCTGCACAGCAATGCAGTGCGAATCACATGCGATGTCTGGCATCTCATATGTATGTACCCAGCCTGAGTCACCTATTGTTTCTGTCTGTCTGCTCATCTTGGAGATGAGATTAATATTGTGTCCACATTACCTTGTTATCAAACTATTGTGGGATGCTATGTGTTTATGTTGATTAGCTCACTTAGATTATGTTTATGTTGGCTGTTCCTTAGCTATGTTAATTATTTTCCTGTTTACAGTTTGTATATGATAATGTGATCAGTCTCACTTGATATTGTGTGGTATATAAATTCTGTGTGAGTTTTCAATAAAGAGAGTTCTCCAGTTTGCATCTAAGCTATTTTCGGCTAGTCTTGGATGATCAGCTACAGTAAGGGAAAAAAGTATTTGATCCCCTGCTATTTTTTTACGTTTGTCCACTGACAAAGAAATGAAATGTCTATAATGTTAATGGGTTTATTTTACAGTGAGACAGAATAACAGCCAAAACGCATTTAAAAAAAATGTATAAATTGATTTGCATTTTAATGAGTGAAATAAGTATTTGACCCCTTTGCAAAACATGATTAAGTACTTGGTGGCAAAACCCTTGTTGGCAATCACAGGTCAGATGTTTCTTGTAGTTGGCCACCAGGTTTGCACACAACTCAGGAGGGATTTTGTCCCACAACTCTTTGCAGATCCTCTCCAAGTCATTAAGGTTTCGAAGCTGATGTTTTGTAACTCGAACCTTCAGCTCCCTCCACATATTTTCTATGGGATTAAGGTCTGGAGGCAGACTAGGCCACTCCAGAACCCTAACGTGCTTCTTATTGAGCCACTCCTTTGTTGTCTTGGCTGTGTGTTTTCGGTCATTGTCATGCTGGAAGACCCATCCAAGACCCATTTTCAATGCCCTGGCTAAGGGAAGGAGGTTCTCACCCAAGATTTGACGGTACAATGGCCTCGTCCATCGTCCCTTTGATGCGGTCAAATTGTTCTGTCCCCTTAGCAGAAAAATACCCCCAAAGCATAATGTTTCCAACTCCATGTTTGACGGTGGGGATGGTGTTCTTGGGGTCATAGGCAGCATTCCTCCTCCTTCAAACATGGTGAGTTGAGTTGATGCCAAAGAGCTCAATTAAGGTCTCATCTGCTCACAGCACTTTCACCCAGTTCTCCTCTGAATCATTCAGATGTTCATTAGCAAACTTGCTAATTGTAGCAAACTTGCACATGTACAGGCTGTACATGTGCTTTCTTGAGTGGGGGGACCTTGCGGGCACTGCAGGATTTCAGTCCTTCACGGCGTAGTGTGTTACCAATTGTTTTCTTGGTGACTATGGTCCCAGCTGCCTTGAGATCATTGACAAGATTCTCCCGTGTAGTTCTGGGCTGATTCCTCACCATTCTCATGATCATTGGAACTCCACGAGGTGAGATCTTGCATGGAGCCCCAGACCAAGAGAGATTCACATTTATTTTGTGTTTCTTCCATTTGCGAAAAATCGCACCAACTGTTGTCACACTCTCACCAAGCTGCTTGGCGATGGTCTTATAGCCCATTTCAGCCTTGTGTAGGTCCTTGACATCCTTGGACATCTTTGGTCTTGGCCATGGCGGAGAGATTTGAATCTGATTGATTGATTGCATCTGTGGACAGATGTTTTTTATACCGGTAACAAGCTGAGATTAGGAGCACTCCCTTTAGCAGTGTGCTCTTAATCTCAGCTCGTTATCTGTATAGAAGACACCTGGGAGCCAGAAATCTTGCTGATTGACAGGGGATCAAATACTAATTTCACTCATTAAAATGCAAATCAATTTATAACTTTTTTGTTATAAGTTTTTCTGGATATTTTTGTTGTTATTCTGTCTCTCACTGTTAAAATAAGCCTACCACTAAAATTATAGCCTGATCATTTCTTTGTCAGTGGGCAAACGTACAAAATCAGCAGGGGATCAAATACTTTTTTCCCTCACTGTATAATATCTGGTTCCTGGTTCCAGACTGGAGGGAGCTATATCTCGACGGAGGCACCCAAGCTGGGTGCTGGATGGTTCCGTCACAAGGATTATGAATATTATTTATTTGGATACATTTATTTATTAACACCCTCTTGCCACCCATGTTAAGGATTTGTTTTTTATTGCCCACACGCCACACATATGCATACATGGACAGCCAAAGTTTCTGTGAAATCTGCCACCCATGGACGTACAGGTATATTTGTAGCGTGTGGGCAGGGAACTCTCTGAGGATCTGAAAAAAAGGATTGTTGCTCTACATAAAGATGGCCTAGGCTATAAGAAGATTGCCAAGACCCTGAAACTGAGCTATAGCACGGTGGCCAAGACCATACAGCGGTTTAACAGGACAGGTTACACTCAGAACAGGCCTCGCCATGGTCGACCAATGAAGTTGAGTGCATATGCTCAGCGTCATATCCAGAGGTTGTCTTTGGGAAATAGACGTATGAGTGCTGCCAGCATTGCTGCAGAGGTTGAAGGGGTGGGGGGTCAGCCTGTCAGTGCTTAGACCATACACCCCACACTGCATCAAATTGGTCTGCATGGCTGTCATCCCAGAAGGAAGCCTCTTCTAAAGATAATGCACAAGAAAGCCTGCAAAAAGTTTGTTGAAGAGAAGCAGACTAAGGACATGGATTACTGGAACCGTGTCCTGTGGTCTGATGAGACCAAGATAAACTTATTTGGTTCAGATGGTGACAAGCGTGTGTGGCGGCAACCAGGTGAGGAGTACAAAGACCAGTGTGTCTTGTCTACAGTCAAGCATGGTGGTGGGAGTGTCATGGTCTGGGGCTGTATGAGTGCTGCCGGCACTGGGGAGCTACAGTTCATTGACGGAAACATAAATGCCAACATGTACTGTGACATACTGAAGCAGAGCACTGAGCACCCCCTTACAATGGTGGTCAGTGGAAAAGTGGCACCTGGAAAAGGTTTACTGTATTATAAAACAGGATTTATATTTGGTACAACTGACTATTGTTACCAACATTCTGGATCCCTGTGGTATTTGAACAAACTGTGGTGTTGCCACAAATGAGACTTCTAGCTGAGAACATAATCTGCCATTTAATAGGTTCATTCTCATCCATAATATCTATGTCTTTTTAACTGGAAGCCAGGATTGATATGCCGTCTTAGCTTTGCTGCCCCCTAATGTTAGAAATTGCACATTGCTGGAAGATAATTGTTAATGGCTGTAGCTGTGCTCTGGTTAGGTGTCCTGTAGTGTTCCTGTTAGCGTATGTTGTAAAACAGCTGCAGAAGTTCCTCTTTAAAGTCCCTGATGCATCCTGGATACATGTCCCACAACTTTGTTTAGTAGGAAAGAGAGACAACTTGTAGGGTCAAAATGTTAAGGCAAAACACCCCACAATTGTTCTACTATGTCAGACTAAAAGACATGGATATAAAATCCACAGTGTAATAGAATCATTGTCAAAGTCCTAAACTTAAAGCTTGAGTTTGGTACACAACAAACTTTAATTTTAATAAACATGCCCCATACTCCTTTATATAGGGGGCACTATCTGGGGGCCCCCTTTTCGATATTGCTTCCTTTGAGTGAAATACATGGTGATCCTGCCAGTCCTCCTGCTCCCTGATTTCAAACTGACCGGTCTAGACATAGAAGCACATCCATCACAGTGCCTTCTGGTTGTGCTGGGAGAACAGCCTGACTGTCCTCCAATTGTCAGACTTGTGCTGACATGCCACAGCCATTCACTGGGAAGATCAGTATACTGCTATTTCTCCATCCCCACCTCTCTAATGCAGCTGAGAACAGAGTTTATGTGATCATTTATAAATAAAGAAATAAAAAGGAATTTATAATGCGCTTTTATATATATGTAGCGCTATAGTGTAAATTTCGTTTTTTCCAGAACTGTAACAGAGTTCTGAGGGTTAATTGTTTAGGTCATTTACTTTGGCATTAGTCTGGCTGGGCTGTACTGGAGTTCTGCGTGGTCATAGGTGAGGTGAAGCACCTGTGACAGGCTGAGAACCGAGCCTGGTTGGACGCTTTAGGTACCGATCTTTCTCGAAGCCAATCAGTGGGCGCGTCTGGCCCAGCTGTGTAGTCTGGGAAGGGGTATTTAAGATGCTGAAGTCACGTGTTCCGGGTTCGGCTGCTGCTTTGATTCCTGGTTCCGGTCCGGACCAAACCCGTGAGGGGTCCCGGACCCAGGAGTGTCTGCTGCCCCCGTAAGTATGGTCACCCTGACCAGCCCCAGAGGCCCTCATGGTCTGGGGTGGGGATCCGTCCGTTCCCGAGCCTCGGGGCTGGCTAGTTCGAGACATAGTAACTGAAGGAGGATTCTGAGGTGTCCCGGTGTGCTCTCAGGATTGGAGAGACACGGCAACTCGTACAAGCGACCAGGGGAGGACTATTCGGAGAAGGGCCAAGAGATACGAAACGGCTGGAAGATTCAGGTACCGTGAGAAAAGTTCCTAACTCATCTTTCAGTTACAACTTAGTCTTTGGCAGAGACTTTTCGAATCTTTGAGTCACTTGTTGGCTGCTAAGTCTATAGTCAGAGGTTTATCCAATATCGAAGCGCCCAGTTGCGAGTGGCTACTCTCTGGGCTACCTAAAGAGACATTCAATTGATGTCAGCAGTTCTAAAGTGCCTGAGCTTTATCACCCGTGCCCTCTATTCCCAACTAAGAGACTGTGTTATATTTGAAGTTACTTTTTGCAAATAAAAATCCTCAAAAGGATATTCGAGTGTCAGCTTCTGAAATTATTGGGTATTAACCCTGGGAACCCCTAGACAACGAATGACGAGCTACAAGGAGGAGGTAATTGGTAAGCCCAGAAAATACATAGTCGCTCCCAGGGGTTATGGCGCTACATATATATACTGTATTACCAAAAATATTGGTGTAGCAGTAACCCCGTAGGAGCTGCTGAGTGTTGTGGGTCTTCTGTCACCCTGCCCCAGCCAGGCACACACTTTTCACTAGTTCAGAGACATGAGAGCAGTCCTTGCACTTGTTTTTATGTTCTATTGAGAGGAATTAAACTTGGATGGGGAATGATAACTTAAGAGATGCCCAAGTAATGAACAGTCAACATTGGGACTACTATATATAGCACAGTATATACAATCTCCTCTTCTCCTTCTGCACATCGCTTCCTTTCTTGCACTCTCCAGATTAGCTAGCACTGTCGGCCTGACACTGGCTCAGCCAGGCCCAAAGCAAAGGCCCTTTACAGGCAGGGACCGCGGGCCCCTATGGTGTAGCAAAAAATAGAACATTCCAGTGTTTTCTGTTCCTGTGGCTACTGCTCCCAGCACCACCTCTTCAGGCGCTTCCAGCCCCCTTGGCTGCCTCTCTCCACTGCCCATGACACCACCATCCTCCAGAATGTCTCTGCACCCATCCCAGACTGCTGCATCTCAGTCCTCTCAGGCGTGCCTTCCAGTGCTCCCAACAGTGTGCTCACTCGCCAGCCCTCCTGGCTGCCTCTGTGGAATTCCTGAAAACTTTCTGGGTAGTGTCCACCCGGTGTCCTCTCTTGCTCCTCCTGTCCAGGACACCTCTGTAGGTTGTAAGAGGACCCCGTCCGCACCCAAGCCCAGGCCCAAGGGCAGCCCTGATTGGTCAGGGCTCCTTAAAACACCCCAGGTGGCTCCACATCCCCGCTCTTTCCAGAAAGTACCAGAACATTCTGGAAAGAAGTGGGAGGTCCTAGTGACAACACCTGTGAGTTTCCCAGCACTACTCTAGGTCACTCCCAACCCAGATCACCAAAAAACACCCAGGCTTGGATGCCAGCCAAGCCTAGAAATTTACCTACTCTGAAAAACCCTGCACTATCTTTCTAGCACACTAGAGATCGGTCCACATCATTTGGTGGAGGGGGGATTATGGTGTGGGGTTGGGCTTGGCCCCTTAGTTCCAGTGAAGAGAACTCTTAAGCCCCATACACACAGTCGGATTTTCCGATGGATTCTGTCCTATCGGACAATGTTGTCGGAAATTCCGACCGTGTGTAGGCACCATCGGACATTTTCCATCGGATTGTCCGACGGACAACGTTGTATCTCCTGCTCTAAAGATTTTCCGACAACAAAGTCCGATCACACCAATTCCGATCGTGTGTAGCGAATTCCGACGGACAAAGTGACACGCATGCTCAGATCACATTACAAGACCAAAGCTATTGGCTACTAGCCTCTACGTAGTCCCGTCGTAGGCAACAAACGTCACCACGTTCAGAATGATCGGATTTTCCGACAACTTTGTCCGACCGTGTGTATGCAACACCAGTGTCGGACTAAATCCGTCGGACCAAATCCGATGGATTTGGTGGTCGGATTTTCCGACAGTGTGTATGGGGCTTTAAAGCGTCAGCATATCAAGATATTTTGGACAATTTCATGTTCCCAACTTTGCGGGAACAGTTTGGGGATGGCCCCTTCCTGTTTCAACATGACTGCACACCAGTGCACAAAGCAAGGTCCAAAAAAGGCATGGATAAGCGAGTCTGGGGTGGAGGAACTTGACTGGCCTACATAGAGTCCTGACCTCAACCTGATAGAACACTCTTGGGATGAATTAGAGCAGAGACTGTGAGCCAGGCCTTCTCGCCAACAGCCGTGCCTGACTTCATCAATGTGCTTCTGGAAGAATGGTAAAACTTTCCCAAAGACACACTCCTAAACCTTGTGGACAGCCTTCCCAGAAGAGATGAAGCTGTTATAGCTGCAAAGGGTGGGCCAACTCAATATTGAACCCTACGGACTAAGACTTGGATGCCATTAAAGTTCATGTGCGTGTAAAGGCAGGAGTCCCAATACTTTTGGTAATATAGTGTATAATCGCAAACCTTTTGCATTTAATTTCTATTTTAAACTGATTGGATTGTTTTACAAGGTAATGATTCACATATACTTTAATTGTGAAGCTAGGACTTTTTAAACACCCATATACAATGCACGTAGCAATGTTAAATATAAATCATTTATTTGTAAAAATCTGAAATAAATACCTTTTTTATCAGTGTTTTTTTTCAGTGGTCAAATGACTGCAGTTCTTCTCCCATCCGAGTTGTGTGCCAGGGCTGTGGGCAAGGTGTAAGCTTCAGCATTCAGCCAGTTCTGTTAATGTAGAGTTCGGCTGAAGAACAGGTCCAGGAGTGTGAACTGACAGATGACATCCCTACCACTGGATTATGAGTCTGTAGACAGCATTGTCTCCTGTACAAAGGAAGCACATGAAAGGATAGGCTGCAGAAGACAATATGAAACTGGGAACATGTTACATGATGCTAGTAGAGATCAATGCTATCACACTAATCAATGTTCCCACTACAGACTGCTGAGGTCCAAGGCCTGCACATCATATACCAAAGGGCCACATAAGGCCCTTGAGCCACGGGTTGGGCACCAGGGGCTTAAAGAGTAATTCCAGTACAGACTGTTTTTGGGGTTTTGCATAGAATGGAGTATTAGAATCCCCACTGTCAGGTTTATATTAATTACAAAACCCCCAAGAAAAATTACTCCCCAAAACACGCCCTCACCATAAGCTCACTTGTTACCTCCTCCCATGCTCGCCTCCAGGACTTCTCCAGAGCCTCTCCCATCCTCTGGATCTCCCTGCCCCAATATGTCCAGTCAGCCCCTACCCTGTCTGCTTTTAGGGGATCTCTGAAAACTCACTTATTAACCACTTTCAGACCGGACCATTTTGCTGGCTTAAGACCAGACCACTTTTTGCGATTCGGCACTGCGTCTCTTTAACTGACAATTGCGCAGTCGTGCGACGAGGCCCCCAAACAAAATTGACGTTCTTTTTTTCCCACAAATAGAGCTTTCTTTTGGTGGTATTTGATCGCCCCTGCGGTTTTTATTTTTTGCGCTATAAAGAAAAAAAGAGCGACAATTTTGAAAAAAATGCATTATTTTTTACTTTTTGCTATAATAAATATCCCCCAAAAATATATAAAAAAACTTTTTTTTTCCTCAGTTTAGACCGATACGTATTCTTCTACATATTTTTGGTAAAAAAAATCGCAATAAGCGATTATTTATTGGTTTGCGCAGAAGTTATAGCATTTACAAAATAGGGGATAGTTTTATAGCATTTTTATTAATAATTTTTTTTTTACTAGTAATGGCGGCGATCAGCGATTTTAATTGTGACTGCGACATTACGGCGGACACATCGGACATTTTTGACACATTTTTGGGACCATTGTCATTTATACAGCAATCAGTGCTATTTAAATGCACTGATTCCTGTGTAAATGACACTGGCAGTGAAGGGGTTAACCACTAGGTGGCAGTGTAGGGGTTACATGTTCGTAGAGGCGTGTTTCTAACTGTGGGGGGGCGTGGCTGTCAGCTAGTGAATGCTGATCTTTGGTCCAATCACAGCGACCGGCCTCACGGAGGCCCCGACCGGCACGAGCGCGCGCCGCCGGCGGCGCGTGCTCGATGGCAAGGCGGCATATTAAAGGGGACGTACCTGTACGCCCTTATGCCTGTCCGTGCCATTCTGTCGACGAACATCGTCGTGCGCCGGTCGGGAAGCGGTTAAAGCGGTTCTGCACACAATAATTTTTTTTTTTCTACTCCTGTTATAACTAATTTCAGTATAAGTTTAAACTTACTTTTTTGATGTTTGTCCTGTATCCATGTCTGTTTGTTCATCTGATCTGAACTTTAAAAAAATAAACCACATGGAATTTCCATTTTGCTTGTGGGCATTTGAAGCCCACAAGCAATCACTTCCTTGTTCCCATTGTTCCCATGTTCTACTAGCATGCCTCGCTGGTTCCTGCGCATGCGCACTGGCAACAGCGCCGAGCGGCGTAAATAACTATGTTGCCATAACAACGAGTGGCGTCTGTGAAATCATGCAAGATTTTGCGTCGTCTGTCCGCACTGACTCCTGGGATGAATGACACCAGATCCCAGGAGACAGTGCGGCAACTCAAGGGAAGTGATGCGGATCCCCGCACAGACCCAGATGGATGAGTGGAGAGACCGGGCTGAAATTAAAAGGTAACACAGAAAAAAAAAAAAACAGCCTTTTACCACTATTTACATGCTATGGAATATAATGACCTAATGTTAAATTATTGTGTGCAGAACCGCTTTAAGAGAAGCCTACCCCACCTCCACCTATACCGTACCTGAGTCACCTTCATCAGATCATCTCCTGCAGCTATTACCTTCTGTACCCTTTAGACTGTAAGCTCCATGAATTTGGAAAATCAGGAAGAACTCCGGACAGCCGCACACCGGGAAAATAAAATTCAAAATGGTTTATTTAAAAGCAAAAAATCACTTCAATCCAGACACAGCAAAAGGGGGGTACAGAGCTGACGCGTTTCGCACTACAGCTAGTGCTTACTCATAGCTGTAAGCTCCATGAGCAGGACCCTCCTATTCCTTCTGTATTAAAAAGTTTTGTAATTGTACTGTCCCCCCTCTACATTGTAAAGTGCTGTGTAAACTGTTGGCACTATATACCGTATTTATCGGCGTATAACACACACTTTTTCCCCCTTAAAATCGGGGGAAAGTCGTGGGTGCGTGTTATACGCCGATACCCCCCCAAAAAAGTGACAAAAATGGCAAGTGCCGCCGAAAAATAGCGAGCGCTGCCGAAAAAGACCAAATCGCGGCCGAAAAAAACGAAGCGGCGCCGGAAAAGACCGAGCCGCCTGTTCGGCTCCGCTCGTAGTCCCGCCTCCCTGCACTCGCTCCGGAAACAGCAGGGAGGCGGGACCGCAAGCGGAGCCGAACAGTCGGCTCGGTCTTTTCTGGGGGCACTTCGGTCTTTTTAGGCGGTGCACGCGACAGAGCGTCTCGGCGGCGGGAAATTTAAACCCGGACAAGACTGCAAATGACGCTGGCAAGCTACAATGACACTGGGCAAGCTACAATGACACTGGGCAAGCTACAATGACACTGGGCAAGGCTGCAAATGACACTGGGCAAGGCTGCAATGACGCTGGGCAAGCTACAATGACACTGGGCCAGCTACAATGACACTGGGCAAGCTGCAATGACACTGGGCAAGCTGCAATGACACTGGGCAAGGCTGCAAATGACACTGGGCAAGGCTGCAAATGACACTGGGCAAGGCTGCAAATGACGCTGGGCAAGCTGCAAATGACGCTTAAATGTACGTTTTTTTTTCCCCTAAACTTCCCTCCTAAAACATTTTTTCCTTAAAATGCCCTCCTAAACTTGGGGTGCGTGTTATACGCCGATAAATACGGTAAATCCTGTATAATAATAATATTATATACAAAATGAAAAATAACTATATTATACATTACATGACACTAAACAAATGTACAACACACGATCAATACACACCATGAAATAAAAAGATACCCTATATCACTACATTTCCCATGATGCTCAACTACACTGCAGAGTGCATGAGCATCATGGGAAATAATGTTGATCCAAAACATCTGGGGTGCCAAGGTTCACCATCACTGCCCTATATAAAGTGATCATCCATCTACATCCCATATCAAAGGGATTTTATTAGTCCCATAAGTCTCACACCTGTCTTTCCTTGCTTCCTCCCTAAGGGAAAGTTCCCAGAAGCTACAGCCTACAATGCTAGAACCCTACCTTTGTATGCTATAGGCCTTGCATTGCTTCCCATGGTCAACTCTTCAGGTGGACTCCCACCAGACTACTGTATTACTGTATATACAGTGCACTCATACCCAAGATGCCCCACACTGGCAGGGGCAGGTCTGGCTCTTTCTCATTATCTATGGTACACCCCACTTACCACACTGGGGAAATCTAGCAGCTACTTAGGCACTTACATGACCTACTGTTTACTACAGGGTTTCCAACTTTAATTGTAGCAAAATCTAGTGGCCGATTTGGGGAACTACACCATACACTCATGTACCCCTGCCCTATAGGTCTAAACAGGATGACTATACAGAAAGGTCAGCACTGTACGCACCCCCATCACTGTTATAACATTTGTCCCATCCTCTGTAACTGTCACTTTTTCTGGACAGCTTGGCCTGCATGTAGAAAAATGTAAACGGTTGGTTCACCTTTACCAAGAAACTGCTTATGCACATGAGGGACATCTGTTGATCAAAACAAACTGTGCAGCTTTAACTTAAAGCGGAGCTCCACCCAAAAGGGGAAGTTCTGCTTCCTTCCCCCTTTTCTAGTGCCACATTTGGCACCTTTCGGGGGACAGGGCGGGGGGACGGGTACCTGGTTTTGGCACTTTCGGGAGACCTGGCTGCAGCGAGGTCCCCCGGAAGTTTGGCCCCCTCCTCCTTTCCCCGCCAACAGGCCATTGACAAAGCGATGCATGCTCAGAAGGGAGCTGGCTGTGAAAGCCGCAAGGCTTCGCGGCCGGTTTCCCTTACAGCCAATGGCGGCAACAGCACCCGAGAGCTAATGGAAACATCCCTGGATTCCAGGACAGGTAAGTGTCCTAATATTAAAAGTCAGCAGCTACAATATTTGTAGGTTGGGCTGGACCTCCTCTTTGAGTTGAATAATGCCCTTGCAATAGGTGTAAGCTTATTTACATACCTCATGAAGCCTGACCTGAAAACTCCTAGGACGTTGCTAAGTGAGGCCCAGTTATTATTTTTCACCTTCATATCAAAGGAGTGAGCTCTTTCTCTGATTCAAACCCCCTCACATGTGCGTTGTCTCTACTGATGCAGTAGCTCGGAGCCCAGTATTTGACTAGCTCACGTCTGTGATGATGGAGGTGAACAGTAATAGGCCTCTCTTAGCAACGTCCCAGCAATGCCCTCGGAGTTTTCAGGGCAGACTTCATGAGTTATGTGATCAATTGATAACAATAGCTGCGCTATCCTCTGTAATTATAAAGTGACAATATTTATGTAAAGTGCAAGTTGTGTTTAAAAGGTGCTAAACAGTCTTTTGAAAGTGCAATAGTGTTGATAAAGGTGCTCCTCCTGCGTATTCCCAAGTACAAATGCTTTATCTTGTGCAAAAAAGCTGCAAATCTTCGTGCTCAATCACCAACCAAAAAAGGCCCCTCCTAGGACCTCATTCACCAAATGTTGTTGATCCCCTGAGCATATACTAAGGCAGGTCAAAACACTCTTATGCCGCGTACATACGATCGGACATTCCGATAACAAAATCCTGGATTTATTTCAGACGGATGTTGGCTCAAACTTAGTTTGCATACACACGGTCACACAAATGTCGGAAATTCCGAACGTCAAGAATGTGGTGACGTACAATGCGTACAGCGAGCCAAGAAAAATTAAGTTTAATAGCCAGTGCTGCTCTTCTGCTTGATATCCGAGCATGCGTGGAATTTTGTGCGTCAGAATTGTGTATACAATGGATTTTGTTGTCGGAAAATTTGAGAACCAGCTCTCACATTTTTGTTGTCGGAAGATCCAAAAAAAAATGTCCGATGGAGCCTACATACGGTTGGAATTTCCAACAACAAGCTCCCATCGAACATTTGTTGTCGGAAATTCCGATCGTGTGTAAGCGGCATTAATGTACCTGGTCAGTCTCTCATGTTGCTCCAAGTCTGGGTCATGTTTGTTCATACAAAGGAAACCAGAGAGGGTATCATCACATAACACTGTTTATTATTATACAAATCCCCTTAAAATCAAAAACTTGGACACTCGCATCTGGCGCCAGAAACTGCCGTCAGTCTAGATCAAGCCGGCGGTCATCCGTGTCTCCAGTAACATGTGAAAGCCAGTTTGCGTTCCACCTGCCAGGAACTGGATATGCTGTTGTGTGCGTCCCTATGCGTTTCGTCACTGGGACGTCATCAGGAGGCTTCATAAGTTATGTAAATGGTCTATGCCTATAGTGAGGGCATTTTTCAACTTTGGTCAAAGCTGCACACTTTGTTTTTATCTACAGACACCCCTTATCTGTATAGGAAGTTTTTTTTTTTTTTTTTTTTTTTTGGTGAAGGAGAACTAGCCATTTAAATAAAGGAATGTGAAGTTAAGAAGAAATTCAGATACTGAATATTATCAATACAGGTGTAAACTACATACAGTTACCAAAAAAGCTACAATATTTCTGTAGTGGTCCTTTACTTTCCTGGCATATCCCACTTTCAGCTGCAAAGAATCATGTCTGAGAATGGCCGCAGGTAATAAACGGCTGCAGATTTAACTGCTAGATCACCTCCAGTTTCCAGATGCCCCCGGCTTTTTTTTCAATCAGAACTTTATTTCTATGAATTTTGAACAATCCTCCCTGCGGTATTATTTATGAGTATATCTTTTCGTCCTTCTGGTAGTGTGAGCATTTTACAGTAGCACAGCTGAGAGATGAACCTGTCAAATTGTAGAACATCAAAACATCTGCTACTCGACCACAGGATGCGTCCGCTTTCCACAGCGCAGTGGCGAAAACTTGGCTGGGAGACCACAGGGAGCTGATGACAGGAGTGCTGGGGAGTGAAAATGAGCTTTATGGAAACAAGTGAGCGTGTGACTAACAGGGGCTTACTAAGTGTTTCCTTTAGTCCATGGACTCCAGGAAGAATTTTCCTTTTAACCGCTTCAGCCCACGGAAGATTTTACCCCATTCCTGACCAGAGCACTTTTTGTGATTCGGTACTGCTTCGCTTTAGCTGACAATTTTTTTCCCACAAATAGAGCTTTCTTTTGGTGGTATTTGATCACCTCTGCGTTTTTTATTTTTGGCACTATAAACAAAAAAAGAGCGTCAATTTTGAAAAAAACACATTATTTTTAACTTTTTGCTATAATAAATATCCCCCAAAAATATATAAAAAAAACTATTTGTTTCCTCAGTTTAGGCCAATATGTATTTTTCTACATATTTAAAAAAAAAAAAAAAAATCGCAATAAGCGGAAATATCTTGATTGGTTTGCGCAAAAGTTATAGCGTCTACAAAATAGGGGATCGTTTTATGGCATTTTTATTATTATTATTCTTTTTACTAGTAATGGCAGCGATTTGCGATTTTTATCGGGACTGCGACATTATGGCGGACACATCGGACACTTTTGACACATTTTTGGGACCATTGCCATTTATACAGCGAACAGTGCTATAAAAATGCACGGATTACTGTAAAAAATGTCACTGGCAGTGAAGAGGTTAACACTAGGGGGCGATCAAGGGGTTAATTGTGTTCCCTAGTGTGTGTTCTAACTGAAGGGGGGAGGGGACTGTATAGGGAAGATGACAGATCGCTGTTCATACTCTGTATTAACAGACGATTTGTCTCTTCTCCCCTCAGAGAACCGGAAACTGTGTGTTTACACACACACAGATACCGGTTCTCGCTGTGTCAACGGCAATCGCAGGAGCCTGGCGGTGATCGTGACCAGCTCCGGGTGCACCGGCACTCGCATCGGCTCCAGGTGCATGCCCCTAGTGGCCACAGGGCGAAGTGACTTAACATAACGTTGTTTCGCCCAGCTGTGCCATTCTGCCGCAGTACAACTGCGGCGGCTGGTCGGCAAGTGGTTAAAGTATATCTAAAGACAAAACTTTTTTCTTTTATTAGTAGCAAAGGGTTCAAAGTAGACATGAGTGATTCATTTAGTTACGAATTGAAATTCGGACATCATTTTTGTTGTTCGGAGATTCCGATATATCACAATATTATTATTATACAGGATTTGTAAAAAGCCAACAGTTTATGCAGCACTTTACAATAAAAAGGGAGACAGTAAATTACAATACAGTTCAATACAGAAGGAATAGGAGGGCCTTGCTCATGGAGCTTACAATCTAAAGGGAGGGGGAGATGGTATAAAAGGCGATGGCTGCAGGGGATGATTTGATGGAGTACAGTTCTTAGGTGGAGGTGGGGTAGGCTTCTCTGGATAAGTGAGCTTTCAAGGACCGTCTAAACGTGGACAGGGTAGGAGCTGACCGGACATACTGGGGCAGGGAGTTCCAGAGCATGGGAGAGGCTCAGGGGAAGTCCTGGATGGGAGCATGGGAGGAGGTAACAAGGAAGCTTGAGAGCAGGAGGTCCTGGGAGGAGCGGAGAGGACGATTCTGGCGATACCTGTAGATGAGGTGGGTGATGTAGCTGGGGGCGATGTTGTGGATGGCCTTCTATGTTGTGGTTAGTATTTAGAATTGTATACGATGGGGTAGATAGTAACGAATTTCAATGAATTCGTAATAAATCATAACAAAAGCAACTTCAGAGGGTTTTGTAAGTTCAATAATATGGGTCACACTGTATTGTTGGCCAAAGGAAAATTTGGAAAACATCAAAGTCGCGCGAAAGTTGCAAGTGGCAATGCAAGGTCGCGCGACTTTGGGGTCCCAGCAGTGTTAACCGAGCTTTAACGCTTGAAGCATCCAAAACAACATAACAAATTAATCCAAATCTTCCAAAATAACTTCCAAAAATACGAATTGATTCAGAACAATGTACGCAAAAAATCCGAAAGTATGAAACTAATTCCAAAAACAAACCATTCTTACTTAACCAATATGATGAAACAAAAATTGTCGCAAATCACACTGCAAAGAATCACATGCAATTTGAAAAGGAATGCATTGCGTTTCCTGTCCGAATCGCATGCGGTTTCCCCTACCGTTCCTGTGTGTGTGTGTGTGTATAGACAGGGAAAAGCTGCATCTAGTGGGCAGTTAAAAAATGTTAGAACTCACAGTACATATCTGGCCAGATGCAAAATAATCTACATAGGTGTCCTGGTCCGCCAATGATAGCAAATCACGGCCAGTGGAGGTGCTCACAGGGCTGGAGGAGATGTAGAGGCGGTCCCCAAATCAAACTGACATCACTTCTGCCCTATACCCAAGGGGTCTTGGAACTTCTCCTCAAGCCCTGTGAGAACCTTCAGTTGCCGTGATTTGCTGTCATCTGTAAACTGGGACACCCATATAGATTATTTTGCATGTGGCCAGATATGTACTGTGAGTTCTAACATTTTTTAAACTTCCCACTAGATGGCGCTTTTCCCTGTCTATACACACACAGGAACGGTGAGGGAAGTTTCATGCGATTTGGACAGGAATCGCACAACTTTCCTGTTCAAATTGCATGTGATTCTTTGCAGTGCCAATTTTTCTTTCGGATTGATGCAAATCCTACCGCAAAGTATTGGTACTCAATATCGGTACTCGGTATTGGTGAGTACTTGGCCGAAAATATCAGTACTCGTACTCACCGATAATAAAAACAGTATTGGTGCAACCCTATTTAACACATCTCCGGAATACATGCTGTGACAGTGCCCTGTCATAGTGAGAGTTAAGTAAATTGGTATAGAGATGACACAGAACTCTCAAAGATCCAAATTGAGAAGCGCCCGCAGGTGGTTTGCAGAGCAGAGAAAACTGTGTGTTAAAGTGTTACTAAACCCCCAATAGTAAAATCAGCCTGTATATACAGCATAGCATGCTTGTTATACTCACTGTGGAACTTGAAGGGTTAATCCTCTGCATTGTGTAAAAAGGCTGTTTTATCCTGTATGCATAGATCCTTCCCCTCCTGCATTGTCTATCTGGAGAAGGCCAGCTAACACAGGCAAGATAGCCATGGGCGTCCGCAGAACTTTTTTCAGGGGGGGGGGGGGGGGGGGGGGCATAATTTTATGGACACCCATGCTCAGCCCCTTTTCGCAATGAACATTTTTGTGCTTAAAAAAAAAACAGTAAAGTTAGCCCAATGTTTTGGCATATTGTGAAAGATGAACTTACGCCGAGTAAATAGATACCTAACAACCTCCAGTAAGAACGATCAAGCGGTGCCACAGTCGCTATGATCATTCTTATGGTGTAGGGCTGAAAACGTCAATATCTGAATGATGTCTGTAGCTACAGGCATCATTCAGATATCCTCGCTCAAAGTCCGTCACCCCCCGCCGCTGTAATTCAGGCGTCCTGCGCCCGAAAAGGGTCTAGGCGCCTGAGTAGGGGGTGGCAGCAGCGGCCATAGATAGATTCATGCAATGCATGAATCTATCTATAGGTGATAAAGGGGTGGCAGGAGAAAGATGGTGGCGCTCCCGTGTGCCCTTAATGCACGGGCTGCCATTGTGTTTTGGCCATATATATTTTGATCTTGATGAAAACATGCTGGGTATGGACTGGTCTGGTAGCCTGGCCTGAGTAGTACCTTACAAAGTGAAGAAGACGTTGCATGATCATGAATTATCTCATCAACATAATACACTAAATACACATATATATCTTCCCAGCAAATCTAGCAATAAATCAATCAAAATGCTCTTCCTCCTGCCTCTTGAAGTCCTGGCTGCTAATAACTGCTGTTACCTGTGGTTCCTCGTTGTTCTTGTTGCCTAGGCACAGCACAGGTAGCATTAACATGTTACTGGGCGGCTCACAGACTGCCAGTGCCAGGCCAGCATATCACTCGGTGGCATGCACTTGAGTGGGAGGAGCCACAACACGATGAGACACACCTACACTACACACGCAGCCAATCACTGAAGAGGAGGGCGGAAAGGCTGAGCTGCGGAGCGGAGGACACTGGACAGTGTCAGTGTGAAAACAGCAGGCAGCAGGGAAACAGATGTAGGAAAAAAAGTCTGCGGCGGCCGCAAATGCAGCGCCGCGGACATTAAAACACAGCACACACTGACACTGACAGTATGAAAGCCAACACCTGATAATTCCAGGGGGGGGGCAAGTGCCCCACCTTGCCTATATTTGCGGACGCCCATGAAGATAGCCGACCTGCACATGCTCAGTTGTGTCTTTTATGCTGAAGAGAACATTTACTTGTTCTCAGAGCTAGCCAGGTCACATGATATTGACATCACACATGTGGGCGTGGATACAGGCTGCAGTGGAAATCTCCTCCTTCCTGAACTCTCAGCAGTGGACAAACTGTGGAGTTTATTATGTAACCGTGGTATACAGATCATCCAAAAAGGTATATAGTGGCAGTATTTTCATGTAAAAAGAAGATTTATAAGCGGTGGGCACTGTGGGTGGGCAGATGAACTATTTTCATACTACTGGGTTAAGTAACACTTTAATCTTTTTCTCTGGATTTGGTAGTTCCAGATCGGGGGCCTGGAGTTTCAAGATTCCAAAGAGTCTTGGGTCGGACAGAGTCTTCAGTCCTGTGTCTGTGCTTTGCTAGATGCTGTGTGAGTGCACAGGTGGGCAGGACCATTTTTATTTTGTTTCTGGTGAGTGTTCATTTTAGAAGGTGTTTCACGAATTGGTGGAAGTTTTACAATCACGGATTTGGATTTGTGCACGTGGGATTCGGATAACCAGTTCTTGAAGAGGAATACTGGGACTGTCCTTTTGTTAAACACATGTTTTTTTATAAAAAAAAAACAAATTTTCCCTATATTTTTGCAGTTCACTAAATTTGAACTTGATTGATTTTATGATTAATTATTGATGAATTATTGATAAATTATTGATAAATATTATTCGCTGCTTTAGTTATGTATTCCATTTAGGGTCAGCGCAGTTACCTTTTTTACTGTTAAAATGGAAGCTGACTGACTTCCTCTAGAGAATCCTCCCAGAATGCTCTAGTTCCTAACAACATTTTATTTTTAACACATTCTAAGAAATTACAATATGTAACTAAAACAAAACAGCTAAAGCTATACCAGAAAGGGAGATTAGGTGGCACCTACACTTTCTATATAACTAGCTTGGTATACATCAAGGAAAAACCAACATATTATTTAATCACATAAACGCAGGTAAATCGAATAAAGCCCGGTAGGCAGAACAGTCTCTACCTGTACACCCACACAGCGAGCTGTGTTTACCGACCCAAAACACACAGGTGATCCGTGCCGCTGCCCTGTACAAATCAATGAGAGACAGAATACTGCATGGATCTTCACACACATCCCTGCAAGACTGATGCTCAGCTCTAAGGCTGCTTTCACACCGGAGCGGTGCGGGCGGGCGGCGGCGGTAAAGCAGCGCTATATTTAGCGATGCGTTACCGTCGCTTTAGCCGCGGTTTGCGGCCGCTAGCGGGGTGGTTTTAACCCCCGCTATCGGCCAAAAAAGGGTTAAACCCCCCCGCAGCGGCGATTTGCCAGCGGTATCCCCGCGGTGTCCCATTGATTTCAATGGGTAGGAGCTGTATAGGAGCGGTGAATACACCGCTCCTTCACTGATCCAAAGATGCTGCTAGCAGGACTTTTTTACCGTCCTGCTAGCGCACCGCTCCAGTGTGAAAGCCCTCAGGGCTTTCACACTGGAGACACAGCAGCAGCTGTTTCAGGTCGGTTTGCAGGCGCTATTTTTAGCGCAATAGCGCCTGCAAACCGCCCCAGTGTGAAAGCAGCCTTAGTGCAGTCTACCTGTCCCAAAGTGATTGCCTGTCACTGATTTGAACAGGCTGGCTCCACCTGTGCCTCCCAGGTGGGTAAACATGGTTTCAGGTCACCTTGAGCTAGGTGACAGATGGACACTGTTGGGATCATGAGTGTGCCGCAAGGTAGTGGACCCTACGGCTGACTGCTGCGGATGGGAGTCAAGGTGGTAAGGAAGGCAAGGCCGCTGGAACACCAAGACGGTGTTATCCAAACCCTGTGTTATCCAAACTCTGTTCAATGAAAAGTGTAAACTCACCACATGAACACTCTATATACAAAATAAATTCCCCAATAAAGATCAGAACATGATGCTCACATTTGCATGGAAGCACAATTGAATGAATGCTGATTATTCAGAGAATTACCGTATTTATGTTTATTGAGGATTGTTTTTTTTTTTTATGTACTAACAAGCTTCATACACACAATACGAAAATTGGATGAAAAATACCACTTTTGAAGCGTTCGTGCATATGAGCGTATCATTTTTTTTTTTTGGTGGGGGAGTGGAACTTGGGTGGGGGTTCCCACACTTTTATCCCCAGGACTTGACCCCTGCTATCCCTAGACTGACGCTAAACTAATAATCTACACTGACAATTGAAGCAAAATAGCATAGTATAGCACACTAACTAAAAGCACTGAACAGAGCGCTGTTCTATCTCTCTCCACGCCAAAATCACACTGAAAATGGCTGCCAATGAAAGGATACTTTTATACTGTGGGGTGGGAATGAGCCATGATTGGATAAAGTCATGATGACGGTGTCCAGTCATGACACTGACAGTGCTCTGTGCCCTGATTGGCTGAAGCTTTCACTGCTTCAGCCAATCAGGGCTTGCAATGCACTGTTCAGGGCTGCAATTCATTGTGGTCGGTTTGGGGGGCCGAACAAATGGTTGAATGACCGGTTTGTTGGGCTGTTCACCGAACGACCAAACAACAAAAGTTCGGCCCGAACTTACGCTCGTGCCGAACCGTTCGCCTATCCCTACTTTCTAGTTCGGAAATAAAATTGTACATTTTCTTAAGGGATATAGCAGGCCTTTGAATCAGCAAATTGCCATATAAGCTGCATTGTAAGCAACGAGTGGTGTAATGTATCAGAAGAGGCTCCATCCATTGAGAGCAGATGATTTGTGTCTACTGACATGTATTCTCCACTCACTGTACACTCCAGCAGCTGGAATGACCCACCCTGCATGAAAGACATGAAAGAAAGCCCTGGAGAATGAACAGGGCAATAAACACTTCACTTTCATTCATAAATCACTAGAACCTCCACCTTGTTCCACTGGACCTCATCCCTCTGTAGTGTCACCAAGCACAATGGCTTAATTTAGGATTCCTTCACAGTAAACATCAGAATTGTATTTCATGCCAAATCTTCATGAGGGTCCACAACATTTGCTTGAACTGACTAGAAGTAATGCTGACAGCACACTTTGTAGTTTTCACTTTTGATGTATGAATCAGAGCCTTTCAAGTCACAGCTAAAAAATTACAAGATGAATAAGTGACACTAGTCAATAAATACGATCATTTAGTGCACAACAAATTAAAAATATTTGCGCCTTTCAACTTATTCAGTGAGGGAATGTTCAATGTGCATTGTTGTAATATACCGCTAGCACCTAGAAATGTATAAAAATGTGTTCAAAATTACAATAAAAATCTATTTCTGAGATAAATGTTTTTCTATATGATAACATCCCTTGTAGCACTCATCCTTGAAGAAGTGGCTGGATTTTGATAGGCCCTCTTGGGCTTCCTAGTCGTTACCTGCCCTCAGTTGCACTCAACAACTCACAGCCAACAGATAGACTTCAGCACCTTCAGTCTTCTTTTTGCACATTTATCGGCTTGATTGTCTTAAAGCGGGACTGTACTGAAAAAAAAAAATTTAAAAGCCAGCAGCTACAAATACTGCAGCTGCTGACTTTTAAAAAATGGACACTTACCTGTCCCTGGTTCAAGCGGTGTCGGCAGCAGAGGCCGATCGCTCGCTCGGCTCTCTGCTGTAGCCGGCGCCATTCTCGGTGAGGGAATCAGGAAGTGGCTTCACTTCCCGACTCCCTACTGCGCATGCGCGAGTCGCGCGGCGCAATGAGAATCTTCAGCGCTGTCTGCCGGGACACGTGTGTGTCCCGGCAGACAGCGCGCCGGGACAGGAACTTGCATAAACTCCCACGGGAGTTTATGCCAGAAGTGGGTGCAGATACCTGTCTTAGACAGGTATCTGCACCCCCCTCCCCCCTGAAAGGTGCCAAATGTGACACCGGAGGGGGGGAGGGATCCGAAAAGCGGGAGTTCCACTTTAGGGTGGAATCCCCCTTTAAGGAGAGAGAGGACCAGGGGTACAGGATGCCCAAAACAGCAGTGGAAATGCCTATGCACAGCACACTATTCAAATAATTATTTTGTGAAATGGGGGAAAAACTGCGCTAACCCAAAAAAAATAAGTGGTGATGAAATGAAATATATCGAGAAAATATATGTGAAAGCGGCCAACACCCTAACAAACAAAGTCAAATAAACATCTGGAAAACAATGTGTAGCGCTAACAAAAAAAAGTAAATAAACAGTGAAGCAATGTAGTCCACAATGAGAGGATTAAAACCAATAAATAATGTGCAAAGAATCCAATATTGTGCAAATGATGTAGACACAATGTTATGTGATGGTGATAAAGTCCTTGCTCAAAGGAAACTTGTCACGTGAAATAGAACATCCTTTCATATGGAATGTTGGGATATTGAGGGATCTCTGGAACCACAGAGTCTAGTATATATACACGAGAATATGCAGACCCTCCAACAGATATGAAATGGATACGCTTACCAGCGATGTTGGACCCACCTACCGTACGGCAGTGGGTCGATTAAGCTTAGGGTAATTCCTGTAGATGGCACCGGGAAAGCCAGAAACTGGATTCAGACAGCACACCTCCAGATCAAAGATGGATTACCAAGATGATGTTCCGATATCTTCCGAAATGGCACTGGCATGTGATCCAAATGGTCCACAATGGCATGTGGCACCAGAAAAAGCCCAAAAAAAAGGAAAAAGGAGAAAAAAAGGAAAACTCCAACTCCTGTTGGAGGGTCCGCATATTCTCGTGTATATATACTAGACCCTGTGGTTCCAGAGATCCCTCAATATCCCAACATTCCATATGAAAGGATGTTCTATTTCACGTGACAAGTTTCCTTTGAGCAAGGACTTTATCACCATCACATAACATTGTGTCTACCTCATTTGCACAATATTGGATTTTTTGCACATTATTTATTGGTTTTAATCCTCTCATTGTGATGAGATAGGCAACAATCCTCCAGTTTATGCCACAGGTCAGATTAGATTCTCTAGATTCTTAACACATCTGCCACAGGTCAGTTATTTAGGCCTGTCTAGATTCTGTAGGCTCAGATGGGCAGTCACTCTTCATATTCTTAGGGGTCTGCCACAGGCCAGCTTTGGACTCTTAAGGCCTCTGCCACAGACCGGCTTGGATTCTTAAGACCTGGACAGACAGCTAAGAGAACAAAACCTTTACGCTTTTGGCTTCCTCCCTTAACCAAATAGCCAGCGGGGCAAAACGACCTCTGACTGCTGTGTCATCTCCAGGCAAAGTCTGGAAAGCAGGGATCCTTCTAGAAGGCCACTCCAAATCTTGCTCAGTCCATATCACTGGCATAATACCCTTAGTGAGTGGCCAATGCAAGATGAAAACGCCTACACTTTTCCTAGCTGCAAACTTTAGATCTGTATAGGGAAACTCCAGCTTAAGAGTATCAGAAACCACCTGGCATAATTTGCCAAGCAATGGCAGGTACTCCTTGATGCTTAAAGTATAACTAAAGGCAAAACATTTTTTTTCGTTTTGGATAGAGTGGAGGTAGATGTCAGTTTTTATTGCTGTCTGTGCCCTGTTAGGGAGATCCACCCTCTCTATTGTTTCTGTTTACCATTATCATTGAAAGTGAAAGTAAAAGAAAATCCCAAATTTTGGGTTGTCCCCAAAAAAGTAATAGAGGGGAAATATTCCAATGGGGACACTAGCTCTGGTGACCCGGGGGTCCCCAAGAAATTCTCTTTATTTGCAGGGATTTCCTCTCACTTCCTGTTTGGTTATGGGACAGGAAGTGAAAGCAAATCTCCCCAATGAGACAAAGATGGCAAAAATAAACCTGACAGGGGTGATAACCCTCCCTTACTCTATACAAAATGATATAACATTGTTGACTATAGTTCTACTTTAAGAACAATATCACATTATATTACCCATAGCATCCTATTACTACCAGATCCTATTCATGTTGCAAGTTGCATTACCTGTAATCCTGCATACACACGGCCGTAATTTCCAATGGAAACAGTCCGATGGGAGCTTTTCATCAGATTTTTCGACCGCGTGTATTCCCATCGGTCTTTTTCTGTCGGCATTTCTGACGGACTTTAGATTGAGAGCCTGTTTTTAATTTTTCAGACGGAAAAACTTTCTTTTGGAAATTACGATCGTATGTATGCAATTCCGACACGCAAAATTCCGACGCATGCTCGGAAACAATTCGACGCATGCTCAGAAGCATTAAACTTCCCTTTTATAGTGCCATCGAACGTGTTGTATGTCGCGGTGTTATTGACCATCGGAATTTGGTGTGACCGTGTGTAGGCAAGACAGTTTGAGTGGAATTCTGTCGGAATTCCGAATGGAAAACCATCACAGATTTTTCGACGAGAATTCCGATCGTGTGTACGCGGCATAAGAAAATAGAAACAACAAAGAAACAAGAGAATACCAAAGTCCCATACTTCTAAGAATGACACTCCAAGGCATTTATATTGAGAGCGATAACAGTTCTAGCTATTTTTATTAAAAGTCCATCCCTGTCTGGCCCTTACTCACCAACTAGTGGTAAGAAAAAGTATAACACAGCTCTTGTATCTGTTGTAGAAATAGTGTAGCAGCTTAGTTAATGGCTTGATCATGAAGATCAGTCCTAGGAAGAGAACACACCCTAATTGCAAACTATATACACAATGACTGAGCATAAACATCCCAGTCCATACACATTTCCACCTGATCACACCCTACGGTGACCTACTTACCATAAACTTGTTGCAAATGTTAAGCAGTTCAGATCTTACCACTGGCAGTCAAGGAACCAAGGCCAGCAGTCTTCTCTCCCGGGATCACATGTTGTTACCACTGGCAACAAGAACAAAAAGGCCAGATGTTTCCTTTCTTAGGAAACATAAGAACACAGGAAACAGAAGCCAGCCATTTTCTTATCCATGAACATATGTTGTTACTATCGCAACCAGGAACAAGAGGCCAAGCAGTCTTCTCAAGCACAAACATAATGTCACTACTGGCACAGCAGTTTTCCTTCTCACAGCAGCAGTAAATCACAGAAGAAAGGGACCTCCAGCAGGGAAAAGTCCTTGGCAGTCTACCAGAAGTACTTTACATAGTTACATAGTTAGTCTGGTTGAAAAAAGACACAAGTCCATCTAGTTCAACCAATAAAAGGGAAACAAAATCATACAATCCTATACCCATAGTTGATCCAAAGGAAGGCAAAAAAACGCCAACAGAGCATGATACAATTTTCTCCAGCATGGGAAAAAAATCCTTCCTGATCCCCCCAATAGGCAATCAGATATTCCCTATATCAATTACCTATAAATGTTAGTATCCAGTTGTATTATGTACATTAGGAAAGAATCCAGGCGTTTTAAAGCAATTTACTGAGCTGGACAGAGCCAGCTCTTGAGGGAGTCTATTCCACATTTTCACAGCTCTTACTGCAAAAAAACCTTTCCATATTTGGAGATTAAGTCTCCTTTCCTACAGACGTAAAGAGTGCCCCCTTATCCTCTGTGATGAACTTAAAGTGAATAACTCAACACCAAGTTCACTATTTGGACCCCTTATGTATTTGTACATGTTGATCATATCCCCCCTTAATCTCCTCTTCTCAAGAGAGAATAAATTCAGTTCCTCTAATCTTTCCTCACAGCTGAGCTCCTCCATGCCGGTTGCCCTTCTCTGTACTTTCTCCAGTTCCCGATATCTTTTTTGAGAACTGGTGCCCAAAACTGAACTACATATTCCAGGTGAGGTCATACTAATGATTTGTACAGGGGCAAACGTATATCTCTCTGTCTCTTTGGAGTCCATACCTCTCTTAATACAGGAAAGGAGTTTGCTCGCTTTGGAAACTGCAGCTTATCATTGCATGCTATTATTAAGCTTATGGTCTTCCAAAACACCCAGATCCTTCTCCACCATTGATTTCCCCACTTTTAGTCCCCCTAGTATGTATGATGCATGCATAGTCTCCCCCCCCAAGTGTATAACTTTACATTTATCAACATTAAACCTCACTTGCCACATAGTCGCCCAATTAAACCGTGCATTGAGGTCAGCTTGTAAGTTGGAGACATCCTGGTGGATGTTATTCCACTGCATAGCTTGTGTCATCTGCAAAGACTGAAATTGTACTTTTAATCCCAGACCCTATATCATTTCTAAAGATAATAAAAAGTAAGGGTCCTAACACTTAACCTTGGGGTATACCACTAATAACTTTAGACCATTCAGAGTAAGGCCCCTTTCACACAAGGCGGATCCGCTTCCACGGAGTCCGCCGGCTCAGCGGGAGATCTCTCCATTGATCTCCGCTGAGCCGGCAGATGACAGGTCCCTCTCTGCTCACTGAGCGGGGAGGGGCTTGTTGAGCATCGCTGCTTGCTATGGAGAGATCGGATGAAAACGGACAGCATGTCCCTTTTCATCAGATCTCACCCAATCCGATCCGCCAGCGACGGATCCGGACGTAGGGCCATCTTTCTGCTTTTGGCGGATCGGACCAGGTCGGATGTCAGTGGACATGTCACCGCTGACATCCGTCGCTTCATAGACCAGCATGAAGCGCCCGTTCAGGTCCGCCGTCAAAACTGACAGGCGGACCTGAACGGTCCGTCAGTGTGAAAGGGGCCTAAGAATCATTAACCACTCTTCTCAATTCTGTAGTTTAGCTAGTTTTCTATTCATTTACAAACTGATTTTTCCAAGTCTATAGACTTTACCTTACACATGAGCTGTGTGTGGGGAACTGTGTCAAATGCTTTTGCAAAATCCAAGTATACCACGTCCACAGCCACCACTCTGCCCAAGTTTTACTTACCTCCATCATGTTTGTTTGACAACTTCTGTCTTTCATGAATCCATGCTGTCTGTTGCTTAAAATATTTTTTACAGCAAGAACCAAAATTCAGCAATACCATTTAATTCATAGTTCTCCTCGTGGACCAAAGCTTCCAAATTACCTATTTTGCTTGGCAGACGTCTGGCATTGGAGAACTAATACTTTAATTCATTGTCACATTTTCCACACATATTTTGCATATTCTTTTATTTTAGTACAAATAGTACAACTTCCAATGGATTGTAACATGGGAACCTTCTTATCCCCTGCCATAGCCCTCCCCCAATCTTTCCCCATTCCCCCACCCAGTAGGGACTGATCCCTATCTGACCTGTCAGCCCCATTATCGTCTCACATAGAGACAGACACCACCACCTGTCCGTTTTACCCTGTCTCTCCGAAAAGAGAGCATAGCCAGGAATATTAATAGCCCAATCATGTGAAGCATGAGGCCAAGATTCAGCAATACCAAATAAATCATAGTTCTATTCATGCACCAAAGCTTCCAAATCATCCATTTGGCTGGGTAGACTTCTGGCATTGGAGCACAAACACTTTAATTCATTGTCACATTTTTCACACGTATTTTGCATATTTTTTTATTTTACCTTCCTACCCCTGCCATAGCCCTCCCTCCAATCTTTCCTCATTCCACCCACCAATAGGTACTGATCCCTATCTGACCTGTTTTCCCCAATTATAATCAATTTCTTCCTCCTCCCTAATTTAAATACTGCTCCAGCCTTCCCATAAACCTCCCCCCAGCACAGCAGACTCCCTTCCTTTTAGGTGCAACCCATCTTTAGCATATAGGTTGTACCCCAATGAAAAATCAGCCCAGTGCTGTAGAAACCCAAATCCCTCCTTTTTACACCAGGTCTTTAGCCATGCATTCAGTTCTCTAATCTCCCCATGCCTTCCCTGTGATGTGCATTGCACAGCCAATATTTCAGACAATATCACCTTGGAGGTCCTTCCCTTCAACTTGCAGCCTAGTTCTTTAAATTAATTCTTGAGCATCCACCTTCCATGTATTCTGTCATTGGTTCCAACGTGGACCAAGACAGCCCAGTCATGCACAGGATTGGTAAACTACAGTATTGTCATGGTCTGGGATCAGGCTCAAAGCCAGTGGCTATAGCAGTAGCAAGACTCACGCAGTGGTCAGCTGGATGAATGGCCCGTGTGGTCGTTTTTTTTTAATAGGAAAGCAGAGGCACTGGCAGCAAGCAATACAAAGAGAACAGGATACTTTCTCATACAAGTGCATGGTACAGCAGGAACATATCAGGAATATGAAGTGTTGGGGTAATAAGTTTCTATCCTGAAAGTATTTGTAACGTGTAAAGCTGCATAGCTGTTGTATACAAAGATCTAGTTAATATTTCAAGTCTGCCACAAGATGGAGAGTGTGCTGTTTTTTCCACACTAATCAGGTATCATTGCTATATTTATATTACATAAATTATATTATTACAGGGAGACCTGCCTGACTGGCAATCTTTGATTATGTTTATTTTTGGGCTCTGCCTTACAGCCAGAGGTAGCGGTTAGTCATACTGAACATGACTGTGCTTCCTATGACATGTTTGTCTAGACAATGTGGGAGAAAATGGCATATACATGTGTGAGAGTACGTGCAGCCACAAGTATGGGCATTCACATGTACACACTCGTAAGACCTGAATTGTCTTATCTCTGTACAAAAGCCAAATTTATTTTATTTTAAGATATGCTGAGATGATGCATTTTGGCTTTCCCTACCATGGAGGCATGCTGATGTCTGTGTATAAAGAGGAATTCTGGCCTTACATCTAGATTAGCATTTCTCAACCTTTTCAACACAGAGGAACCCTTGAAACAACTTTACGGGCTTGAGCACCCTTTTCTAAAAATTACTATATCTACAGCTCATGATACATTAGTGTGATGGTCAGTGGGAAGAATGCTCTTTACACTTGTGGTCATTGGGAAGAATTTCCCCCTTACAGATAGCTAAAAAGATCAATGGTGTCAGTGGGAATGTATCTGAGAGGCAGAAATTGCTCAGGAACCCCTAGCAACCTCTGGAGGAACCCTGGTTGAGAGACCTTGATCTAGTGGCACAATCAGGGCCAACTAAATGTCATGCCCCACTTAGGCCAGATCATATGTTGTAGCTATGCAATGCAGAGGCTCAGGTGGATTGGAATGGACAGTTTGTCCATACTGTGTCAGTATACTGAAAACTGGACAAATCACCTCCGTACTCTGCTAGGATTTTGGTGCTAGGTTTACTCAGCCAACAAGAATACACAAACCATACAGGGATATCAACAATGAGGGCCAGCTAGATTGCAATAGTCAGCAGGAAGGCAGTCTAGAACCTTTTTTACACCAGCATGACAGCCAGCAACCTGGTGTAGCTGTGTGTCTTCCCAGAAAGCCAGGTCACTATATGATGGCCCTCTGCCCATTTACAACCCATGATGTGACTGAAAATGTTGTCGCTATTAATTGCTCCAAGGCATCCTTTCTCAACCCTCTTACTCTAGAGGAACCCTTGAAGCAATTTTCAGGATTTAAAAATGATATCTACAGCTCACGGTACATTAGCGAGATTAGTAAGTTGTAAATATAACAAATACATTCCAGAATGGAGCACATCAGAGTATTTCATAATTTTCCTTGGGCTTAATAAAGTATTCAGAATCTGTATTTCACTTGCAAGGTAGATAATTATCCCCCCCCCCCCCCCTGCTCTATATGATAAAAAGTGATTTTCAGTAAAAATCGCTAAATTTAAATGAAAAATAATTATTTTAAAAAAGTAACACAGACTCTACAGACAATACAATGGTGGAGAACCGCCTCCTTACATTGGTGTTCAGTGACAGGTGCCCTTACATTAGTGGTCAGTGGAGAAGTGACCCCTTTCATCATGGTGAGAGAGGTGACATATAGTACCAGTGGGAAGAATGCAACCATTACAAACAGCTAATGCAGGCACCATCAGAGAGTCAATCAGCCACCACTCAAAGAAACCCTAGCAACCTCTGGGTAACTCTTTGGGGTTGCAGATATCACTGCACTGACTCACTCAGTTGTGGGTCTGTGAGTGGGTAATCGTAGGGGCAGGTTGAAAGAGTCCTCTCCCGATGATTACTGCCCAACTTGACAGAAGGGTGGCGGTAAGGACTTTGTGGGGGCCTGGGCTGCTACCTCTAGGTAATTTCTGCAACTACTTGTAAGGGTAGGTAAAAAGAAGCGCCTGATATCCAGTAAGTTGTGAACTGAAAGGTGAGTTTGCAATTGTTTAATTGAAAGCAGCCACAAGTTGTCGAGCCAACGTGTTTCAGGGGAACAGAGATTGCCCCTCCTTCAGGGCTGTTGCTGTATGCTAATGGTGAATGGGGAAGGATCCCAGAAACAGTCTCTGTTCCCCCCAAATGCATAGGCTTGACAACTTGTCACCACTTTCAATTAAATCATTACTAATTCTCTTTTCAGTTTGCATCTCATTGGATATCGGGCGCTTCTTTTTACCTACCCTTACTAGCAACCTCTGGAGGAACCTTTGGGTTTTATGGAACTCTAGTTGAGAATGCTGCTCCTCCCTTAGCAGCTACATAAAATGTTGTGTATGGAGGTGGTGGAAGAAGTAGGAATCAGACGCTCCCAGAGAGCTATGACTTGCAAGGAGGGAGAGGGCTGTGCTAAGAAATTGACTCTCTTTGGATTTTTTATAACAGTAATTTTGTAAGCTGGTGACAGGGTCTCTGTAACCAGTGGCCGACCGAGCCATAAGCGAATTACTGTTGGATAACTCTAGAAGGGGCGTACCATGACCAGGCGCGCACCGGGAATGTCCGTGACCGTCGGGTCCTCCGGGCCCGGCGCTTGTCACGGAACGGGGTAAAGGGTCAATGACAGTGGCCCTTTACCACATGATCGCCACGTCCAGTGACGGAGCGATCAGTGTGCGAGGAGAGGAAGGAGTCGGGTGCAACAGCCATGTGGGCTGGATTTGAGGTGCCCACAGCACTGATTTCTGCCCATCAATAGCTCATTGATGCTTTATCCATTCTCATCCATGCACATCCATGCCCAGTCATGCTCATTTATGCTCACCCATGCTCATCCATCCCCATCCATGCTCATCCTTGCCCATCAGTGCTCATCTGTGCCACATCGGTATTCATCCGTGCCACATTCATGGCACATCAGTACTCATCGATGCTACATCAGTTCTCATCCATGTCACTACAGTGCCCATCAGTGTCTCACAAAAGTGTAATAGGTAGTCAAATTAGATGTGTAATTTATGCACCTAGAACACCTGATGGTGCTCCCTGCATGTTGGGCCTCTGTATGTGGCCTGGCTGTGTAAAAGTCCCACACATGTGGTATTGCCATACTCAGGAGGAGTATCAGAATATATATTGGGGTGTAATTTTTGCTATGTACATCCTATGTGTTATAAATATCTTATACATGGACAACTTTGTGTAAAAAAAATATGTGTTTTCATTTTCTTTCCACATTTTCCAAAAACTTGTGGAAAAAAATGACATGTTCAAAAGATTATGCCTCATAGATTATACATTGGGGTGTTTGCTTTACAAAATTGGGTCATTTTTTGAACATTTCCATTGTCCTGGTGCTCCAAGGCCTTCAAGAGTGTAAGAAGTAGTCAAAAAATGTAATGTGTAATTTATGTCCCTAGATGCCTGATGGTGCCATACTCAGGAGGAGTAGTAGAATGTTGTTAGGGTGTAATTTGTGGTATTCATTTGCTGTGTGTGTGAGAAATAACTTGTTAAGACAATTTTGTGAGAAAAAAAAGAAGAAAAAAGTCTTAATTTTGCAAAGAATTGTGGGAAAAAATTACAACTTTAAAAAACTTACCGTGCCTCATACTAAATACCTTAGAATGTATAAAATACCGTAAAATACCTAGATTAAGGCTTACCTGTAGGTCCAATAATTATCTCCTTAACCTACATGGTTAAGGAGATACTTTACAAAGAAAGGGCACTGCTGTCTACGGCGCATGCGCACCGTAAACAACAGCGCAGGTGCACTGGGCGCGCCGCAAGTGAAGGCAAACATGCCGGCAAACTATGCGATGCATAGTAGTCCATTATGCTTTCCCTTTGCAGGGAAACAAAGAGGAAGTAAACCCATCAGGGATTTACTTCCTCTTTAATTGTTCTCAATATTGACTCACGCTATCTGTGAAGGTTTGTACAGCGCCACAGTAAATGGATAAGGTCTCCAGTATCCCTACAACATTTTGGGCAAATGGAATCCGGACGAAGGCCCATGATGTGTAGCTTAGCTGGGGTGCGGCGTACTCTCAGTAAAATGTATGGTTGAGACAGTCTATTGGACACGTTCATAGAGCATAATGCTTCCTCCCAGTGGTCGCTGGAAATATCCCCTACGTCCCTGGCCCATCTTTGTTTAGCAGAATTGGGATAATGTTCCAGGTAGTCGGCCAGGAGCACAGCATAACATCTGGATATGAAACCTTTGGTTGAGGATGAGGATTGCATCATATGAAATATTGGGGTATTTTTTCATTGATAGCGCAAAAAACAAAAAAAAACCATAGGTGATCAAATACCACCAAAAGAAAGCTCTATTTGTGTGGAAAAAAAGGACACAAATTTCATGAGTAATTGTCATTCAAATGTGAGAGCACTAAAAGCTGAAAATTGGTCTGGTTAGGTAGGGGGTTTAAGTGCCCAAGTGGTTAACAGATCAAAGGGTCCATTTGTTATATGGCTATTTTAAGAGTATCTGTTATCACAAAACTGAGGCTGGAGATAAGAGGACTAACATCCAATTTCCCTATACTTTTTCAAACTTATGCGGGTTACCTCTATGTGCATAGATACATTTTTTATACCTAAGCACAGTACCCATGTGATCTATCCACATCTGCTGCCTTGGAACCGTTTGGGAGATCTAATGTAGTAGAATGAGTCTGCAAGCCTGAAACAGAGCTCTGCCAGCTGCCTCCCTAAGGAAATTATCCTGCACCAGCTACTCCAAAATTCCTAAAATTCGTTCATTACTCAGAGGTATTATTACAGATGTCCATTGGTGACTGGTTCTCTGTACAGCAGGTCATGCATGTTGTATCCATTGGACCTGATAATTAGTAGAGATAAGATCAGATGACTGGAACATCAATGCTTGTAGATTCAGCTCTGGAAATGATGGGTAATTTTTTAGAACTAGGGTTTTTTTTTTTATTGGCTTTTAAAATATGTATTCTCATTTGAATAGCGCTGTAAAGCAAAATCAAAATAACGGTGTGATGTTCTTATGCTAGAAATAAAATTCTAGGGATGTATTTATCAGTTTTTCACATCACACGCCTACTTAAGCTAAGCTAATGTCGCTCAGCTTGATTGCTGTGAAAAACACAGAAGCTATGCTAGAACAGAAGGGAAAGTTGTGTAGTGTATCCTAAGTGGAAATAAGAAAGATAACGTAAATAAATTACTTTTCTTATAAGAAAAGGTTTTCTAACACATGCATCACTAATCAACTAAACAATCTAAAAGTGAGAAGATAAATATTGCCAAGCAGTGCACAAATAAATGTCAGTCTTCACCAGTTGTAATAAAAAATATATTGTTTGAGCGCATAAGAACATTGCAATGTATATGGCATTGTGTATTACATTGTGTCCCATTCCCTTATGCCTGCCAATCATGTGGCTGATTGCCACAATTTCTGTGAATCGCAAGATGAGCTGTCTGTGATGATGATCAGGTCTGCCAAGCCCATACCTGTATGGAGAGACTGGGGAAGTTGAAAATAAACGCAATGCCATCCTCATTTTCCCCAAATTTGCAATTCAGCAAGGAAAATGTTCAGATTGAAAATGTATGGTTGTAGAACCAGCTTCAGGGCATATGAACATAAACAGGGAAGATGAACACTTTAATGAATCATGGACCAGATTGAAACTAGAGCATCTGATTGGGTTGGATTTTCTGGCAGGTTCAGCAAGCACATCCAAAAATCTGCAAACGGACCTTAATGCAAAACCTATTGGTGTCAATGGAAGGCAAATCTTGAATGAAAATCAAATACATCTATTAAGAGGAATATGGAGAATAGTCATATCATGTTTAATGTCTATTAAATCGTAATTTCACTTTCAATCGTTTTTTTTATTGAAAAAATGTAAAGGTACAAAACATGGCCTATCTGAACTACTTTTGAAATTGTCAAGAAGATAGTAGACAGCTAGAATGTAGCTGCCAAGATGGTAAAAACATCTAACAATATAAATCGCATAATAAAAAAAACTTGTAGCCTGGAAGTTAGAGTAGGTCAGGTAATATTAAATCGTAATTTCATTTTGTTCAAAAATATGTTGGTTGTCAGACTGTCAGGTGGAGATATAGATAAAGTTAGAATAATTGACAATTGACAAAGGGAGTATCTGCTGGAGCATCAAAAAAAATTCAACTACCCTTCTGCACACCTCTCAGACTCATGTGCTAGTATGCAATGCATACTAGCACTTTATGACATGAGACTGCTGGGGAACCAGTTTTTTTTTTTTTGTGTGCCGTTTACTAATGCTTTTAAAGGATAAGTTCACCATTGGGAACATGTTACATGTTGCACCGGTTTTTAGGGTGGAACATGTAACATGTTCCCGATCCAGCAGCCTTTCCCCCCGATCCCTGTTCTAATTGTGACAATGGGCCAAGGATCTTCTCCCTAAACCCGCTTTCACAATTTAAAAAGAACATGGCTCTGCCCACACAGCTGCATCATTCATTCATAGAGTTCTGTGAAAGAATGAACTACAAGTACAGACATCCTTTTTGCCTGGCAGCCTAGTTCTAAATTAACTTTCAGAGAACTGGTGAGCACTCTAGGTAGTTCATTGATGCTTCCTGTTATTCAGTAACTGCCTGGTATGGGCAGACAGCTACAAGGACAGTCCGCAAGAGCCTGAGATTGCACTTGTGATCATGGCTGCAGGCTCCTAATAAAAACATAATAATGAATGCAATTTTTTTTACCTGCAAAAAGATGTCCATCTATAATTTTTTGTTTAATTAAGGTGAACTTATCATTTAGCCCCTTCCCGACCAGCCGCCACAGTTATAGGTTGGCACTGCTGCATGAGCATATGTCGGCTGTAGCACCCGCGATGACCACTGGGCACATGCGATTGCTCGTGACAGAGTGAGAATCAGGATCTGTGTGTGTAAACACACAAATCCCTGTTCTGTCAGGGGAGAGGAGACAGATTATGTGTTCCTACCAAGTAGTCCTAGTCAGTCACATTCTCCCCACAGTTAGAACACACATAGGGAACACATTTAACACCTTGATCGCCCCCTAGTGTTAAGCCCTTCCCTGCCAGTGACATTTATATAGTAATCAGTGGTTATTTATATCACTGATCGCTGTATAAATGTCAATGGTTCCAAAAGTGTCCGATTTGTCTGCCGCAATGTCTCAGTCCCAATAAAAATCGCAGATTGCTGCCATTTCTAGTAAAAAAAAAAAAAAAAAAAATGCCATAAATCTATCCCTATTTTGTAGACGCTATAACTTTTGCACAAACCAATCAATATATGCTTATTGCAATTTTTTTTTACCAAAAATATGTAGAAGAATATATATCGGCCTAAACTGATGAAGAAATTTTGTTTTTTTTATTTTGCTATATTTATTATACCAAAAAGTACAAAATATTGTGTTTTTTTTTTTTCAAAATTGTCACTCTTTTTTTGTTTATAGCGCAAAAAATAAAAACCGCAGAGGTGATCAAATACCACCAAAAGAAAGCTCTATTTGTGGGGAAAAAAGGAAATACATTTTGTTTGGGTACAACGTCGAATGACCATGCAATTGTTAGTTAAAGCGACGCAGTGCGGTATCGCAAAAATTGGCCTGGTCAGGAAGGGGGCAAATCCTTCCGGGGCTGAAGTGGTTAAAGGTCAGAGTTGCTAAGGCAGATGGTGTGAACAGTGTGTGTTTCCATTAGGGGGATTGTGCACTTTAGGATGGTTTTGTTCTTTTAACTTGATAGTAGTGTCATTATAATACCTGTGCCATTTGTTTGCCTTACCTTGTAATGATGGGCTTACATGTTACATTTACTTTTGTACAGTAGTGTCACGACTGACTGATTCCCCTAGGTACATGTATTAATTCTTCTAACTTTTCCTTATTCACTCTTATGCCGCGTACACACGAAGGGACTTTGTCCGCCGGACCTAGTCGAGCGGACAATCCGCCGGACTTTCCAGCTGGGCTTCGGCGGACTTGAAAGCGAACGGACTTGACCACACACGATCGCGCTAAAAGTCCGGCGGTTCACGCGATGACGTACAGCACGTACGACGGGACTAGAAAAAGAAAAATACTAGAAAAATACTTGCTACTGAGCATGCGTCCTTTTTGGTCCGCCGGACCATACTACAGACGGCCGTATTGTCCGCCGGACTGCCAAGTCCAGCGGATAATTTTAAAACAAAACTTAAAACCTAGTCCGCCGGACTTTTGGGAAAAAAAGTCAGTCGAAGGCCCACACACGAGGGGATTGTCCGGCGGACTCGAGTCCAGCGGACAATCCCGCGGGATAGTCCCTTCGTGTGTACGCGGCATTACAGTCCCACAGGGTCCAATCCACGCCTTGTTATTTCCTCTGTGTTGCATCAATTAAAACACCTTTCTTCCAACATGGTGATCTCTCTGTTAATTGCTTTGCCCAATTGCTATTTAGGGCTCCTCTGCAAAGCTCTAGACTGAGTGATTCAGTGATTGAGGGATGTAGTCCCTGGTCCACAGTGCTGCTCTGTCTGGCAGCAGGAAATGGGGTACTATCACTGCTGCTGCCCTGCACTTCCTCTCCAAGTCACAAGCTAGCTGTCAGACAGGAGCAGTTGCTGGGAGAGATAGAAGACACGGACCAGTGCTGGGCTGTAGAGAGACAGAGAGCTAAGGGAAGCCCCGCTCACCACCAGGAGAACACAGAGGACGAGATATGGGCTGCTGTGCATCCTGGAACAACAAGAGCCTGCTGGGAGAAACCAAGACTTGTGGTAGATGTAGGCTTCATTATGGTTTTGGAATGGTTTTCCATTGCTTTAGGGACGCAGAAAGGCGATGCAGTGGAAATCTCCTGGTACATGAAAACACTGTTGCTGACTGGTACTGCCCTCTGATCAGTGGGGAGAACACCACTTCCGCTGACTTCACTGAGCCACCAAAGAAGAACAGAGAGAGACCAGCTATCACCCCAGGAGTTGGTGGCTGGTCAAACCCTACTTTACCCTATTAAAGAGGAACAGAATTGTTTGCTTGGGACCCATATCCAGGTTAGGAGAAAATTATCTTGAATGCTCTAACACCGCATCTGGGCCCCAATGTGATGGCCAGCAGGGAAAGTATTTCTTACAGACTTGAACTTCATCCTGCACAGACAAAGAATCTAATAACATAAGAGAAAATTGTATCGGTTGTTGTAATACTGGTAGTTCTGTGTCAGGCCAGCACTTAGTCACGTGAACAATGCCACAGTTAGGAAACTGACATTCAACTAGAGCCAGTTCAGCCCCAAAAATTTTCCAATGGCTTGCCAAGATACTGCATATTGGCAAAGAGCAAGTGACTTATGCCTTGGCATCAGCTGGTCTGTGGACCAATGTGGGACTCCTGGTGTTAAAAAAGAAAAGCCACATTTTGCCATTTATATATCATTTTTCTTCATATAATAGAAGCTTACGTTTTTCTCTTGCATGAGCTCAAGCATTGTGACTGGGCTTCTAGATACTTCTTCTTCCTCTGACTGAGAAATCTTGAGAGGTATGGAGGCATGGTAAAATCAAACACTTGTAAAACAGTCTTGTTCTAAAACCCTATGCTGGAGGTATGGTACTCTTTCTAAGCCATATTGGTCCTGAACTTATGGGGTGAAAATCTGCACTTTGTTATAGTGAAAGTTATTAAATAATAATCCTGTACTGCTGTAACAGAACACTTCTGCTGAAGTAATTACATCTTTGTCTCTTTGCAATACAGTCTTGTGGACATCTAATCTTGCCTTTGTACCATGAAAAGTCCTGTGTATGTAGAGGTACCAGTGGAGAGATAGGGCTGCAAAGCCGCTGCCTGCATGTGAGGAAATACCTAGGGATTCAGGTGGAGCTCTCATGAAAGCCATTAGGACCAATAATAACTGGCGTAAAACCCTATGCTGGAGGCATGACACCCCTGTTAAGCTATATTGGTCCTACCGTAAACCTATGGACCGAGAGATTTTGGATGTGTGTGAGGAATACCTGAAAGATTCAGCTAACTTGGATAAGTTACCTTACTGCTAAAATAAAGAATATTCCCTCTGTAGCCAAGTCCCGAGCCTCTCCAGGCCTAATGGTGACCTCCAGAGTTAGTGACCGCTGACATCCTTCTGTGTAGAGTGGGTTACTAGGCATGTTAGGTGCAATGTAAGGTAGATTAATGGGCGCCAAACACTTCTTGAATGCAAAGAGATTTATTTTCTCTTAAACAGAACTGTGGGAGAGAGGTTTGGGGCCAGGATATCCTTTAGTAGTTGCAATGTTAATTATCAGACACTGAGACTTCTATAGGTAGACAGCCATGCAGGCAAAGGCACCCAGCCAGACACCACGTCTGCATGTGTAGAAACGCTGTCTCTAATGGCAACAATTTGAACAGTTTCTAACAAAAGTTGATCCTCTGCCACTGGATCTCCTGAGCTCTTCCAAGCTTCTCACTGAGTATCTTCCTCAAGCGTCACCCCCACGTCCCTGCTGGGTCCCTAGCTTGGCACTCACAGACACTCTTTCAAGTTTCACCCCACTGGCCTGCTCGGTCCCTGGCTTGGCAAACAATAATGCTCTTCAAACGTCACCTCCGCTGGCTGGGACCCTGGCTTGACCTCTGCTGAAGTTTCCTGATTCTTCACCATCCCCGGTTGGTGAGAATACTGCTCAGGTACTTGCTTCAGCTACTTACAGTGATCCCTGGTAACAAGGTGGATGGTCCCTTAGTGGCTACAGCTTCCCCTCTACCTCCGACCATGACAGGTTCTCCAGCCGGCAGAACTGTCACTGATCACCCTAATGAAGTCACGTGATCAGTGACGAACACGCGTCGGGACCCCAGCCTATCACAACGACCGGAAGTGACGCTATCGAGCTCGCCGCTCGTTTGTACTGTGAATGTTTGCTTGTTTCCAAATGTGAGTACCCTTTTCACCCATTGTTTTTAATGACTTGGAATAAATCACTGGTTTAAAATTTACTGCACTATGAGACTCCTTCCCTTCCTTTATATATACTGATGCGACATCCATCTGACACCTAAAGGAGGAAGGTTACCAAGAACCACAAAGACCCATATTTTCATGCTGTAACCTTACAGCTGTAAGGTAAGGGGCCATCCACATCATCCTCACTAGGATCGCACGGAATCGCCATAAAATACACAAGATATCCACAGCCAAATAATCGCACAGTCCAAATTACATCAACAGAACCACTTGCACTGCACTTATGGAATGAACTTTACCTCACCCCCTTCTTTATGGACATTGATTATATATATTTATTGCGATTTTACTCTGTGCTTTACTATACACATGTTTTTATGCGATCCACTCTAGTCACTGGATAGATGCGTAACCATCACTTATTATTGTCTTTTTTACTGCGACTTTGATTGCGACTTTTCTTTTGTGCAATTATTTAATCGCATCCACTTTATACTTATCCTATTTGACTGGATTTACCCAGTTTTCTTTATCTATGTGATTTCATCACAATCACCATTCACCCTTTATGTTACATTGATTTTTAAACAATGTTTTGATGCTTTTTATATTTGTGATTTTACCTTTGATAATCACTGGCACACCACTTCCATGCCATACAGTTTACTTTTACCACCCACTATGCACTTTATCTAAGCAATTCTGCGATTTGCTTTTTGATTTTATCTGTATTTATTTCCCTGGTCTTGTATCTTACTAGTTTAGTTTTAACTGTTTGCGCGCCACTACCTCTCTATATATTTAAGTCCTGGAGTAGGATGGGTAGATATATGGAGAATTAAGAACCCTCAAACTAGGGCTTATTCATGCTTGACACCAGGGAAGGGAAGTATGTCCAAGATTGATTTAATATTGGGGAATGAGAAAATAATATCATTAGTAGACTCAGTAGTCTATCTCCCCAGGGGAGCATCGGACCATTGACCTATGGTATGTAAACTGTTAATAAGCCCTATGAGAAAACGTTGAGGATGGAGAGTGCACCTTGAGGCAATTCAGTTTGCATTTGCAGAGCTATACAAGTCATTCATTCACCCTTACTGGTTGTTGCAGATAGAAGCTAGCGATCGTATACCAGAACAACTGGAGGTGTTCCTTGAGGCCCATAGAGAGACACAGATGGATGGGAATTTATGGGACACTTTTAAGGCATACTTAAGGGGAACCCTGAAATCCACAATCTCATATATAAAACAGAATAATAGGCAACGAAATGAAGAGCTAGAGTGGGCATGTGCCCGAGCAGAAGCAGAATTTATAATTAACAATTCAAATTCTAATCGGCAAAAATGGGAAAACCTTACTCGTCGGTATAAAAACCACGCGATGGCTAATTTTCAAAAACAGCTGAATTTTGAACAGGGAGAACTGCCAAGTAAGTTATTAGCACTTCTAATGAAACAGCAGACTCCCTCCTCAGTAATCTCAAAAATAAAAAGTAGTAGTGGAGAAGAGGTTTATATGGTAGAGGAAATAATAGAAAGATTTTATGAATACTACTTTACAGTGTATAAATTAACCTTAATGTGTGCAGAGGAAGATATTGAGAAATATCTCAATGATTTGCAGTTTCCTGAACTTATGGAAGAGCAGATCTTAATGTTGGAAGAAGAGATTACTGAGGAGGAAGTGAGAGAGGGTATCTCACAGATGGCAACCCGGAAATTGCCTGGTCCAAATTTTATACACTTTGAGGTAATTTAATATATATAGAGTACCAGTTTTATCCAGAGCAAATACAGAGGCCTTTGTGTGTGGAGTATTACCAATCTCTATTAAGGGGCAACAGTAGTATTAATACCGAAACTGGATAAAGATATAAGTGAGTGTGCCTCTTATATACCAAGCTCGCTATAAGATTATAAGATCCTAGCCAAAATTATTGCAAAAAGGTTAAATATGGTTATTACCTCTATTATCCATAATGATCAAACAGGATTTATTCCAGGGAAATCAACATCAATTAATATAAGAAGAACGCAAATAGTAGCACAGTTAAAAGAGCTTATTCCAAATACATCTGCATTGGCATCCTTTGATACGGCTAGAGCAATGAAAAGATTTGGATTTGGAAAAAGATTTATAAAAATGGGTGGGTACATTATATAAACAGCCATGGTCAATTTGCTGGTGAACTGTATGCTATCACCTCCTGTAAAGCTGTATAGAGGGACTAGACAAGGATGTCCCCTATCTCCATAACTGTTTGCAATAGCAATAGAAGCTTTAGCGTTAAGATTCAGGCAGTCAAAGAAATACAAGGGAACTACTCTAGGAGAAAAAAATGAGTGTATTGGATTGTATGCAGACAACATCATATTATATATACCGTATAAATATATATATTATATATGTTGGATGCTCAGAGTACATTAAATGAAGCCATGAAGATAATAGAGACATTTGGAGAGTTCTCTGGCCTGAAGATAAATCGGCAGAAATCTGCATTGATGCCATTAAGACAGTGAATACAGATGTGAGACGGGGGGGGGGGGGGATAGAGCCCCCATTAAAAATAGTAAAGACCTTTACGTATTTGGGAATTTATATTACCTCACAAGCAAAGGAGGCATTGAAAGCGAATGCATATCCTCTAGCACATTAAATATTAAATATAAATTGGGTTATATGATCTAAAATGCCGTTATCAGTAGTAGAAAGAATAAATTTGATTAAAAGTATAATAGTCCCTAAATGCTTATGTGTTCTCACATTCACTAGTAATAATACCTAAAATAATGTTTAACAAACTTAACTCCCAGTTTATAAAATTCATATGGGCTAATGAAAAATGTAAATTAAAACTAACAACATTGCAACGACCTAAAGCCATGGCAGGATATATACCTATATTATTTAGCGGGCCAATTGAAGCCCCTGCAGAAGTGGATAGCTCAGGAGCAGGGAGAGGGAGTGGAGAGGTACTTGCTTAGGATCTTAGAGGTAGTTGAAATGTTAGTGGGACTAGATTCACAGGCAGCGAGATTACAAAGGGTAAAAATTAAAAGGCTGGGAGAGACCTGAGTAGGATGCCGTCTCTCTGTGCCAATGTAGCAGGAGCTGCCAGGAATTGGCTGAATATAATTTGAAGAAGAATAAACAAAAGGAGGGAAATTAAATGGACTTTCACTGTATTGTTCATTGAAGCACAAGAGACTCCATCTTGCTAGCAATATTAAAATGTCTCCGTGCCCTTCACCTAAGCACACAAACTAGGGCTCCTTTCACACGATCGGCCCGCAAAGATCTGCCTGTCCAATTTTCAGGCGGATCTGAGCAGGCCACCCATTGACTTGTAAGGGCAGGTGGATTTCAGCGGAGATATGTCCGCTGACATCCGTTCCGACAAGATCCACTCAAAACAGAGCCATCCGTCCAGTGGATGGGATCGGATGAAAACGGACATGCCGTTTTTCATCCGATCTTCCCATAGAGATCAAAGGGGGGCTCTGACAGGTCCGTCCCTGCACAGTGAGCGGAGACGGACCTGTCATCTGCCTGCTCAGCGGGGATCAATGGAGTGATCCCCCTGTTGAGCTAGCGGAGTCGGCTGAGTGGATCCGCACCCATGTGAAAGGGGCTTAATGCTAGCCATACATTATACAATCTACTTGTACAATTTTCCTATAGATTTACCAAAACCACATAATATGAGATTAAACCTAAACACTTTTAATTTGTACAGTATGCAATCAGGCATGCCCTTGCACTTCGTGGTAAATCTAAAGAAAATTGAATAAAAAATTCTGAGAAGTTCTCTCTCTCCCCCTCCTCAAGGTTTTAGTTTCCCAACTGTTAGGCAATGTTGATGAGATATGAAAAATATAACTTTATTCTATTCACTAGTTTTTAATAACATCTCTCACCACCACCTTTCTTATCTCCTGTATAAAATAGAATGTAATAATAAATGATGGTAGAATGGATATGTTAAACACAGAGCTTGCGTCTTGTGAATCTGTTCCTGCATATGCAGAGTTAATATTATTTTCAGTGTCTCAACCAGAAATCTTCATAACATCTATAGATCATACCATGCTGTGACGACCTCCTTCCTCCTCTTTTCTAAAAACAGCGTCACTTTGAAATATGCTTTATGGTCTGCCAGACCCTTCATTCCAGTACAATATTTAGTAGAAGGTCACCTTACACATCAAGGGTTGTATTTCTAAAAAATATGCAGAGATTTTCATCATGCAAAACTCCATGTACTTTCATTCTGTGTGAACTGGGGCAAAGTCCCCCAAAAAAAGAATATCATGATTGAGGAAAATGCTACATCATGGCCACTAGATGGAGATGACGGTCGTAGTAAATAAGTATTTATGACCACTAGCCCCATGAAGGTGCCAGAATTCTGTATTTCGGTGACTCACTATATTCTGTATGAATGAATGACATTCAACCTGGAGAGAAAATAGCCAAGGAATTCTTGATTTTGCCCCTTTTTGTACTGAATGAATGTATGTGCAGTTTCACAGAATGAGCTGCCTGGCAAATTTGTCAAGCTGCGTTAAATTTTCCATGGCTACGAAGCAAAGCATTGTGCATGTAGCCTATGTACAGCCCTGCCTAGCTGTATGTTATGTTTTAGGTGGACATTAAAACTGTAGTTCAACTGTGTGTTTTTACCACCCCCTTGCTGCCCGTGTATGAAAACCTAGGCATTGTGTAAATCAGTAATCTGACCTGCATGCTTGATCAATAGATTCCTATGCCCACACAGGGAAATCTGAAGACTCAGCAGGGAGCACAGAATTCAACATATTTTATACCAGGATATATCCAGACTTCTCAGGAATTCAGGCTCAGATCTCTGATTGCTGAGCTCAAGATACCATATAACAGCTCTGTGCTAAGATAAAGTATACTCAGAGTGCTGGTATATATTGGGGTGGGGGGGTCAAACAATGCACCCAGAGCCACCACCACCGGTCGGTCGGTTTACCCACACCCCCCACCCCGTGGGTCGGTCGGGTCCGCACACAACCACCACAATCGGTCAATGAGCCCTGCACTTACCTTCGGGCAGCGATGTCTCCTCTCGTGGCCTCCATATCTCCTCCCCCCTCCTCTCTCATCGTTCTGGTCCAATAGGATCACTTGTCGTTTTGGCCAATCAGGAAATGGGTCTCAGGACCCACTTCCTGATTGGAGGGGAGGAGATTCAGTGTGACAACAGCAAATATTCATTCAATATTATCACACAACTGGATGGGCTCCGAGTGCAATGCTCTGCGCCCCGAGCCCACGTTATTTAAAGCCTATTAGAGCCTCTGGCTCTAATAAAGTGTTTAAAAAAAAACACACCCCCTTTGGAATCCATGCATCCAGCACCCCTAATGTAAATTGGGGGGGCCGACGCAGATGGGCCGCCACTGCTCAGCGTTTACTCCGATGATAGGCATGGGGGAAACTCATGGCTTCAGAATGTTACTAGCAGGAGATTTAAGGAAACAGCTTAAAACTGCTGGGACATATACACGAAGAATGGTCAAACATTCCCATAGACACACTGCTAAACCTTGTGGACAGCCTTCCCAGAAGAGTTGAAGCTGTTATAGCTGCAAAGGGTGGGCCAACTCAATATTGAACCCTACAGACTAAGACTGGGATGCCATTAAATTTCATGTGCGTGTAAAGGCAGGTGTCCATATACTTTTGACAATATAGCGTAATTTTGTATTGGCTATGTGCTGCTATCTGGACACTGGGAATGCTGGAACCTGAGGTTCTGTATTGGCTGCATGCTGCTATTGGGACAGTGGGACTGCTGGAACTTGAAGATCCATGTTAGCTGAGTGCTACTATAAGCATACCTCCCAACATTTAGGAGATGGGAACGAGGGACATCTACTAGCAAATGTATGGAGGCACAGGACACGACCCCTGCCACACCCCCTTAAAGGAGGATTGACCCACCAAAAAAGTTTAATTAAATCCACAAGTGCTTTTTTTACCACTACTATTCTTTTATATTGGCTTTTAAAATGTACAAATGCAGCAATTCAGAATTTGTATGAAAGGTTTAGCACTGGGAAACACTTTTTAAAAGATAAAAAGTCCATTTTATATACAACTATACAGATCAGACCAAAATTAGGGACAAATGAGGAGGAATGAGGGACAGAGGGACATTGCTCCAAATCAGGGACAGTCCCTCGAAATCAGGGACAGTTGGGAGCTATACTATCAGGACACTGGGACCGGTAGGTCTGAACTGGCTAGTTACTGCTATCTAGGTACTGGGACTGCTGGAACTCAGTGGCGGCTGGTGCTCCAAATTTTTTGGGGGGGCGCAAACAAACTGAAAAATTCAGGAAAAAAAAACCCCATCAATTGCAGCCTCACTGTGCCATCAAACGCAGCCACTTCGTCCATAAAACGCTGCCACTGTGCCCCAAATGTTGCCACTGTGCCCCAAATGCTGCCACTGTTCCCATCGAACCCAGCCACTGTGCCCCAAATGCTGCCACTGTGCCCATTAAATGCTGCTACTGTGCCCCAAATGCTGCCAGTGTTCCCATCGAACGCTGCCACTATGCCCCAAATGTTGCCGCTGTGCCCATTAAATGCTGCCACTGTGCCCCAAATGTTGCCACTGTGCCTCAAATGCTGCCACTGTGCCCATTAAATGTTGCCACTGTGCCTCCCGCCCGCTATCTGCCGCTGTAATTCAGATGCCCGGCGCCTGACAAGGGGCCGGACACCTGAATAGGGGGCGGTAGCGGCGACAATAGATAGATTCATGCAATGCATGAATTTATCTATTGGTGATAGAGCGGTGCAGGAGAGAGGGGGCGGCGCTCCTGCGCCCTCTATGGACGTGCCGCCACTGCTGGAACTTGTAGGTTTGTATTGGCTGCATGCGGCTATCTGAACACTGGGACTACTTGAAGTTACATATTGGTTGAGTGCTGCTATTTGGACACTGGGACTGGTAGGTCTGAATTGGCTGCGCACAGCTATCTAGACACTAGGACTGCTGGAACATGGCGTTCCATATTGGCCGCATGCTGCTTTCTGGAGACCATGACTGTAGGAACTTGTAGGTCCGTATTGACTGTGTTCTGCCATCTGGATGCTGGGATTGCTGTAATTTGATGTTCCGTGATGGAGGCATGCTGTTATCTAGACACTGAGACAGCTGGAACTTGACATTCCATATTGGCTATGTACTGTTATCTGAACACTGTAACAGCTGGGACTTGTGGTGCTAAACTGACATGAGCGTAATCATTGCTGGAGTATATCCCATCCCTAGATTCCTATTTTGGGAATTATTGGAGCTTTGATTCACGTTTGTCATACTTGTCCCCTCCATGCTGGTCCTTTCTGCCCCATTGTGTACTGAAGCCTCCTCAATAAATGCCCCTCATGCCCGGTCCTGTGTGATTACCCTCTCTGCGCTCCTAGATCTTTACAAGCTCATAACAGCTTTTTGCCTAAGAGGTTGCCTGAGTGTATCTGTCTGACATAGCCCACACCTCCTCACTAATACCTCCTATCACTCTCCTTATCTAGGCCAAACACTCATCCTTAGATACTATTGAGTAGACCAGTGAAGATGCAGCTTTCTTGAGATACAGGATGGAGACATCTATTATTAGAAAGTTATTCAGATAAATTATCACTGCAGAGAAAGCAACAGATGATAAGAGGTGAGGAATAGACAGGGACTTGTTTTAAGAGAGATAGATCAGTGTATTGTCAGCAGGCGTTATTATTGGAGCATTTTTTTGATGTGCCTGTCGAGCTTTTACATGCCTTCTCTTCAATCATTTTGTTATTGCACTAAATATTGAAATTTGTAGATTAGCCACCAGAGGGAGCTCTCTATTTTACTGCAGTCACTCTGCCTCACTGCTTAACCGCTTCAGCCCCAGAAGATTTGGCTGCTGAATGACCATTTTTTGCAATTCTGCACTGCTTTCGCTTTAACTAACAAACACTATTTTAAATAAATATATATATATATATATATATATATATATATATATAAATATAATATAATAAATATCCCCATTTTTATTATTTTTAAAAATGCTAATTTTTTCTCAGTTTTTTTTTTCTCTTTTATTGGTTGAACTAGATGGACTATGGTGTTTTTTTCTAACCTGGCTAACTATGTAAGTATATGACTTTCATTTACCACTGTGTATACGCCCACATGGGCTGCACAGAAAAGAAATAGGAGGAAATGAACAGCTTAGAAGGGAGCTGAAACTTGAGCATGCTCAGCAGTTGTGGCAATGACTGGTCTACACAATCTTAGACTGCAGGAGGGACACAGACAAGGAGCGAGGGGCAGTGAACAGCAGGATCAATCAGAATTTTTGCAATCTACAGAAAACAAATGCTCTAATAGCAAAGTGAATACAATGTATATTACACAATTTAATATAGCATGTATTGAGAGTTTATAATGATTTGGGTCCCCATGGCTGTCCTTACCTTCCTAAGGCCCTTCTACCTCTATACAGACTGGCCTGTCTCACTAATAGTTAACCAAGATTTATTGTGACAGATATGTTGCCTTAATGTACTGTTTATTGTAAAGGAAACACCTACACATGAGTCTCTGTTATGCAAGAATTCCAACCCCTGTGTTATGTTTTTATTATACAGTGCTTAAAGAAACTTGAACTGTAAGGATGTATTGCATTGTTACATAAATATAACCATGTTTTATGAATGGAACATACTTTATTTAACAGTTTTTCTTGTATAACTAAGCAGTAAAAGTTCAATAAAAACGACTTAATTTATAAAAAAGAAAGTTTTATTGCTCGCAGCATCCTCCAAATTCTTATTTTTTTTCTGCGGTGATCCACCTTACTGTTACTGGGTGGCTACGTTAATTCTCCATGGTCCCCCTGTATGTAGGAATGTAGCCACCTTATGTTGTTCCCTCTTGAAATGGACGTTGGGATTTGTAGTGTGCATATAGCAGTGTACTGTACATGACTGCAACTAATGTGCACTGCTTGTTACAAACAAACAGAGGGAAAAGGAGAGGTCTGAAAGCTCACACAGGATATTACTAGGAGGCAGAAAAACACAGTAAGGAACAATGTAATGAAAAATATGTAGCACCCTCTAGCTAGTGTGCTAGTGTAAATAAGTTAGTTGTTGTCTTGGCTGAGAGCCAGGTCTGGGTTGTGAATCTGGGTCAGAGATTAGTGACTCAGGGAGGCTGGATGACTCAGCAAGCAGCTTCTCTGGTACCTCCCCGTTTTCTGGAACCTTGGAGAATGTTTTAGATGTAGTGGGTGGAAGCTAGGAGGGTCTGTTTGGCATATTTACGAGGTCCCTGACCAATCCCCAGCAGAAAGGGTCTGGAAGAGGGCAGGTCACCTCATAAATAGCCATGAGTCATGCCAGCAGGGGCCTGTCGGGTGGGAGATGGAGTGCTGAGGAGGCTGTTGGTGGCTTTTGAGGGCACTCCCTAGTCTGGGGGGGGGGGTTGATTTCAGACCTGGGGCTCGGGTGCTGGAGGGACCCTCTACAACACATGAAGAAATCCTTGCCTGGAGGCAGGGGAACAATTGATAGGACATCAGGAGAAGGTCAGCATGCCCGAGTGTCAATCTGGAGGACTGTGGAGAGGTTAGCCTGGAGGGCTAGTGAAGGGGGCTGCTGCAGCCAGGAGAGCTGGCAGGGCCTGAAGAGGTGGTGCTGGGAGCAGTGACTACAGAGAGGAACTGACAGGCCGGGCAAGGAGAGCATTAAGCAGAGAAGCAGCCAAGAGGTCCATGGTAACTCTGGAGGAGCTGCAGAGCTCATGTGGAAGAATCTGTCCACAGGACAACTATTAGTCGTGCACGCCACAAATCTGGCCTTTATGGAAGAGTGTTAAGAAGAAAGGCATTTTTGAAAGAAAGCCATAAGAAGTCTCATCTGTAGTTTGCGAGAAGCCATGTGGAGGACACAGAATACATGTGGAAGAAGGTGCTCTGGTCAGATGAGACCAAAATTGAACTTTTTGGCCTAAAAGCAAAAGGCTATGTGTGGTGGAAAACTAACACATGACCCTAAAAACACCATCCCCACTGTGAAACATGGTGGTGACAGCATATTGTTATGGGAAGATGCATGGAGCCAAATACAGGGCAATCTTAGAAGAAAACCTGTTATGGCGCGTACACACGACCGGACTTTCCGGCAAAAAAGGTCAGACGGTCTTCCCGACTGAGTTCCGACGAAGTTCCGAACAAACGGACTTGCCCACACACGAACGGACCAAAGTCTGTTAGTTTTGAACATGATGACATACGATGGGACTAGAAAAGGAAGTTCAATAGCCAGTAGCCAATAGCTGCCCTTGAGTCGTATTTGGTCCGTCGGACCAGCATACACACAAATAGTTTTCCCGATAGGAAAATGAAAGATTTTAAACATGTTCTATTTCTAGGTCCGTCTGAATTTTTTTTAGAAAAACGATCGGATTATCCCACACACGATCGGAATATGCGACGGAATGATTCCGTCTGACCTATTCTGCCGGAAAGTCCGGTCGTGTGTACACGGCATTAGAGTCCGCAAAAGACTTGAGACTTGGGCTTATTTTTTTGGGTTTTGGCAAACTCAGGGGCTAAGAGGCGGACTATTTAATAAGGTATGGCTAGCAATATAAAAAGATTACTAGTATTGCTGGCTATACCTCCTATACACCAATATGGAATAACGCATATGAGGAAGTACAGAGATTGGAGGGATTTGGGTTTTGGCAATCATTTGCGCAAATATCTGAGGAATTAGGTTTTCCAAGACAGAGGTTCTTTCAATATCTCCAGCTTAGACATGCCATTCATGACAGGCCCGTACATCTGTATTTATGCTTTCACGAATCCAAATATAACAACACTGCTTGGAGAAAAGCGGACCAAAAGAAGGGGACTTATATCTAAAATTTATGAGATAATGCAGAAAAAAATTTGAGGAAGGTAGTGAAGGTGCCGGCTAGGAAGCAATGGGAGCGAGACGCTGGGAGCAACTGACTGATGCTCAGTGGTCGGAGTGGTCTTGTCTAGCGATCCCAAAGGTTATCACTTGTCGGATACTCAAAAACTAACACAAAATCTTTATTACGCATAGATCATACTATACACCTGATATGAAATTATTTAAGTGGAAACGCAGAGAAGAAGTCCCCTTTATGCCCTCGATGTAGTGGCGCACCGGCTTAATTTAATACACATGTTGTGGAGATGTCCCAAACTCCATCGATATTTGCAGGATATAATCCAAAATATATAAATAGTGTACTAGGAATAGATAATGCTATTAGATCCAAAAATTCGATGCTTATTAAATATAGTGGCGGAAGGAACCAAATATCTCAAAAAATATCCATACCGCACTGACGAGAGGCCTATTTCAGGCACGAAAAACTAATAGCCAGAAATGGCTATCTATATATCCTCCGACGGTTGAAGAATGGAGAACACAAATAAAAGAAACTATATTAAAGGAGGAATTTATTTATACACCATAGAGGGAGTCGAGACAAATTTGATGCTATTTGGATAGATGGGTAGAGACTGGGATAATGAAAATAAAAGATGAACCAACATGGGTAGAGGTTGATATTTTGGAGGGGATGGGATGGATGGGGGGAGGGCTGAAGGGGGCTGGAGGAGGTGATTCTCCCTTTTTTTTTTTTTTTTTTTTTCTTATTTTTTATTCGTATTTTAGTATTATAATTCTTATATTTTTTTTTTAGTCTTTTGGGGGGGGGGGGCGGGGAGGGAAGAGTCGAGCGGGGGTTGGGTGATGTTTGTGTGGTTGGTTGTTTGGGTGATTGGTAGTGAATTTGTTGTGTGTTGTGTGTTTGGGGGGGTTTGGGGCGGCGAGGTGTGATGTTTGGTGTGTGTTGTGTATGAGGGTGAAAAAATTCTCTTGTGTGTTTTGGTGTTTTGTGTATTGTTTTGATGGTGTGTGTGTGTTTTGATTTGGTTGAGGTTGTGTTTTTTTTTTTTTTTTTTTTTTCTTACTTTGTGGCATGTTTTTTTTTGATGTTGTGTTTGATTTGAAATGTGTGTGTGATGTGTTGTTTGATTGTGGTTGTGGTGATTTGTTTTTAGCGGCTTTGTTTGTTGTTTATGTGATTTATTGTTCTGTAGTATCGTGGTGTGTTCGTGTGTGTGGGATGTGTGAGTGTTTGGTGAGGTTCACCTTCCAGCAGAAGTTTATGTATCTGCAGGACAACGACCCTAAACATACAACCAGAGCTACAATGGAATGGTTTAGATCAAAGCACATTCATGTCAAAGTCAAAGACCTAAATCCAATTGAGAATCTGTGGCAAGACTTGAAAATTGCTGTTCACAGACACTCTCCATCCAAGCTATTTTGAAAAGAAGAATTGTGCAAAAATGTCATTCTCTAGGTGTACAAAGCTGGTAGAGACATACCCAAAAAGACTTGCAGCTGTAATTGTAGTGAAAGGAGGTTCTGCAAAGTATTTACTCGGGGGGGGGGGGGGGGGGGGTCAATATTTATTTGTAAAAAATGTTGAAAACCATTTATAATTTTCCTTCCACTTCACAATTATGTGCCACTTTGTGTTGATCTATCACATAAAATCCCAATAAAATACATTTACCTTTTTAGTTTGTAACATGACAAAATGTGGAACATTTCAATGGGTATAAATACTTTTTCAAGGCACTGTATCTGCTTGGCGTTCAGCTTCAACTGTCATGGGGGCCGGCCATATCACCTTTTCAAGCCTACATTAAAAACTTTTATTTGCAAAGAAAAAAGCAAGTGCAATGTACGCCATTATTTGTATCAAAAAGACAAATAGACACATACTTTCCTATCAAAGCAATGTTGTCATAGGCTGACCTCATTCTATCTCACAGCTGTCTGGTCTTTACATTAGTAATTACCATACGTGTCGTACATTCTCCCGGGACGGCATCCTTAATGGGTGGCATGAAGTGATACAAGTGGTTAGGTCATTGTAACTGCGAAGCACTGTACTGTGAAATCTATAATTGCTTGATTTAGCGGAGGGGTGGAGGCCAACCGGGTCTGTGGCCAACAATGTATGTGAAATGTAATTTAATATGTGAAGTGTGCTGTGATGTATTAAATGTGATGCATTGTAATAAATGTTAGCCTAAAATACGGAGTTCATTATGAGCTGCTGAGAATAACTCTCCCAGGTCTGTGTAATGTGGATCAGCAATCTACAAGGCGTTCACCGGAGTTGACACTTCAAATGACTAATGTGCAATATCAAATATATGTAATGCAATAGTGACTCTAACAAAATGCAATAAATGGCAGATTAAAGTGTAAACCCCCCAAAAAAAAAAAACGAAAGGAAAACACATGTGCTGAGCAGTTCATGTTTTAATGTGTTTTCTGATATTGGGCTCCATTCACAGAACCAGATCACGATCCCAAAAATTTAAATTCGTTATTGCTTTATGCGGTATTTACTGCATAAAGCAAAAACGCTTGGTAAATACCACAAACGAACAGGAGTGAAAGTCAATTCACAAAAAGAAAAAAAAGGAAAAAAAAACCCTGCTCTGCTCCTAACAAAGGCTCCCACTGTCTGCCTACTCCACCATCTGACAGTCCTTAACCACTTGCTTACTGGGCAACTAAACCCCCCTCCTGCCCAGACCAATTTTCAACTTTTAGCGCTGTTACTCTGTGAACGACAATTGTCATACAAAACCCAAATCATTTTTTTATCATTTTTTTCACACAAATAGAGCTTTCTTTTGGTGGTATTTTATCACCTCTGGGTTTATTTTTTGTTAGAAAAATTAAACAAAGACTGATTAAAAAAAAAAAAAAATTACAAAACCATTTTATATTTTGTTAATACATTTTGCAAACAGGTAATTTTTCTCCTTCATTGATGTAGGCTGATGAGGCTACACTGATGGGCACTCATAGGCTGCACTGATGGGCACTAATAGGCAGCACTGGTGGGAACTGATGAGCTGGCACTAAAGGGCACTAATAGGTGGCACTGATAGTATTCTTGAAGAGGGTCCCTTCCACACCCAAGCCCAGGCCTCCCCAGACTAGGGGGTTACCCTCAAAGGCCACAGACAGCCTAACACTCCATCTTGAGCTTCCACCTGAACTCCACACTACCCAGCTGGGCTGACCCTGAGTATTTAAGGGGGCCTGCCCTCTGCCAACCCATCTGTTTGGGATTGGTCAAGGCCTTCAGAATACTCCAGATGGCTCCTCCTCAACTCCACTCCTATTCTTCTGTAAGTTTCCAGCAAGTTCCATAAGTGAGTTATCCAGCCCTCCCTGAGTCACTCACCCAACCCAGATAAAATTTAAAAAAATATCCCACCAAAACCAACCATAGAAAGTTGCCAACATCCCTTGTAGTGCAAAATTTTGCAGAGAGGTACCCCCAGTACAGTGGGACTTTAGCGGCAACACATTAGATAAACAGAAATTTGTATAAAATACATTGTTTATTTGGTACAAGAATAAAAAAATCAGTGTATACATCACCGTGTAAAAACATGATATAACGATGAAATTGCTGATGTAAATATAATTGCTGCATTCACAGAAGATGCATGGCCGACGTGTTTCACGAAACTTGAATCCCTTCCCAGATAAAACAACACAGGCTTGGCTGCCAGCCAAGCCTAAACATTTTGCCTACTGTAACAAAAAAACATACATTCTAGAGGGTGCTACACTAGCTACAATCAAAAAATATATTTTTTTAGTTTTCTAAAATAAGTAACTGCATCATAGGTGTGTGCAGCCAATTGCATTAGGGCAGGCATGTCCAAAGTCCGGCCCGCGTTCCAGTTTCAAACGGCCTGCCTGGTGATTTGAACATGTATATTATTTGTGGCCCCCAACGAATCCCTGAGCGCCGGGGGCCACAAAAGATATACATGCTGGCTGCTTTGGAGGGGACTGGGAGTAGGCGGGATGAGTGCCGTACATACAGGTGAATTATCTGTTTGCACGGCAGCCTTTGTAATAGGAAGTTCCGTCTCCTGTGCTGCCATTGGACGACTGTTCTGTGGGACTTTGTATTAAAGAGGCCCCTGAGAAAACAGATTTTTCTGTATGTAATCTGTTGGCGCTCGTCCCGCCCCCTCCCTGTCCCATCCGAGGTTGCAGATGGGCAGGCTCCACTGATGGCAATGGTGAGTCTGCATTCATGGCAATGGGGGTGCTGCATTCATGGCAATGGGGGTGCTGCATTCATGGCAATGGGGGTGCTGCATTCATGGCAATGGTGGGGGTGAATTCATGGCAACGGTGGGTCTGCATTTATGGTAACGGTGGGGCTGCAGATGGGCACTGACCCTCATTTTGCTTCACAGTTCTTTATTTCAAATTTTCTTTTTCCCCTGAAACTTCCCTCTTAAAGTGAAGGTGCATGTTATACGCTGATAAATACGGTATAGCTAGATATAACGCCCGAGCTCATCTCTTCACCACACACAGCCACAAAGGCAAAATAATTCTTATTGGGCAGTGTATTAGTGCTCGGATGAACACACTTTGACCGAATTTTAATGGTTCAAAGAATGTCAGGCAAAATGGTCGGCCCTCACGCAAGTTCACTTCATCAAATCTGGCCCTCTTTCAAAAAAGTTTGGACACCCCTGCATTAGGGTGTGCACCCCAAAGCTCAAACGCGCATGCTTTTCTCTGCAGCCTCAGCTGTACGGGACAGTGAATGAATGGGAAGTGCTCTGTGCTGATTGGCTTTCTGTTCATTCACAAACTAAAGCATAGTAAACACAGTTTGCTATGCTTCAGTTTTGAATGAACATCAATGAGTGAGTTAATTTAGAAAATGAAGGCGCTGGTAAATAACATATTTACTAGCCCCTTCCTCCACTCTCTATCCTGGCACTGCATCGCGGGGGGCGTGAACAGGGGGGAAGCCCGGGCAGTAGGGGGAATTGGCACATCCCCTGCGCACACCTATGAACTGCATTATTCAGTGTTATATTAGATGTACAATGGAAACTGCTTTAATGAAAATTTTGTGTGGACATTGGAGTTTGATATAGTATATCACCCAGGGATATCAGTAATGTTTGAAAATATGGTTGAGGCCCAAAGGACACATCATAGTGAAAGGCGGTGAGAAAGAGATAAGAAAGGTAAATAACAAATGGAAAAATAAAGAATATACAGAAAATATTTCACATTTTAGGTAAAAACAAAAAGCAGTAAGATTAAGGCCTCATTCACACGGACACAGCAGTTGATGCCAATGTGACATCTGTGAGGTCCTGGTGCACTAACCTGAACATTCTCAGGATGCGTTCGGGCCCATGTACCCACACTGATGTCACATTGGGAGAAGAACTGTGTCTGTGCAGCTGCAAAGTCCCAACTGACTTGAATGGGGCTACCTGCATAGGGATGCAAGAAAACCCTCTGAATTCCCATGGGGGTAAACACAGCACTCACCAGTGGCGGCTGGTGCTCAACATTTTTGGGGGGCGCAAACAAACTGAAAAATTCGGGGAAAAAAAAACCCCATCAATTGCAGCCTCACTGTACCATTAAACGCAGCGACTGTGCCCATCAAACGCAGCCACTGTGCCATTTCAAACACTTCCACTGTGCCATTAAATGCTGCCACTGTGCCCCATCAAATGCGGTCACTGTGCCATATCAAATGCTGCCAGTGTGCCCCCCGCCTGCACTTAACCCTCGGTGGGACAGCTCCTCGATGCTCCTCGATGTCTTCTCCCATCCCCTTTTCTCGTCCTCTGCTATGATTGGACACCTGATTGGCTGAAATAACAGGCATTGTGATTGGACACCTATCAGGTGACTGGTAACAGATCAGAGCACCTGATTGGCGGAGAGGCGGTTTAGTGTTAGGAAAGCGCTTTTCTAACACAGCTGAGTGACCTGCGAGCGCCCAGCATGGCGCTCGCAGGTCACCTTTTTTGACGCCTATTAGAGCCTACTCTAGATTAGAGCCTATTAGAGCCTACTCCTGATTAGAGATGACTCTAATCAGGTGTTTCAAAAACACCCCCCTCTGCTGTAATTCCGGCGCACGAAAAGGGTCTGGGAGCCTGAATAGGGGGTGGCAGCAGCGGCCATAGATAGATTAATGCAATGCATGAATCTATCTGTTCGTGCTAGAGGGGGCACTCACACGGGGCATGGATGTATACATCCTGTGTAAACAAGGCCTAAATACAAGCTTTAACCTCCCTGGCGGTATGATTCTTTCTGGTTTTAGGTGCTGAAAGCGGTACAATTATTTTGCATGGAAATTTGGCGTTTTATATTATAGACCTGCAATTCTTAAGAATAACTTACTTAAATCTGTCCAAACCAGAGTCTAGTAGACATCCCGGGTATGAAAAACACAAAATCATAAATTAAAATATAATAAATAACTATAAATTATTATTAAATAATTTAATCAAATCAAAAACACTGAAATGTCCTCAGTTGCAGAATTGTCGCTGTCATTAGATTTAGTGTTTGATGACGAATTTCCCCACAAATCGCTATTGCTCAATTCTGCAAGTGATTCTAATTTATTATCGCTGTTTTCTAGCAGGTCTAAAATCACTTTTGACATAAAGGGACACTTTTTGGTTGCTATGGACAATCTCCAAATTCCAGGCAGAAAAAAACAGTATTTATAATATAAGACTACATGCCGGGCCCATCATTCATCATTCCCAAATCCAGCTACAAGTCAAAGGGGGAGCGGAAATTCGCTGTCCAAGGACCTCGGCTATGAAACGCTCTACCGACCAACATCCGCATGGAAGAAAACCATCGGGCCTTCAGGAAAAAACTCAAGACCCACCTCTTCTAAGAAGCTTGACTACAAAGCACGAATACAGCGCCTTGAGGCGATTCAGTTCGCATTGTTAGCGCTATACAAATTATTCATTCATTCATTCAGGGCACTGGACAGACTACTAGGGACAAATGGGATGTGTCATTTTTTTACTGTATGTGTTTTGTGTGTTTTTACTTTTTTGAATTTGGCGCCAATCTTCGCTCCCGTGCGTCGTAACGTCGCAGGGAACGGAGATCAGCGGCACTCGGGCACTGTGTGAATCGAGTGAGGAGACGGCTCGCTCACACAGCGGGGAGACATCGCAGGATCCAGGGTACAAGGTAAGTAAGTCTCCCTGTATCCTGCAATGTGAGCCCGAGTCTGGCTCGGGGTTACCACTTATGGTACTGAAGTTCCACCCCGAGCCAAACTCGGGAATACGGAATACCGCCAACATGATCTGCACATAGACAGCTAAATACACAAATGAAACAATTTGTATATCTGTCCATCCATTCCACAGATTTACACAGCACTGCCACATGTCTGGCAAAGCAAGAGAACTCAGTTTTCTCTATTGTAGGAGTGAACACTTATGCCCCGTACACACGGTTGGACTTTCCGACTGTCAGAATTTCCGATGGAATTAGATATAGAACATGTTCTAAATTTTTCCATCGTAAATGCAGACGGAGGTTATCCCGTTGGCAAGTCCGACCATGTGTATGCAGCATTACAGGTCCCGTGCCTCCCCCAGTGTGTGAATTGTCAGTAAAAGGAAGCCCAACTCATTGGCTTCTTGTGCTGTTTCTGTCTCTCCCAGTATAAGCTCTGCTGTACAGAGAATTGCAAGAGGCTGATACCAAGTTAAACTTACAGTGAGTTGAAAAAGTATTCATACCCCTTGACATTTTCCACATTTAGTCATGTTACAACCAAAACCTTAAATGTATTTTATTTGGATCTTATGTGATAGACCAGCACAAAGTAGTACATAATTGTGATGTGGAAGGAAAATGATAAATGGTTTTCAAAATGTTTTACAAATAAATATGTGAAAAATGTGGTTTGCAGTTGTATTCAGCCCCCTTTATTCTGATACCCCTAACTAAAATCTAATGAAACCAATAGCCTCCAGAAGTCACCTAATTAGTACATAGAGTTCACCTGTGTGTAATTTCATCTCAGTATAAATATAGCTGTTCTGTGAAGCCCTCCTTGTGGAGAAGTATAAAGCAGGGTTAGGTTATAAAAGAATATCTCAAGCTTTGAACATCTCATGAAGCACCGTTCAATCCATCATCCGAAAATGGAAAGAGTATGGCACAACTGGAAACATACCAAGACATGACCGTCCACCTAAACTGACAGGCCGGGTAAGGAGAGCATTAATCAGAGAAGCAGCCAAGAGGCCCATGATAACTCTGGGGGAGCTATAGAGATCCACAGCTCAGGTGGGAGAATCTGTCCACAGGACAACTATTAGGCTGGCCATACATTATACAACTTTTGTCTATAGATTTCCTTTAGATTTACCAAAACCATATAATATGAGGTCAAATCTAAACACTTTCAATTTGTATGCAATCAGGCAGGCCCTTGTACTACACAGTTGAAGGTAAATCTAAAGGAAATTGAATAAGAAAATTGTATGGTGTATGGCCAGCTATAGTCGTGCTCTCCACAAATCTGGACTTTATAGAAGAGTGGCAAGAAGAAAGCCATTGTTGAAAGAAATGTAAAAAAAAAAAAATGCAAAGCAATATTGCGCTTGTGCTGAAAATATTAGGCATAAGAGTTGCAACAAAACAGTGAAAAAGAAAAATAAGTTGCGCTCAAAAAATATAAGTAAATTAAATATAAACAAATGATAAATGTGCAGAAAGTTTTTTTTATTTGTTTGGATGAGGACAGACCAAGCTCTCCTGCAAATGTAGCAATTCAAATATTGAGACAAACCATTGATCACTGCTGGGGGGCTTACTATGATCAGTTTTTATTGATTCATGTAAAACTGTTATCCCAAAAGAAAAAAATACCGTTGCCATAACTTTTTATGCAACTGCGGTATGAGCTGGAGTTTGGCTTCAATTTGTTAGCGTTTCTAAATCTGCTACTACATCTAACATTTCTCTCCCCCCACACTGACAATGTTGTTGTCTTCTGTGTCCCCTGTGCTCCTTCATAAAGAGTGGGGGCACTCTAATAAAGTAATACTGGCCAGATCACCAGGTGAAAACAGAGGGGGAAAAGCCTAATGCCCCGTACACACGGTCGGAAATTCCGACCACAAAATCCGTCGGATTTTTTCCGACGGATTTTGTCCGACACTGGTGTTACATACGCACGGTCGGACAAAGTTGTCGGAAAATCCGATCATTCTGAACAAGGTGACGTTCGTTGCCTACGACGGAACTACGTAGAGGCTAGTAGCCAATAGCTTTGGTCTTCTAATGTGATCTGAGCATGCGTGGCACTTTGTCTGTCGGAATTCGCTACACATGATCAAACTTTGTTGTTGGAAAATTGGAGAGCAGGATCTCAAATTTTTTCCGTCTGAGTTTCCGACGGAAAAAGTCAGATGGAGCCCCACACACGGTCGGATTTTCCGACAACATGGTCCGATAGGACATTTTCCGTCGGAAATTCCGACCGTGTGTACGGGGCATAAAACAACTTCTAAGGATTAGTAAGCTGCAAGATATTATATTTAGGTTTTGGGTTTAATACCGCTTTGAGATCAGGTTTAGGTCAATTTAGTATCATGGTAAGTTTAGCTTTGGATCACGTTGAGGTCAGTTTGAGATCAGGTTGAGATCAGTTTAGTATCAGGTTCACTTCAGCTTGTGGTGAGGCTGAGGTTAGTTTTTCTGATCAGATTGAGGTCAATTTAAGATCAAGATGAGGTCAGTTGGTATCAGGCTGAGGTCAGTTTGAGATCAGGTTGGAATCAGTTCAGTAGTAGGTTGAGTTTAGTTTCTGATCAGGCTGAGGTCAGTTTAGTATCAAGTTGAGGCTGGTTCTTGATCAGGTTGAGGTCAGTTTGAGATTCGGTTGAGGTCAGTTTAATATAAGGTTTAGGTAAGTTTGATATCAGGTTGAAGTCAGCTTAGTATCAGGTTAGGCTTCGTTTTTCTGATCAGATTGAGGTCAGTTTGGTATCAGAATGAGGTCGATTTGGGATCTGGTTGAGGTCAGGTTAAGATCAGGATCAGGTCAGTTTGGTATCAGATTAAGGTCAGTTTGAGATCAGGTTTAAGTCAGTTCAGCAGCATGTTGAGTTTAATATTTGAACAGGCTGAGGTCAGTTTGAGATCAAGGTGAGGTCAGTTTAGTATCAGGTTGAAGCTGGTTTTTGATCAGGTTGAGGTCAGTTTGGTATCGGGTTGAGGTTAGTTTTTGATCAGGTTGAGGTCAGTTTGGTATCGGGTTGATGTTAGTTTTCGATCAGGTTGAGGTCAGTTTGGTATCGGGTTCAGTTTAGTTTTTGATCAGGTTGAGGTCAGTTTGGTATCGGGTTCAGTTTAGTTTTTGTATAAATATATGTCTCTCGCGCTACTGTGAGTACATAGATAGGTTAGAAAAAGGAAATAAAGTGAACAGTGTTTGCAGCAAAGTGGATAGTGTTCACAAAGGCACTTCAACAGATAAATATTTAGTTTTTGATCAGGTTGAGGTCAGTTTGGTATCAGGTTGATGTTCATTTTTGATCAGGTTGAGGTACAATGCTCCATATGATCTGAATCACTGCATACCACATCCCTCAAAAATGCTTTACAAACCAAAAGTCAGAAGCAACTCATTTACACCATCTTAAAAGCTGCTTCTTCTCTTTCACACAGATACTAGCTTATCCTTTATTTCATAATTTATTCTGGAGGGAGATAAAGAGAGCCTATTTAATGCAATCTGTTGGTTACAGTAACACACAATCTGTGCTCATGCCAACCAAATATTATTTGGCATCTCTGACCATGACATCATGTAACTCTCATGATTTTGGCAGTGTAAAGTGAAGCCTGCTGAATATTACTGACACATTAATTCATCATTTTCAAGATTTCTGCTGCTGTAATGGAGACAAACCCACCACACATATCACACGGAAATCCCTGTGCGCACTTATAACAAAAAGCCTATTGAGCACCCAGGCTGAAGTCATGAAATCTTGCCAGTTGCACGTCTTCATTGCTGCCACACTGTGATCTGATTGGTGCGCCTCACATCTGACCGCTGCAGCGAACACCCAAATTGAGTCAGAGCGTAATTTCTCACAGCAACTCAAATCCCCTGGAATAAAATTTTATGGAATGCCTCAGAGTTAATTATTGTTCCCTAGGACCGGGTGGAGACCTCAAACACATTGCTTCAGGTTACATGAGAGTTCAAAATAAATTCCAGCATAGTATTAGCCCAATGGTTACATAAAACCCTCTACAAAGGATCTAGCTTGTAAAATACAAAAAGGCACAGAGCAAGGTGCAAAGGGGAGAATGAAATCTGATTAGCTGGGTGTTACTGCTCTGACCGCACTGCCATTGCTCTAGAGACCTTTTATACATGAGCACTAAAAGGGAGTAGTCGGTGTGCATTCCCGGGGTGCACTATGGATGGGTGTTGCAGCATCATTCCTAGTACCGCTTTCTCACGTTTTGCAAGTCAGTATGACATTAAAAAAAACAAGAAAGTAAAAATGTATCTCTAAAATTCAATATGGCAGCTCATTAAAGTGGTTGTTAACCCAGTTACACCACTTTTACCTACAGGTAAGCCTATAATAAGGCTTACCTGTAGGTACTGGAAATATCTCCTAAACCTGAACGGTTTAGGAGACATTGACCATATATACGCTTGCGCCGATGTCATCGCTGCATGCGCACTGAGGAAAGAATAACAGAAAAATATAAACTGCGCTAGCGGATAAGTGCTAGTGAATGAAGTAAAGTGCCAATCACTAATCACATAAAGTGCTGAATGCAATATAAAGTGCTAAATATGTGACAAATAAAGTGTCAAAAAGTAAACATATATATATATCACATAAACCAATGATATAAAGTGCATTCAAATAGGACGAGAAAGCAGGATCCTTAGAGCGACCGTCCCCTCTGGTAACCCCACTCACCAGAGCTATTGGACCTGCAGCTTTTCAGTCCAGGGGTCAGATAAAGCTTATGAGGGAATTAAGGTGCTGTGTGGAGATTCTATCCGTGAGGCTCCCAGAATAGTCCAAAGGATAAATATGCTGAAATGAGGAAAAAAAGAGAAATTCATGTGAAGTACTGCTTAAAAAACTGTCACTGCAATGTTAATCTAAGTCACTCACGAGACGAAATATAGGCATCAGCGTGTTTCCAGGTCCGCACGTGTGGCGTGCGTTCCACGGCAACCGGAAGGAGCGTCACTGGTTCTCAATACCGGAATTACGTTGACGCGTTTCGCCCCTCCTCCAGAGCGTCATCAAGGACATTAGTTCCGGTATTGTGTAAAAGGTATATATATATGCTAAAAGGCTGCCGCCTCCCAGCTAGACAACCAATGGAAAACTAACCTTCCAGTGTATACCTTAATCACTTCACTTCTAAACTACATCATTTCCTGTCTTAATTTGAACAGCCAAACTTTAATACGAGAGAAACAAACTTATATAATATCTACAATAATACATTTACAATTTGAGCAGAATTAATACTAAAATATAAAAAATAATATATATAAAAGATTCCCAAAAATTAATTACTAAAGATACTTGATTCATATTGATATTGGTGAAGAATAAAAGAAAGAGAAAGGCACGATCGTGGCGTTTCTAAAGGGCCTGTGCCATGACCAGCAGCTCCCACGCGCATTTTTGGGAGTGACATAGCGTGACTCCGGCCAGTCACAGAGCCGGAGTCCACGGCTCTGGAAGGAAGAGAGGTAAAGATGAATGCGGCCATCAGAGGGAACATTGGGGGCTTCGTTTGCAGGTAAGTGCAACATAATAGGCTAGAATGCGATGCATACTAGCCCATTGTGCTTTTACTTTGTAAGGGAAAAAGGAAGAAGTTAAACCCATCAGGGATTACTTCCTCTTTAAAGTGACCTTTTACTTTGCTCTCCCCAGCAGCACATACGTACCTTTTCTGCCAGTACGTTCAGCCGATGGGAACAAAGTAAAATATCCAGCACTACTGTGTATGAGCATGTGACTCACTCCCATGTGACACTACTTCTGTCTTCTGATTGGCTCAGCGCTGTCCATAGCTCTGTGTAAGCTTCAACAAGTCAGTTTAACCACTTCAATACCAGACACTTAGACACCTTCCCGCCCAAGCCAATTTTCAGCTTTCAGCGCTGTCGCAATTTGAATGACAATTGCGCGGTCATGCTACACTGTACCCAAACAAATTTTTTATCATTTTGTTCCAACAAATAGAGCTTTCTTTTGGTGGTATTTGATCACCTCTGCGATTTTTATTTTTTGCGCAACAAACAAAAAAAGACCGAAAATTTTGCAAAAAAACAAAGTTTTTCTTTGTCACTGTTAATTTTTTTTGTAAATAAGTGGGTTTTCTTCTTCAATGACGGGCACTGATAAGGCGGCACTAATGGGCACTGATAAGGCGGCACTGATGGGCACCGATGAGGTGGCACCAATTAGGGGGCACCGATGAGGTGGCACTGATGATGGGCACTGATAGGTGGCACTGATGGGCATTGATAGGTGGCACTGGTATGCGGAACTGATGGGCACTCAGGTGGCACTGATGGGCACTCATAGGCGGCACTGACGGGTACTTATGGGTGGCACTGATGCACACATATAGGTGGCACTGATAGGTGGCATGGATGGGCACTGATAGGTGGCATGCATGGGCACTGATAGGTGGCATGGATGGGCACTGATAGGTGGGCATGGGTGGGCACGGATGGGCACTGATAGGTGGCACTGATGGACGCTGATGAGTGGCACTGATGACACTTATGGGTGGCATTGCTGGGCATCCCTTTTTTTTACTTTTTTTAAAATTAAATATGATGTGCCAATCAGTGCCCATCTGTGGGCACTGATTGGCATATTTTTTGATTTTTTTTTAACATGTGGATGGCCATGGGGGATGTACCTGGCCATCCACATGCTGGGGGCTTCCCTGGTGGTCCTGGGGGCTTCCCTAGTGGTCTAGTGTGGGCATCTGAGGGGGGGCTGCGCTGATAAACAATCTGTCAGACGCGAGTGAGGAAAAGCCGATCAACGGCTCTTCCTGTGTACATCGTGATCAGCCGTGATTGGACACGGCTGATCACGTGGTAAAGAGCCTCCGCCGGAGGCTCTTTACCGAGATCAGTGTAGCGGTGTGTCAGACTGACACACCGCTCCACCGATCGCCGCGATGCGCGCCCCCACGGGCGCGCGGCGGCTGTTATCCTGAAGGACGTCATATGACGCCCAGTCAGGATAACGAAACCACTTCCCGGACGTCAATATGCTATTGACCGGGCGGGAAGTGGTTAAAGCTTACACAGGTCTTTCTTTTGCCAGAGCTGGAAACCAAATGGAACTTCGGGGAGCAAACAAAGAATATATTTGTTTTGGGGGGGGGGGGGGGGGCGGGGGTGAGTAGGAAAGTTTAGCAACCCTCTTATTTTTCCCTGATTCAGAAAAGGAAAAGGACGACTATAGGACCTTTTTCAAAAGGTGAGCATGGTCAAATTGGACTGCTCTATATGTATATTTCTTTTACATACATTTTTCATATGTGTGACTACATGCCTGTTACTCAGTTGGAACATTTTTGCTCCTTTTGCATATCATAAACACCTTACAGATACAAGATCAGTGAATACAAAATGTATTCTCTAAGTTCCAGTCTATCTTCATATGGGAGCCGGCTTCTAGATTTTCACACAAAAATAAAGGCAGCACAATGGCTTCGTGGTTAGCCCTTCTGCCTGGCACTGCGTGAATTTTGCATGTTCTCCCTGTTCTTCCATGGGTGTCCCCTGGGTACTCTGGTTTTCTCCCACACTACAAAGACATGCTGGTAAGATGTCTGGTTCGTCTCTAAATTATCCCTAGTATGGATGTGTGATAGGAACCTTGGATTGATTGCAGGTACAGACGTAAAATTGATGGTGCTATATTAAAAGCTAATCAATCACAGATGGTTTAACTAAGACAATTCTGCCCTTCCTGCAACAATCATGTGTCTTTATTCTCTGCATACCTAAGTGGGGTTGATTTACTAAAACTGGAGAGTGCAAAATCCGGTGCAGCTCTGCATAGAAAAATATCAGCTTCCAGTTTTTTTCTCAAAGCTTAATTGAACAAGCTGAAGTTAGAAGATGATTGGCTCCAGTTTTGAGCCATTGGCTCTTCAGTTTTAAAGGGGCCATAGACGGTGCAAACTTCCCCGTGGTTGCAGTAAAGAAACTCACATGATTCCCCCATCAACACATGCAGTACTTACAGGGTAATCCCTCCTGCTGAGACATTGCTGATGTCAGGGCCTGTAAATTAAACCTGGGACTTCTGCTCTGTCTGTCAATGACTCTTCTCACTGAGCTACCTGAGATGACTGACAGCACCCCTGTCTGATCCATTAGACAACTCTGCATTGTGCCTTAACTTCTGATGAACCCTGAACTCTTTGCTCCTCTCATGAATTGATTTAAGCCATGTCTCTGCAGGAATGTTTGCCAGATTATTGTGCTCTTCAGCCAATATCTCACAAGCCTCTTCCCTGCTGTTGTCCATATTTTGCTACCACTCGTTATCGATCCTTGGATTTTTCCATGACTATGCTTCTGTCTGATCCCAACCTGCAACTACTCGTTATTGCCCTGCGGCTTTTTTTTTTTTTACTGACTACACTTCTGTTTGATCCTTACCTGCTTATCTGCTACTGGACCCCAGATTGCTCACCTCCAGGTGACCTGGTACTAACACACAGCAAAATCCATCTCCACCATCACGAGCTCTGGTGAACACCGGTCAGTACTTAGACTCCACACCTCATGTGAGACCACGTCATCCGCCAGGGGGACTGCCTGTGTACCTATCCTGCTGATCGGTGGTAGTCACGCAACTGCTGTAGCAACTGGTCTTCCAACTTGAACCCTGATTGTGAAAGTTGAAGTCAGTGATTATTCCTTCCCCTGATCTCTCTGTCAAAATCAATGGCACAACTATAAGCCTATCCCCACATGCCAAGGTTCTAGGTGTAGTCCTGGACTCTGAACTCTCCTTTAAGCACCACGTCCAATCACTGTCCAAATCCTGCCGCCTCAACCTCCGCAACATCTCCAAAATACGCCCCTTTCTAACCAATGACACAACAAAGCTCTTAATTCACTCACCGGTCATCTCTCGCCTCGACTACTGCAACTCCCTTCTCATTGGCTTACCTCTACATAGTCTATCACCTCTTCAATCCATTATGAATGCTGCTGCCAGACTCATCCACCTTACCAATCACTCTGTGTCTGCTACCCCTCTCTGTCAATCCCTCCACTGGCCTCCGCTTAGCCAAAAAATTAAATCTAAAATACTAACAACTACGTACAAAGCCATCCACAATTTAGCCCCCAGCTACATCACTGATCTAGTCTCTAAATACCAACCTACTCGTTCTCTTCGTTCCTCTCAAGACCTCCTGCTCTCTAACTCCCTCGTCACCTCCTCCCATGCTCGCCTCCAGGACTTTTCCAAAGCCTCTCCAATCCTATGGAATGCCCTACCCCAATCTGTCCGCTTATCTCCTACTCTATTAGCTTTTAGACGAACTCTGAAAAACCCTTCTCTTCAGAGAAGCCTACCCTACCCACACCTAACAACTGTTTTTTTCATTTTCTCCATCAGCTCATCCCCCACAGTTATTACCCTTTGTTTCCACTTGACCCTTCCTTCTAGATTGTAAGCTCTAACGAGCAGGGCCCTCTGATCCCTCCTGTATTAATTTTTATTGTAACACCATCTGCCCTCATGTTGCAAAGTGCTGCACAAACTGTTGGCGCTATAAAAATCCTGTATAATAATAATAATAATAATTGCTAGTGGCTATAGCAGCCAATAACGATAATCGCAAGTAAAATCCGGCAGGATGGTTGTACCCAAGTCTATCAATCAACTTGGTATAATCAGCATGCCCATGCATGGTTTGAATCTTGGCCCCTGTGAGTGCTTAGATATGGAGATAAAGAATAAAGCTATCCATAGATGGTTTGGACCATGTACTTGAGTACAACCAACATGGCAGATTTTCATGCAATTTTATGCCAGCGGCTATATCCGCTAACAATAATAACTGTGTGTTCTCCTGGCAGACACGGCTCCCCATGTCCCCCTGCGGAGAGAGCACAATCACTCTGCAGAAGGGCTCCCCCTTCAAAATTTAGCAATTTTGGTTGCGGGAAATAAAATCACTCCATCTATGGCCGGCTTTAGATGGTGACTTTTGACCAAAAGTTGAAATCTGCTTATGAGTAATAGTGACGTTAAGTCCCCTCCAACAAAAATTAAATTTTTGGTGTGATACTCCCAATAGGAAATCACGTCTAAAGGGATTCAGACCCTTTAATTTTCCTCATTAGAGCCCTGCAGGTGCAGCAGCTGGTTGATAATTACAAAACCACCTTATAAATTCAGTCTGACCATGGACACCGACAAACAGCTATTTCTTCTGGATAACAAAAGGTAGGACTCTGCAACAAAGTTTGTTAAAATCCTTGCAATGTACATAGATCACCCAGAGGGGAATATGTTTTTCTCCACAAAAGTGGAGTTACTCTTTAAGTACTGTAGGTTCAGGTCACTATAAAAATTGGTTTTATACATAGCACAGACTGCAGTGTAAGGCCAAGTTTGGGTTTGAAGTCCCCTCCATAAAAGAGTCACGGAACTGTCACCCTAATTGAAGGATCAGTTGGCCCACATGCCAGCCTTTTGACTCATCACTGAAAACAAAGAGGATAAATAGACCACTGGACTGAATCTGGAACAATTAACATCATCATGACAGCTAAGCAAAACACACGGCAGAGCCACTTTAATTGGCTGTTTAAACAAATGACCATTTTACAATGATAAAACTGGGAAATGTTATACATGACTCCATGACCTTGAGGGGAAAATCAGATTTATGACATGGGAATGAATGAATCATCCTCCAGTGCCAGCAAATGCTTTGGCATCCGGACAACCATCTTGTATATAAACAATGAATCTAGCCTGGGGTGGGGGTGTTATGTGTAAAAATTGCCAGTCAGGCCTCGATGGCATGGCTTGATGATTACTGTAAAATCAAACTTTGGGAAGCTTACAAGATCTGTTATTTCGTTTTATATAAATGGAGCCCTGGCAGTGTTGAATGTTTTTGCATCCAAGAGGATAATGCCGGATCCTTCTTTACACCAGCCCACGCCATCAGACTGTGCCATGTGGCAGACTAGCTAATAGGAAAGCAGTTTTACCACATTATTCCAGTTGTAATAAAGTGAACCTGTGTTTTGCCCACACTAGGCAACGTAAGAGATTTTCATTATATGAGGCATTATAGGCAGGCTTTTCACACCATTTTCATTCCCATGATTTGATGCCAAGAAATAGCCCAATCGATCCTAAACAAAGAAGTGTTGATTGCCAAAATTCATTCACATAAATCATATACTATACAGTACATGCCACTGTATTTTTTTTTAATCCTCTAAGGCCCGGTTCACACTGATGCGACAAATCGCTCCAACTTTGAGAACACATGTCTTATGACATGTAAAAATCAATGTTTCCCTATGAGAGCCATCTTAACTGGTCCGACTGGTGTTGGTCCAGCTTTGAAAAAGGTTCCCCACTACTTTGATCCGACTTCTGTTCCATTTCAACCTCTAGAATTTAATTAACTAAACTGGATGTATTTGTGATCACATACCTCATCTCACCTGTTTATATCATCATTGATGTAAGTGTTCTACCTTTTACAATAAAACCCATAGTTGATGGTTTTACACTATGTGGCGGTCTTTTTCTTTTATGAATGGTGGAGTCCATGATTGGGTCCACGGTTGAACGGAAGCTGACCTAATATGTTGTTTCCTGAAAGTGACCCCGTTCCCAGTTCAATGACTCTGTCCTGCTGGCATTGGGTCCACTAAGTCCGGTAAGAGTATACAATTTTTTTCATCGGTGGTGGATTCACAATCTGTGGTAATTTCTTACTGGATGGTGGCCTATCCTTTAAAAGTCGAAAGTGGGCACGTTTGTCTCGCAGTGTATTCCGAGAGAGGGTACTTAAGGTTCTGAAGTCACGTAGGGGTTCTGTTCCAGTCCCGGGTCCGTTCCGACCCTGACCAGCGCCCTTAGGGGTTCTGGTCCAGAAGTTGCAGCTGACTCCATGGTCCTGGTCCTCCTGACCAGCTCCCAGGTGCTCTCATGGCCTAGGGTGCGGATCCATCCGTTTCCGAGCCTCGGAACTGGCTAGTTCGAGGCGCAGTAACTGGAAGGGGGATTCTAAAGTGTTCCGGTGCCGTCTCGGGTTTGGAGAGGCCCAGCAACTCTACATGCAACCAGGGGGGAGGACTCTTCAGAAGAGGGCCACGCACGAGGCTGGCTGCTCGGTAAGAGCCTGGAAGCTGAGCTGCCATGGACATTAATTGAATCCACATTTTTTACAGTACCGCCGGACCGGCTGAAAGATTCTGGTACAGTAATAAATGTTCCTACCTTCTGGTTACAACTAAGCTCTTCAATCAAGTCTGTGTGAGAGACTTTGAAAGCTAGAATTACTTGTTGGCTGCTAGATCCAAACTCAAGGATTTATCCAGCATTGAAAGAATCCAGTTGCGAGTGGCTATTCCCTGGATTATGTACAGAGAGAGACTTTTATTGAAGTCAGCAGTTCAAAGCACCTGAGCTAAACCTCATCCTTATACCCTATATTCCCAACTTAGAGACTGAGTTTGTTCAACTGTCTTTTTGCAAATAAAAATCCTAAAAAGGAAAGCAAATGTCGGTCTCTACAGTTCCCGGGTATTAACCCTGGGAACCCCTAGACAAGAACGACGAGTTACAAGGCGGAGGAGGTAATCGGTAAGCCCAGAAAAATTCAGCCGCTTCATTCGGGGGGTCAGTGCTACCTACTGTTGCCTTAAAAATTCCTGGGAGAGTTATACATACAGGGGCGGACTGACAGGTCGGTGACTCGGGCGCCGCCCGAGGGCCCGGGCCATTAGGGGCCCGGACTCGGCCACATGAGGGGCCACTTGAAACGGCTGTATTACATGCCGCGATGCCGCTAACAATACTGCTAGCGGCGCGCGGCTCCCCGCCGGCCCCTTCTTCCCTCCTGTCCGTCCCAGGTGCTTCTACTGTATGCGTCGTGACGTCACCTGGGACGGACAGGAGGGAAGGAGGGGCCGGTGGGGAGCCACGCGCTATTAGCAGTATTCGCGGCATGTAATACAGCCGCTTCAACCTGCCGAGTCCGGGCCCCTAATGGAAGGAAAGAGTGGAGGGGCCGGCGGGGAGCATCAGCATCGGCATCGGCGAGTCACGGGCCCCGGGTCCCCCCAGCCCACAGTGTCACCCCCCCAGCGTCACCCCAGCCCACAGTGTCACCCCCCAGCCCACCCCCCAGCCCACAGTGTCACCCCCCAGCCCACAGTGTCACCCCCCCAGCCCACAGTGTCACCCCCCCCCAGCGTCACCCCAGCCCACAGTGTCACCCCCCAGCCCACATTGTCACCCCCCCAGCGTCACCCCAGCCCACAGTGTCACCCCCCCAGCCCACAGTGTCAGCCCCCCCCAGCCCACAGTGTCACCCCCCCAGCCCACAGTGTCACCCCCCCCCAGCCCAGTGTCACCCCCCCCAGCCCACAGTGTCACCCCCCCAGCGTCACCCCAGCCCACAGTGTCACCCCCCAGCCCACAGTGTCACCCCCCCAGCCCACAGTGTCACCCCCAGCCCACAGTGTCCCCTTGTGTGCATGTCCCCCCCTGTGTGTGCGCTCTCCCTCCAGTGTCCCCCTGTGTGTGTGCCCCCCTGTGTGTGCGCTCTCCCTCCAGTGTCCCCCTGTGTGTGCCCCCCTGTGTGTGCGCTCTCCCTCCAGTGTCCCCCTGTGTGCGTGTCCCCCCCTGTGTGTGCGCTCTCCCTCCAGTGTCCCCCTGTGTGCGTGTCCCCCCCTGTGTGTGCGCTCTCCCTCCAGTGTCCCCCTGTGTGCGTGTTCCCCCCTGTGTGTGCGCTCTCCCTCCAGTGTCCCCCTGTGTGCGTGTCCCCCCCTGTGTGTGCGCTCTCCCTCCAGTGTCCCCCTGTGTGTTTGCCTCCCTGTGTGTGCGCTCTCCCTCCAGTGTCCCCCTGTGTGCGTGTGCCCCCCTGTGTGTGCGCTCTCCCTCCAGTGTCCCCCTGTGTGCGTGTCCCCCCCTGTGTGTGCGCTCTCCCTCCAGTGTCCCCCTGTGTGTGTGCCTCCCTGTGTGTGCGCTCTCCCTCCAGTGTCCCCCTGTGTGTGTGCCTCCCTGTGTGTGCGCTCTCCCTCCAGTGTCCCCCTGTGTGCGTGTGCCCCCCTGTGTGTGCGCTCTCCCTCCAGTGTCCCCCTGTGTGCGTGCCCCCCCCTGTGTGTGCGCTCTCCCTCCCAGTGTCCCCCTGTGTGCGTGTGCCCCCCTGTGTGTGCGCTCTCCCTCCAGTGCCCCCCTGTGTGTGCGCTCTCCCTCCAGTGTCCCCCTGTGTGTGCGCTCTCCCTCCAGTGTCCCCCTGTGTGTGCGCTCTCCCTCCAGTGTCCCCCTGTGTGTGTGTGCCCCCCTGTGTGTGCGCTCTCCCTCCAGTGCCCCCCTGTGTGTGCGCTCTCCCTCCAGTGCCCCCCTGTGTGTGCGCTCTCCCTCCAGTGTCCCCCTGTGTGCGTGTCCCCCCCTGTGTGTGCGCTCTCCCTCCAGTTTCCCCTGTGTGTGTGTGTGCCCCCCTGTGTGTGCGCTCTCCCTCCAGTGTCCCCCTGTGTGTGTGCCTCCCTGTGTGTGCGCTCTCCCTCCAGTGTCCCCCTGTGTGTGTGTGTGTGCCCCCCTGTGTGTGCGCTCTCCCTCCAGTGCCCCCCTGTGTGTGCGCTCTCCCTCCAGTGCCCCCCTGTGTGTGCGCTCTCCCTCCAGTGTCCCCCTGTGTGTGTGCGCTCTCCCTCCAGTGTCCCCCTGCGTGTGCACTCTCCCTCCAGTGTCCCCCTGCGTGTCCCCCTGTGTGTCCCCCGTGTGTGCGCTCTCCCTCCAGTTTCCCCCTGTGTGTGCCCCCCTGTGTGTGCGCTCTCCCTCCAGTGTCCCCCTGTGTGCGTGTGCCCCCCTGTGTGTGCGCTCTCCCTCCAGTGTCCCCCTGTGTGCGTGTCCCCCCCTGTGTGTGCGCTCTCCCTCCAGTGTCCCCCTGTGTGTGTGCCTCCCTGTGTGTGCGCTCTCCCTCCAGTGTCCCCCTGTGTGCGTGTGCCCCCCTGTGTGTGCGCTCTCCCTCCAGGGTCCCCCTGTGTGCGTGCCCCCCCCTGTGTGTGCGCTCTCCCTCCCAGTGTCCCCCTGTGTGCGTGTGCCCCCCTGTGTGTGCGCTCTCCCTCCAGTGCCCCCCTGTGTGTGCGCTCTCCCTCCAGTGTCCCCCTGTGTGTGCGCTCTCCCTCCAGTGTCCCCCTGTGTGTGCGCTCTCCCTCCAGTGTCCCCCTGTGTGTGTGTGCCCCCCTGTGTGTGCGCTCTCCCTCCAGTGCCCCCCTGTGTGTGCGCTCTCCCTCCAGTGCCCCCCTGTGTGTGCGCTCTCCCTCCAGTGTCCCCCTGTGTGCGTGTCCCCCCCCTGTGTGTGCGCTCTCCCTCCAGTTTCCCCCTGTGTGTGTGTGTGCCCCCCTGTGTGTGCGCTCTCCCTCCAGTGTCCCCCTGTGTGTGTGCCTCCCTGTGTGTGCGCTCTCCCTCCAGTGTCCCCCTGTGTGTGTGTGTGTGCCCCCCTGTGTGTGCGCTCTCCCTCCAGTGCCCCCCTGTGTGTGCGCTCTCCCTCCAGTGCCCCCCTGTGTGTGCGCTCTCCCTCCAGTGTCCCCCTGTGTGTGTGCGCTCTCCCTCCAGTGTCCCCCTGCGTGTGCACTCTCCCTCCAGTGTCCCCCTGCGTGTCCCCCTGTGTGTCCCCCGTGTGTGCGCTCTCCCTCCAGTTTCCCCCTGTGTGTGCCCCCCTGTGTGTGCGCTCTCCCTCCAGTGTCCCCCTGTGTGTGTGCGCTCTCCCTCCAGTGTCCCCCTGCGTGTGCACTCTCCCTCCAGTGTCCCCCTGCGTGTCCCCCTGTGTGTCCCCCGTGTGTGCGCTCTCCCTCCAGTTTCCCCCTGTGTGTGCCCCCCTGTGTGTGCGCTCTCCCTCCAGTGTCCCCCTGTGTGTGCGCTCTCCCTCCAGTGTCCCCCTGTGTGTGCGCTCTCCCTCCAGTGTCCCCCTGTGTGCGTGTCCCCCCCCCCAGTCTGTGCGCTTGGTCCCCTTGAATGTGGGGACCAAGGGGGCCCCATGATCTTCTATTGCCCGGGGGCCCCATGAGTTGTCAGTCCGCCCCTGTATACATACATTCATACATGTTGTTGGATGTCGCAAAGGAATGTTGGCAGAATAGCAGCTCTGTTTAAATTCAAATTTTTCATTTACTTATTTGTGGTATTAATTTTTTTTTAATGGTTAAACTAGATAGGCTTGTGTCTTTTTTCTACCTAAATATGTAACTATACCAACACAACGGCAACTTGCAATCCCAACCAGATGCATACAGGGTGACAACACAGAAGCACAACTAAAAGACAGTTGCCACTACAGAACAGGAAGCCTACACAGGGACCTTCATGACAAAATCACCAAATAATATTTTAATAAATGCTGTAATTTAAACATTTCTGAAAATTACATTTGAAATGAAATTAAAATGTTATAAGTTATACAAGATTTTAGTGATAGAGTTCACATCCATAACTGGTCATAACTGCTCTTTTTCTCATAGTTCCAGTGATGACCCTAAAAAGTTCAAACCAAGTCTGGTCCTCACCAGAACAAAATAATTTACACTTGGTAAACAGTTGAACTGTTATTCAAAGCTTTATTATAAAGGAATCAACGTGTCTATCCATACAGACAAACGTTATATGACTAATCGGCTTATTTGTGCTAATTCCTGCTTTTGGCAAAGAATAAAATCCCAACAGGCAGCAAGAGGTCTTTAAATTATTAAATTATGAGAAAATATGTAAATCTCTTTCTTTGGCCTCTGAAATAAGACTCTCCTGCAGACAAAATATAGCTGAAATGTATACACTCCAAAAGATATGATAATTTGCAACTAGGTATGAATCATGGTGAGTCACTCGAATTTTCATTTGGGTTATACTTAGAACACAGGAAGGATTAGGCATGAGAAACCTGGAGACAGTTTGAAACTTTGTCTTTATTGGTATTAAGAAGATTTAAGTCTAAGCCCCCGTACACACGGTCGAAAATACCGACCACAAAATCCGTCGGATATTTTCCAACGGATTTTGTCCGACACTGGTGTTGCATACACACGGTCGGACAAAGTTGTCGGAAAATCCGATCATTCTGAACGTGGTGAGGTTCGTTGCGTATGACGGAACTACGTAGAGGCTAGTAGCCAATAGCTTTGGTCTCATAATTTGATCTGAGCATGCGTGGCACTTTGTCCGTCGGAATTCTCTACACACGATCGGAAAAAGTCCGATCGGACTTTGTCGTCGGAAAATTTGAGAGCAGGATCTCTATGGAAATTCCGGCGGAAAAAGTCTGATGGAGCCCACACACGGCTGGATTTTCCGACAACATGGTCAACATTTTCCGTCGGAATTTCCGACCGTGTGTACGGGGCATAAATCTACTCCAACCCCCATTCTAAACCTATTCTATCCACCCTGTAAAAGGAAAGATGACTATACTTAACTATTCTAAAGTCGCTCCGTTCCAGTCACATGATCTCTCCAGCGCCGGCTTTAGTGTAGAGGAGAGAGCGCCAACAATGGTGGTGACATCATTCATAGGCTTACTATAAGATATACATTATTAGCTGTCCCTCTTCTACACTGATGCTGGCGCTGGGACCTGAACATATGACCAGACCAGAGTGACTTCAGAATAGGTAAGTATAGACAACTTTCCATTTACAGCGTTAGCCCCCCGTACACACGGTCGGAAATTCCGACCACAAAATCCGTCCGATTTTTTCCGACGGATTTTGTCCGAAAATGGCGTTGCATACACACGGTCGGACAAAGTTGGCGGAAAATCCGATCGTTCCGAACGTGGCGACATTCGTTGCGTACCATGGAACTACGTAGAGGCTAGTAGTCAATAGCTTCAGTCTCGTAATTTGATCTGAGCATCGGAGTTCCCTACACACGATCGGAAAAAGTCTGATCGGATTTTGTTGTCAGAAAACTTGAGATCCTGCTCTCAAATTTTTTTCCATCGGAAATTCCAACGGAAAAATCCCACTAGAGCCCACACACGATCGTATATTCCGACAACATAATCCGATCTGACTTTTTCCATCGGAATATCCGACCATGTGTACGGGGCATAAGATAGAATAGGCCTAGAATGGGGGTTGGAGTAGATTTAACCTTAGTTAGGTTTTGCCTGGTCTTCCACTTTAAAGCTAAACTCCTTGGAAAAAGAAAGATCTGGCCTTGCAGTGAGTGCCTTTCCCCATTGCAAAACGTAAAGTAGAACTAAACGCAAATCTTTTTTTCACCTTGGTTAGAGCAAGGGAGGCTTATAACCCCATTATTAGATTTCCCTATACTTCCTGTCCAATAGCCAAAACAGAAGTGAACCAAAATCCCTCCAAAATGAGAGAATCCCTTGTTTTCACCAGGGTCACCAGAACAAATATCCCCATTGAAAGCTTCCCACCTCTCTTCCTGTTTTGGTAACAACCCAAAATTTGGGTTTGTGATAAAAGGTGAATGGCACAAAAAGAGAGGGTGAATCACCAAACAGGGGCACAGACAGCAAATAAAAACAGGACAGCTGTTCTAATTCCTCCCCACTGTATCCAAAACTTTATAATGTAACTGTTCGTTTTACCTATGAGTTATAGGGCTGATTTACTTACCTTAGTCTATGCTCCCTCAGCCGTTGGTGCTCTCCTTCACTGTGAAACAATCCGGAAAATGGGTGGACCTTCGACATCTTTCTTGTCCTGCACTGTACAGGAGAGCTGCAACTAGGCCATTGGGAGACCAGTTGCACAAAGAGGAGGAAACCTGCAGGAGCAAGGAGTATAGTTGACCATGCATAGAGCAAATTTTGAACCATGGTTGGCCCTGTTGGCATCCTCTCGCCCCAACATCCTTCAACCTAAATATTGAGGAAACTGGGTGGAAAATTGTTGCCTAAACAGCAGCTGTTCAGGTATTCTGACAGTCACTTTCGCCAGCTGTAGGAATATATTCCCAATAGAAGAAAAACACTGCTCCAGGTGAAGAAGCCACCCACTTCATAGAGCCTCCATGTGGGTGCTCAACCCAGCTCCCCACCACCACACCACAGAAATGAAAGGAGCAGCTGCACATCACTGTAAATCTGCTTGAACCATTTATTCCATCACCACTCCAGATAAAGACAGCACACCGATATGAGACACAGAGTAGCTGCTTGTTAAAGCGTTTCACACATAATTGTGCTGATTCATAACTCTATATATTAGAATTAATTATGTGTGAAACACGTTAACAAGCACTTACTGCAAGGGTCAATCTTTTCTCCCTGGAGTTTAGCTTTAAAACAACAGATTTTTGAATTAAATAAAACTGCTATTAAGGATATGAATCATATTATTGCTAACCTCTCTTTTTGAAGGTGCTGCTGGCTAGTTGACCCTCTTACATAAATACTTTGAGTCAGTATAACTTGAATAACTATGTAGATAAACTCTTCTGACTTTTTTTTTTTTTGATCTGCATACTTGTTCCAAGTCAGCAACCCAGAAATTATTGAAGCCAGAGGATCCGCATAACAACCAGTTGACTAAAATTCACTGAGAACATCAAGAGTGGCAACCTCTGTAAGGCGTTTTTCACAGGGGCATCAGCTTTTATAAAAGCAGTATGAACAGCAAGCTTTTATTAAACATTTGCAAAGCTTTCAGCACACTTTGTTGAAGTTTTAAAGTACCATTCCGTTTCAGTTTGTAAATGCTGAACACAGACCCTGATGGGAGTGCTGATTGCCATTTTAAGCAAGCTGCTGGCAGGCTTGAGCACTACTTATAGCTTGTTGAATGACTGCTGGATATGGAAGGGTTCCCCCAAGGGGTTTTTAAGCAGCACTGTAGTAGAAAACATAAAACTTTTTAATCAATAAAATACTTTATTATCAAAATAGTATTCAATGTCATGTTTCATTAAAATATGAGCTCTGGTTACCGAATCAGTACATTTTCCAAGTATAGTAATGGACAAAGTACAAAACGAATTGTTACATTACAAATGGTCAGCCATATTAAAACACTGACGCGTTTCGACCTGTACAGTCATGGTCTTCTTCGGGGGGATCATTTGCTCTGCAAAAATACATTAAAGCAACTCTAAATTCTATGTATACAGCAATAATATATTTACCACTGAAAAATGAAGTAAAGAATCTCATAACCAGAAATTTAAAACTTCATTGAGTGATCCGGAAGACTCCATGATCTATCCCTGCCTCCCCAGGAAGGACAACAGCTCAGGAGGGCTTGCAAGAAGCCACACTTTGGACACCCTTAGAGGGAACAGAGAAGCAGCACTTGCAGGATAATCCTAAGTAAGGAAAATATATTTAAAAAAAATGGGTCAAGTTTCAAACCCCTCACAGACTCAAACAGTGCCAGACAGATTGTAAAAGTTTTTCCAATGTTTATATTAATTAGAAATAAAGCCATCATATAATATATGGGCAAAACTACCTTGAATAATGTTATCATTGAATGACTGCTGAAGCCTGCTAGCAGCTTGTATATAGTGACAATCAGCACTCTCATTAACCGCTTCAATACAGGGCTTTTAAACACCCTTCCTTACCAGAGCACTTTTTGCGATTCGGCACTGCGTCGCTTTAACTAACAATTGCGCGGTCGTGCGACGTTACACCCAAACAAAATTGACGTCCTTTTTTTCCCACAAATAGAGCTTTCTTTTGGTGGTATTTGATCGCCCCTGTGGTTTTTATTTTTTGCGCTATAAACAAAAGAAGAGCGACAATTTTGAAAAAAAAAACACAATATTTTTTACTTTTTGCTATAATAAATATCCAATTTTTTTAAAAAAAAAAACAATTTTTTTTCCTCAGTTTAGGCCGATACGTATTCTTCTACATATTTTTGGTAAAAAAAATCGCAATAAGCGTATATTGATCGGTTTGCGCAAAAGTTATAGCGTCTACAAAATAGGGGATAGATTTATTGAATTTATTTATTTTTTTTTTTTACTAGTAATGGCGGCGATTTGCGATTTTTTTTTCGTGACTGCGACATTGCGGCGGACACTTCGGACACTTTTGACACATTTTTGGAACCATTCACATTTACACAGCGATCGTTGCTATAAAATTGCAATGATTACTGTGTAAATGTGACTGTCAGGGAAGGGGTTAACACTAGAGGGCGCTGGAGGGGTTAATGTGTGTCCCTAATAGGAGTGATTCTAACTGTAGGGGGAGGGGACTTAAGGGGAGGAGACCGATCATGTGATCCTCTGTACTGGGATCACATGATCGGTCTCCTCCCCGCTGACAGGACGTGGAGCTGTGTGTTTTCACACACAACGCCACGGTCCCGCCCGGTCCCGTTGTTTTAACGGGCAATCGCGGGTGCCCGGCGGACATCGCGGCCGCCGGGCACTCGCACCGGGTCCCGAGCGATGCCGCGGGCGCGCGCGCCCCCCAGACGGCCGGGAACCCGAGGACGTCATATGACGCCCACCCAGGATGGTAGATCCACCTTGTGGGCGTCATATGACTATGGGCGGGTATTGAAGTGGTTAAGATCTGAATATAACATCTCTAAACAGGAACTGAAGGGCGCTTTACTGTATTCAAGAAAGCTGCTTGATGCTCTCTAATAGCTTTGCAAACATTTGCTGAAAGTTTCATAAACAATAGTTGTTCATACTGCTCTTGAAGCCCATGTGTCTTGAATAAACCCATGTTGAAGCCCATGTGTTTCATAAACAATAGTTGTTCATACTGCTCTTGAAGCACACACATGTCCCGGCAGACAGCGCTGACGATTCTCATTGCGCTGCGCGACTTGCGCATGCGCAGTAGGGAACCGGGAAGTGAAGCCGCAAAGGCGACACTTCCTGATTCCCTCACCGAGAATGGCGCCGGCAGTAGCCGAGAGCCGATCGATTGATCGGCCTCTGCTGCCGACATCGCTGGAACCTGGGACAGGTAAGTGTCCATTTATTAAAAGTCAGCAGCTGCAGTATTTGTAGCTGCTGGCTTTTAAAAAAAAAATTTCAGGTACAGTCCTGCTTTAAAAGTGGACATATATGCTAATGTTAACTGCATGTATGCTAAGAAACATAAAAAAGGAAGTGATTTAATGTGCATTTAGTGCCAACTGTGCTTTAAAGCCAATCTCCAGGCTAAGTATGGCTTTATAATGTAAATAAAAGGTTATGCTTACACATTTCGTATGCTGCGTACACACGATCAGAAATGCCGCCAACAAAAGGCCGATGTGAGCTTTTGGTCGGAAAATGCGACTGTGTGTATGCTCCACCAGACTTTTGCTGGCGGCATAGCCGCCAGCAAAAGATTGAGAGCAGGTTCTCTATTTTTCGATCGTCTGTACCAATTCTGACGGGCAAAATCCCTGCGCATGCTCGGAGGCAATTCTACGCATTCTCGGAAGCATTAAACTTAATTTTCTCAGCTCGTCGTAGTGTTGTACGTCACCGCGTTCTTGACGGTCAAAAGTTCAGAGAACTTTTGTGTGACCGTGTTTATGCAAGACAAGCTTGAGCGGAATTCCGTTGGAAAAACCATCCAAGATTTTTCCAATGGAAATTCCGCTCGTGTGTACGGGGCATTAGGGTGCATGTATACACTTAAAGGGAAATTATAGCGGAAGCTGTTTTGGTCCTACTTCTTCTGGGATCACAGGAGTGCACTTCATTGACCCATACCCAGCTGACAGAAGACTAAAGTCCGCTGTCAACTGTCAGCTTACGCTGGTCCAGACTCTGGATAGATCCCAACTTTAATGTCAGGATCCCCCCAGGTGCCTGGGCCGGCAGCTGACTCACTTTCTCAGCGTTCTGCTATGAGCTTAAGCCAGCCGCTCCTGCCCCTTTCACAGCACGGCGCTCCAGTGTGCATTACTGTACAAATTATTTGGCAAGTTAAACAGTCCAATATTTGTATTTCAGCTGTGTTTTTTGGCCGTTTGACAGAAGCTGCCCTCTATCGCCTCTAAAAGGACAGTCCCTTCTTACCCCCTTAAATACCATACCTTCCAGAATCCCCAGTATTACGCTCTTCTGACACCCCAGCCCTCCTGATCCCCCCCATTACCATACCCTCTTGTCCCCAAGGTGCCATGCCGTCCTCATCCCCCTCTACTGTGCCCTCCTAATCTCCCAGTACCATACTCTCCTGACCTCTTTGCACTGTGCCCTCCTGACCACCCCAATACCGTGCCCTCATGACCCCTTCCTATACCTTGCCCTCCTGACTTTCCTGTACAATGTCTTCCTGACCCCTGATATACATACTACTGACCCCTGTACACTGCCCTACATCCTACTGACCTTTGTACACCGTCCAACATGCTACTGACTGCTTTACGCCACCCAACATGCTACTGACCTCCGTACACTGCCCTGCCTACTACTGACCTCTGGACACTGCCCTATCTACTACTGACCTTTGTACATTGCCCTACATACTACTGACCTCTGTGCACTGCTCTACATATTACTGATCCCTGGACGCTGCTCTACATACTACTTGCACTGGCCAGAAATCAGAGCAGATAGCGGTAGCCAGGCCTGAATATAGTCAAGAAAATCAGCCTACAGTACCAGATGTTCTGCTTCCATGATGAACTCCAGGCTTCAGACTTGGGGGGTAACCAATTACTCTCCAGACACCATATCTACCGGAATACTCCCTCCCGCTGTTGGAGATGCCCAAGTGACAATGTTGAATTTAACCATATCTTTTGGAAATGCTCACAGATCCACATCTACTGGCAGGAAGTGACCCAATTTTCAACTGCTCTGACAACCACTCCTATCCACCTAAAGGTTAGTATGTGTCTATTGGGGTTAGAGGACTCTCTGGCCATTGCCAATGCTACAAGCACCCTTTTGGGGCTGCTATTATTTTATGCCAGAAAGGCTATAGTGCTAAGGTGGAAATCTGACAGAGCCCCTACTGTATCCCTCTGGAATCACCTTGTCAATTCAGCTGTTCCTTTTTTGGGCTGCCCCAAAAAATTTGAGAAGGTGTGGAATCTTTGGTAAAATTCCGATTCTGCTATAGATGATCAAAGCGATAGAAGGTCAGACTCCCCACCTCATTAAAATACCGTATATACTCGAGTATAGGCCGACCCGAATATAAGCCGAGGCTCCTAATTTACCACAAAAAACTGGCAAAACGTATTGACCCGAATATAAGCCGAGCGTGAAATGTGCAGCAGCTACTGTTAGTGGAAAAGAGGGTCAGCAAATGCCCATCTGCAGCTGCATGTCCCCTGTGTCCTGTACAAACCCCCCCCCCCCCCCCCGTGTCCCCATTGCAGCCTACCCGTGCCGATCTGCCTTCTTGCCTCCAGGCAATCAGCGTGTAAGGCACCATTAATCATTCAAAAGCCGCGCCTCCTCCTCCTCCTTGTCCGTGATAGGAGGAACACTCAGTTTTCCCAGCAGTCAGTGTGCAGTGTTCCGTCTATCACGGACGTCCTCTCATCCTCGTCCATGAGATGAGAATGACAGGACGTCCGTGATAGGCGGAACACTGCACACTGACTTACTGCTGGGAAAATCAGTGTCCGCCTATCACGGACGGGGGGGAGGAGATGGCGCGGCTTTTGAACACTGCCGTCTGTCTGCATGACACGCTGTTCATGCAGACAGACGGCGCTGACTCGAGTATAAGCCGAGGAGGGAACTTTCAGCACTAAAAAAAGGGCTGAAAATCTCGGCTTATACTCGAGTATATACGGTAGTTAATTAGACCTTGGTTTGAGACGGATCCTTGAAAGTGACCTCTGAATTTCTGTATATCCATGTGTGTAGTGAAGGAACTGCTTGGACCTTTGCAGACTGTCCTTTATGTATAGGAGGGGGCATAATATTATTACAACAGATGACAAGCAAAATAGTAGTTCTATTCTGTTTGCTAATTGGAATTGATTCTGTGTAATGTGTTTATGTGCTTATGAGCTGGGTAATGTCCGAAAACTATGTTTTGTACTTAAAGGAGTTGTAAAGGCAGAAGGTTTTTTATCTTGATGCATTCTATGCATTAAGATGAAAAGCCTTCTGTGTGTAGCAGCCTCACCAGCCCTAATTACTTACCTGAGCCTCCATCTCTCTCCAGCGATGTCCACATTGGCTGGAGATCATTATCTTGTTTTTTAAATATTTGAAGAGGTTCTTTCATGTACCTTTGTACTGCCTGAGCACATCGAGCAATTAGCTAATTGGAAAATGTTGTGAATGTTGAATGAACCAAAGAAACAAATATATATATCTAAATGCATTTTTTAAAAGCAGTTAATCTGACATTCACAAAACATGCACTGTAATGCAGCGTACACACGCTCGGACTTTCCGGCGGGATTGTCCGCCGGACCTAGTCCAGCGGACAAACCGCCGGACTTTCCAGCGGAGACTTTCCGACCGTGTGAACTTGCCCACACACGCCCGGACGCCGGCGTTTTGGCCAAAGTCCGCGGGACTTTTGAAATGAACGGACTTGCCAACACACGATCGGAAACCCCTACCCATTCACCTAAGGAAAAAAGTGTAAATAAAAAACGACACCATTTTTTAAAATATTTTATTGCACAGCTCCGGGGGTCTTCTTCCGTCTTGGGGGGTCTTCTCGCCAGACTCCTCTACTATCTTCTGCTCTTTTACCTAGCTCTTTCACGAGTGGAGGAGCCCGGCTTTCTCCTTCACCGCCGCCGTCGTCGTCTGGGGGTCTCGTTCCACCTTCGGGGGTCTTGTCCCGCTCTTATGTTCTTCTTGCCGCTGTCGCCGCCTTCTGTGTCATCTTCTTCTTCTTCCGATGTTGACTCGTCGCTCTCTCTGGCCGGAATGGCAGAGACACGCGGTGTTGTGACATATATAGGGACAAGGGGCAGGCCACCGGCTCATGTCGCATGGTGACCCCGCCCCATATGATGTCACAGTCCCAGCATCCTCCGGGACTGTGACATCATATGGGGGTGGGGTCACCATGTGACATGAGCCGGTGGCCCCGCCCCTTGTCCCTATATAAGTCACAACACTGCGTGTCTCTGCCATTCCGGCAGAGAGAGCGACGAGTCAACATCGGAAGAAGAAGAAGACGACGCAGAAGGTGGCGGCGACAGCGGCAAGAAGAACAGAAGAGCGGGACAAGACCCCCGAAGGCGGAACGAGACCCCCAGACGACGACGACGATGGCGGCGACGAAGGAGAAAGCCGGGCTCCTCCACTCGTGAAAGAGCTAGGTAAAAGAGCAAAAGATAGCGGAGGAGTCTGGCGAGAAGACCCCCCAAGACGAAAGAAGACCCCCGGAGCTGTGCAATAAAATATTTTTAAAAATTGTGTCGTTTTTTTATTTACACTTTTTTCCTTAGGTGAATGGGTAGGGGTACATCGTACCCCATACTCATTCACATAGGGTGGGGGCCAGTATCTGGGGGCCCCCTTATTAAAGGGGGCTCCCGGATTCCGATAAGCCCCCCGCCCGCAGACCCCGACAACCAACGGCCAGGGTTGTCGGGAAGAGGCCCTTGTCCTCATCAACATGGGGACAAGGTGCTTTGGGGTGGGGGGGCGGCAGGGCCCCCCTTTCTCCCAGGGCACCCCCCATGTTGAGGGCACGGGGCCTGGTACGGCTCAGGAGGGGGGGCGCTCGCTCGTCCCCACCCCCTTTCCTGTCCGGCCGGGCTGCGTGCTCGGATAAGGGTCTGAGATGGATTTGGGGGGGACCTCCACGACGTTTTTTCGGCGTAGGGATTCCCCTTTAAATCCATACCAGGTGACGGGGCTACCGCGGCGGCATTCACTGTCTTCGCTAGTCCCGTCTACCTGGAGTCACGTTCTAAATGAACGGACTTTCCTCCGTGTGCGAGGCAAGTCCGTTCTTTTCAAAAGTCCTGCCGAGTCCAGCGGACAATTTTAAGTCTGAACTTAAAACTTAGTCCGCCGGACTTTTGGGAGGAAAAAGTCCGCCGGCGCCCACACACGGGCGGAATGTCCGGCGGACATTCCCGCAGGAAAGTCTGCTCGTGTGTACGCGGCCTAAGTGAATCTTTCTTTAAATGACTGATTGATTCACAACCAGTGAATGTTTGGTAAAAAACACCTTCACGGCTTTATAAAAATAGGGATTCTACTGAGACTATGGGAGAATAATTAGATAGAACATTATATGAAACCAGCCATGATTATGTCTTCCTCTCTCTTTCTATCACTCTCCATATCTCTATCTCTATTTTTATCTCTCCATGACCCTCTATCAACGCTTCTTAATTTTTTTTTACCCGTCATGACAGCCTTTAAAAGTAAAATCTTTAAAAACTTAAATGTTACTTATCAATGGGAAACCTGAGCCTGGGACGATGCACACAACCACCTTGATGAAATTACCTTTTTCATCAGAACCCCCCCCCTTTACAGAGGTTCCCCCATCACATCAAAGGTCCCCCCTTCACATCAGAGGCCAATTTTACATTAGAGTCCTCCTTTTACATCAGAGGCCCTCCATTAAGTCATGTCAGTGACTAGCATGTCAGTGGTCCACCTATCACATCAGAGTCCACCTTTTATGTCAGAGTAACCCTGTCACGTCAGGGGCTCCTATCACATCAGATTTATCTCTATACATCAGAGGACCCCTATACATAAGTCTCTCCCCCAAGAGCTCCCCCCCAATTCAAACAGTCTCCAATCACATAGTCCCCTCTTTACATCAGAGCCCTACCTCTTGGCTCCAGCAGTGTGGCAGAGTGCAGGAGGTCAGGAGGAGGTGAATTTCCATCTTCTCCTGAATGCTGCCTACTTTGGATCAGAGTCCTGAGTTGCCATGGTGCGGACAAGCCTGCCGCCATCACAATAGCAATATAAGATGCTGTGCATCCCAAGGGACATGCAGGCTTACCATTTGATGTTAATACCCAAACCTGATAAGGACCACACACTGTGTGAGAACTATAGACCCATAGCTCTGTTGAATTCAGACTTGAATACAGACATTTTTTTACAAAATTGCTCTCCCTTTGTTTAAACTTAGTCCTTCCCTCCTTGATCCACAAAGATCAGGTGGACTTTGTCCCAGGACGTCAGGCGCGGGACAACACTAGGAGAGTCATCAACCTAATTGACATCATTAACAGACAAAATACGGAAGCGCTCCTGCTAAGTTTAGACGCTGAGAAAGCCTTTGATAGGCTCAGCTGGCCATTCTTGTTCTCAACCCTTGAATATCTGGGCTTCAGGGGGCCGTTCCTCTGGGCGATTAGACATCTCTATGCAACCCCATGTGCCTCTATCAAAACACCTTTTGTGGAGTCTCCTTCTTTTCCCATCTTGAATGAGACTAGACAGGGATGCCATTGCTTTTTGCCCTGTGCATCGATCCCCTGGCAGCCCAGATCAGGCGGGACCCCAACATTAATGGAATTATGGTTAGGGGACGCGAGTTTAAAGTTTCATTATTTGCAGATGACATACTCCTGACCCTGACGCAACCACGGACGACCCTCCCTAATCTTCATAGGCTCATGGAGGAATTTGGGTCCCTGTCGGGATATAAAATAAACTCAGCCAAATCGGAAAGCCCTGACAATTAATATCCCACCACTGGAAGTGCACCATCTCTCTGAAAATCTTCCCTATGCATGGAAGACCCACGCCATTAAGTATTTGGGAGTATACCCCACTCCTCGATACAAATCTTTATACAACGCAAACTTCAGACCACTATTTGCTCAAATTAGGTCTCTCCTGTCTAAATGGAGACACTATCTAATATCTTGGTTTGGACGTATTGCTTCAGTCAAAATGACCATCCTGCCTAAACTACTGTATTACTTTATGACCCTCCCAGTGCCCATCCCATTGGTACACTGGCTTCAGACAGAAAGCTTCAGACAGATCTTTTAAACTTTACATGGAACTACAAGCAGCACTGTGTAGCTCGCTCAATACTCTATGCCTCCTGGAAGGAGGGGGGTTTGGCTTTCCCAAACCTCCTCCGTTACTATTATGCTGCCCAGTTGAGTTCAATCGCATCCAGAATTACCCTTCCGGCCTACAACCGTTGAACCCAAATAGACAAATTATGGATAGCCCCCATCCACCCAAACAACTTATTGTGGAACACAAATGCTGATGTCTCTTCCACTTCCCTATTACATGCTATGAACCTGCTGCGTTCCATATAAAAACAATTAAAGCGGAAGTAAACCCACCCATTTAACAGTCTAAAAAAAAAAGGCATGCCGTGAATGCTAACTGCACATTGGCTGTGCTCTCAACCAAACAGTCAAACCATCCAATGGCTGGTGTCATAACGGATCACATGTGCAGCACCGTGGCAGTTGAAGATTAAACAGAGGCAAAGATGGCAGCTTCCTTGGCTGAAAACGATAGGGGGGTTTACTTCCACTTTAAATTGTAGCAACCCTCTTCAATCTGAGGCCTCCTTAGTCACAGCCTTTCTCAACAACCCTAAGTTACCCGATAGTCTAACCTACCAAATGATCTCACCTTGGTTACAGAAGAATCTCTTCCACTATGGACACCTAGTGAACCTGATAACTAGGGTACTACCCCTTGATGAGCTTAGAGCTAAACACGACCTCCCCCATACTGCTTTCTTCGTGTACCTTCAGATACGGCACTACGTTTTTACTATTGCCCGACTCTTCAGTTCTCCATACCTTACCCATTTGAAAGAGTAGTCCTATCTGGCCCCTCAGAGAGAGGACTGACCTTGGACATATAAAAAATTCAAAATTCTTCTGACAGACTCTCATTGGGTAAACATAGCTACATGCGTAAATGGGAAGAAAATCTTGGGGAGGCACTGTCTCCTGAACAATGGAGAACTGTATGGTCTTGTGCGGCTAAAAGCTCTATATGTACACTTTATAAAGAAAACACTTATAAGGTGTTCTTTTGCTGGTATCTAACACCATCTCGCTTACACGCTATATACCCATCTGCTTCGGAACGCTGTTGGAGATGTCTTCAAGACTGGGGCACGTTACTCCATATTTATTGGAACTGCCTAGCTCTCCAGCCCTATTGGCGCTCGGTACAGGGGCTTCTCCATCAGCTGTTTGAGGTAGATAACCCCCTCTCCACTAAGCTGTTTCTACTCGGCCTTCTCCCTCATAAACTTCCCAGGTTAGCAAAAAAACTGGCCACATATATACTCACAGCGGCGCTTACTGGCGCTACACTGGAAAAATCGCACCACCCAACACTTTCAGACCTCTATGTCAGTATTAAAGACGAAGAGCTCATGGAGTCTATGTTGGCCCGCTTAGAAGATTGTATGGCTCGACATACAGCAATTTGGGAGGGCTGGTACCTCAGGGTGGAACCCCCTTGATAGCTCGGGGCACCCCCCCCCACCATGTGGGCTGAGTCTACGCGGGATCCTCGAGTGACGAGTCTAGCTGGTTGGAATTACACTTTTTCCTCCTCCTTCTCTCCCCCTTTTTTTTATCTTTGGAAAGGCAGACCACGCAATTAAAGGATAATTTTAATCCTAATGGTACGTTTAACTGTTGATCAAGGTCCGCCTATAGGCTTATAGGTATTACTACAATGTTATGTTCACACTTTTGTAGAGCTGTATTTCAGCCTCCTTTATTAATCGGATATGCTTCATGTTTGATATTTGCAGGATGTAGCCACTCCACCTACAGAAGTCTGTTGATTCCTTATTATTTAGAATTTATCCCCCTCTTTACTTATTTTATTTTGTTACCTCTTCCTGTACTTGTACCTTATATTTTTGTACCGAAACAATCAAAATGTAATAAAAATAGTAAATTATAAAAAAAAAAAAAGATACAATATGGAGAGGGAAGGGCTGAGACTATTAGTATATATAAAAAGGCTAGATAAAATCTGTTTAGAAGAAAATATTTGAAAGGGAAATTAAAAAATGTTTTGGGTCAATTTAAGTTTATTTTTTTATTTTTTTTACTATGTGTAAAAGGCAGGATGTGTTTCTAAATGCCCGCAATAAAATCGACTATTCATATTTATAAGAAATAACACTGACCAAAGGAGCATGATGTTACTATTGGGGATCAGGAAGGATTTCATTTTCCTGTTATGCCGCGTACACACGATCGGACTTTCTGGCAGACTTGGTCCGGCAGACAATCCGCCGGACTTCGCAGCGGAGGTCCGCCGGACTTTCCGAAAGAGCGTACTTGCACACACACGAACTGACTTTCCGAACTGAATATTTGGAGAAATTGTAGGCTAGTGAGACAAGTAGCTTTGATGAAAAGCTGATCTCTCAGTTATGCTACTCTCAAAGGAAAGGGGAATTTTCCTGCTAGGACAGCAGAGAATTACTACCGGTAAATTTTATTCTGTCCAACTCCACTTAAAATGAAGAATCTAGTTACTTTTAACCTTATTTCATGGAAAACTTTATTCAAACAATTTTTTTTTTTTAAATGTCGGCAATGTGGAATGCACAGTTCTAAAATATTTTATTTTTGCCTGTTCTGCTGCAGAAAATGCAGCTAACCATTTTTTTATAGTTATCTTTTCAGCCCTCCAATAAACCTATAGGCTGCCTTTGTGTTCATTGAATTACCACCTTTCATATTTCATTGTAATATGATTTAATGTAATTTGTCTTGCTTTAAAATGCTGGATTTAACCACTTTATATAACTGTTCGTGCATGCCTATAATTTAATAGCCTGTACGGTAATTTAAATAATAAATATAAAACATACAATAATAGGAAAGCTGCTGGCATTTTAAACAATCACATATCCCTTTATGTTGTCTTGTCTTAGGTACCAGACAGCCTCTGTACCCAGTCAATGACTATCTAAGAAATTTCCAATTAGAGAATGCACTGTTTACAATTGTGTCACCTTGTGAAAGAAAACTTTGCTTGGACTCCAAAATATGTAATAAAATTGCATTAGTGCTCTATTCAAATTATAAAAAATGTACATAATGAAATTATTAGAAAAAAAATAGATATCATTTTTTTTTTTTGAAAAGCATATACAATACATTGCCTTAAAAAAGTATTCATACCTTGAAATTCTCCACATTTTGTAATGTTACAACAAAAACGTAAATGTATTTTATTGTTTTTTTTTATGTGACAGACCAACACAAAGTGTCACATAATTGTGAAGTAGAAGGAAAATGATAAATGGTCTTCAATTTTTTTTATTACAAATTAATATCTCAAAAGTGTGGCATGCATTTATATTCCGCCCCCTTTACTCTGATACCCCTAACTAAAATCTAGTGGAACCAATTGCCTTCAGAAGTCACCTAATTAGTAAAGTAAAATAGAGTCCAACTGTGTGTAATTTAATCTCAGTATAAATACAGCTTTTCTGTGAAGCCCTCAGAGGTTTGTTAGAGAACCTTAGTGAACAAACAGCATCACGAAGGCCAAGGAACACACCAGGCAGGTCAGGGATCAAGTTGTGGAGAAGTTTAAAGCAGGGTTAGGTTATAAAAAAATATCCCAAGCTTTGAACATCTCATGGAGCATTGTTCAATCCATCATCCAAAAATTGAAAGAGCAGGGCACAACTGGAAACATACCAAGACATGGCCGTCCACCTATACTGACAGGCCGGGCAAGGAGAGCATTAATCAGAGAAGCAGCCAAGAGGCCCATGGTAACTCTGGAGGAGCTGAAGAGATCCACAGCTCAGAAGAGAGAATCTGTCCACAGGACAACTATTAGTCGTGCTCTCCACAAATCTGGCCTTTATGGAAGAGTGGCAAGAAGAATGCCATTGTTGAAAGTAAGCCATAACAAGCCCCGTTTACAGTTTGCGAGAAGCCATGTGGAGGACAAAGCAAACATGTGGTAGAAGGTGCTCTGCTCAGATGAGACCAAAATTTAAGTTTTTGGCCTAAAAGCAAAACGCTTTGTGTGGTGGAAAACTAACACTGCACATCACCCTGAACACACCATCCCCCCCGTGAAACATGGTGGTAGCAACATCAGGTTATTGGGATGCTTTTCTTCAGCAGGGACAGATTTGATGGGAAGATGGATGGAGGGTCGAGCTCTGTTTCAGGCTTGCAAGTTGATACTAAGGCACTGGAAAGCCACTGATCCTCCTACAGTGCAGGAATGGATTACACAAATGGGGGTCACTCTCCGTTTGGAAAAACTTATATATCAGCGTAGGGGGACATGCACAAAATATGAGAAACTTTAGGCCCCCTGGTTAGATGTCCCTGGTCTAGCCCCGGTGGATTTGGTGTATGATTGCTTATTTTAAAACTTACATAGTACATATTGATCTAAATGAATATTATTATTATATTATTATTATATACAATTTATATAGCACCAACAGTTTACACAGCGCTTTGCAATGTAAAGGGGGGACAACACAATTACAGTACAGTTCAATACAAAAGGTACAGGAGGGCCCTGCTCGTAGAGCTTACATTCTAAAGGGACGGGGTGGTGGTACAAAGGGTAATAGCTGCAGAGAATGATTTGATGGGGGTGGCTCGGGAACAGTTGTTGTTAGGTTGGTGTGGGATAGGCTTCTCTGAATAAATGAGTCAAGGGTAATTGCTCGTACCTTAAAAAATGTATATATATATGTTTATATGTACTGATCATGCTCTGGAACTTTCTGCTATTTTCTTATGTTCAATAAAACATTTTGTTTGAGAAAAAAAGAAGATGGATGGAGCCAAATACAGGCGGTCCCCTGGTTACAAACATCCAACTTACAAACGACTCCTATTTACAAATGGAGGAAGACAACAGGAAGTAAGAGGAAATATACCCCTAGGAAGGGAAATTCACTCCTGTAAGCATTATCATGGGAAAAGGGTCTCTCCATGGAAGCTTTATCACCAATCCTTGTTTCCACAACACAAAATGTTCAAACTCCAATTGTCATAGGGACAGAAAGAGAGGTGAAATCTTCTAAACAGGGGCACAGACAGCAAAACAAATGTTACAGGGGTGATAACCCTTCCCTATGATATCCAACAAAAAGTAGAATTTTTTTTTTGGGCTGGAGCTACACTTAAAAAATTTACCTGTTTTAACTTACAAACAAATTATACTTAAGAACAAACCTACAGACCCCATCTTGTTTGTAACCCGGGGACTGCCTGTACAGGGCAATCTTAGAAGAAAACCTGTTAGAGTCTGAAAAAGACTTAACTGGGGTGGAGGTTCACCTTCCAGCAGGACAACGACCCTAAATGGTTTACTAGTTATTAATGGTAAATAGAATTCATAATCGCAAAGTTCATTAAAAATACTTTCACCATTTAGCAGCGCTGTTCTGGATTATTATATGACCAGATAAATATATACACTAAAAACCAAAGTTTATATAGGTATATAAAACACAATTGTGCTGTGGAAATCCTCAAAACATATCGCTGGCAATCTGATATATTGTTACATTATTGGTGTCATGGTGTTTAGGAGTGAGTTTTCAAAACAGAGTCCACACAGTAAAGAGCAAAGAAAAAGAGAAATGTTGACTGTTGATAGTATACACTTCCACCAAATTGCTTCACCCGTGTTCCACACTCCCCTCTGGGTTTAAACTCACCGCAATCCTTAATGTTATCAGCATTGAGTCAAAACCTCCCAAATTACAGTCTCCTTGGATCGCTTTCTTTACACACCATCACCTCCAATTGTCAGTAATCAGCCAGTGCATTTGATATGTAAAGGGAAAAAAAGTCCAGATAGTCCAGTACGTTTGAACAGTCTTTATTTTTTTTTTAAATATTTCTCCAAAATATTTCTCCACATCTCACATTAAAACTTGTCCTCCTCTTTCTGAAACTCCTTGCAATAAGGCCAATCTTTGGTTATCTCACATTTATATTGCTTAAACGAGATGTTTACTAAGCAATAAGCCGGTTGGTAAGGTATTGTAGTGAACACTCACACTGTTCACAGCGTCTCCTATCCCCCTTCCGGTTTGCTATAGCCTCCTCGTGGAACGCAAGGAGCGTCAACGTCACTTCCGGTCGTCGTATAGGTCACGCCCTGACGCGTTTCGTCATCAACGTTGACGCTCCTTGCGTTCCACGAGGAGGCTATAGCAAACCGGAAGGGGGATAGGAGACGCTGTGAACAGTGTGAGTGTTCACTCCAAAACCTTACCAACCGGCTTATTGCTTAGTAAACATCTCGTTTAAGCAATATAAATGTGAGATAACCAAAGATTGGCCTTATTGCAAGGAGTTTCAGATAGAGGAGGACAAATTTTATTGTGAGAGGTGGCGAAATATTTTGGAGAAATATTTTTAAAAAAAATAAAGTCTGTTCAAACGTACTGGACTATCTGGACTTTTTTTCCCTTTACATATCAAATGCACTGGCTGATTACTGACGATTGGAGGTGATGGTGTGTAAAGAAAGCGATCCAAGGAGACTGTAATTTGGGAGGTTTTGACTCAATGCTGATAACACTAAAGCCCCATACACACGGTCGGATTTTCCAATGGATTCTGTCCTATCAGACAATGTTGTCGGAAATTCCGACCGTGTGTAGGCACCATCGGACAGTTTCCATCGGATTGTCTGACGGACAAAGTCCTATCTCCTGCTGGATAGATTTTTTTGACAACAAAGTCCGATCACACCAAATCCGATCGTGTGTAGCGAATTCCGACGGACAAAGTGCCACGCATGCTCAGATCACATTACAAGACCAAAGCTATTGGCTACTAGCCTCTACGTAGTCCCGTCGTAGGCAACAAACATCACCACGTTCATAATGATCGGATTTTCCGACAACTTTGTCCGACCGTGTGTACGCAAAACCAACATCGGACAAAGTACGATAGACATGATCCGAGGGACCTGGTCCTCGGATAATCCGCGCGTGTGTATGGGGCTTAAGGATTGCGGTGAGTTTAAACCCCAGAGGGGAGTGTGGAACACGGGTGAAGCAATTTGGTGGAAGTGTATACTATCAACAGTCAACATTTCTCTTTTTCTTTGCTCTTTACTGTGTGGACTCTGTTTTGAAAACTCACTCCTAAACACCATGACACCAATAATGTAACAATATATCAGATTGCCAGCGATATGTTTTGAGGATTTCCCCAGCACAATTGTGTTTTATATACCTATATAAACTTTGGTTTTTAGTGTATATATTTATCTGGTCATATAATAATCCAGAAGAGCGCTGCTAAATGGTGAAAGTATTTTTAATGAACTTTGCGATTATGAATTCTATTTACCATTAATAACTAGTATACATGTTTTGACGTAAGCGGCTGCTATAGGACAACCTACAGATTTTTATTATTGTTTGTATTTATTTGTACTTTTTTACCACTCATTGCGCCGAGATAAAGGGGAGAGGTGCATTTTAGCGCCTGACATCTTTTTCCTTTTTTGTTTTGAATATTGTCCTAAATGGTTTACATCAAAGCATATTCATATGTTATGCCCCATACACACGGTCGGAAATTGCGACAGAAATCTCTGATCGGACCATGTTGTCGGAAAATCCGCCCGTGTGTGGGCTCTCGATCTGACTTTTTCCGATCATGTGTCGAGAATTCCGACGGACAAAGTGCCACGCATGCTCAGATCAAATTAGGAGACCAAAGCTATTGGGTACTAGCCTCTATGTAGTTCAGTTGTACGCAACGAATGTCACAGCGTTCAGAATGATCGAATTTTCCAACAACTTTGTCTGACCGTATGTATGCAACACCAGTGACAAAATCCGTCGGAAAAAATCCGACGGATTGTGTGGTCGGAATTTCCGACCGTGTGTACTGGGGCTTAGAATGGCCCAGTCAAAGTCCAGACCTAAATACAATTGAGAATGTGTGGCAAGACTTGAAAATTGCTGTTCACAGACGCTCTCCATCCAATCTGACAGAGCTTGAGCAAAGGAGAATGGGCAAAAATGTAACTCTCTGGATGTGCAAAGCTGGTAGAGACATCCCCAAAAAGACTTGCAGCTGTAATTGCAGAGAAAGGTGGTTCTACAAAGTATTGATTCAGGGGGACTGAATACAAGTGCATGCCATACTTTTCAGATATTTGTAAAATATTTTGAAAACCATTTATCATTTTTTTTCCACTTCACAATTATGTGCCACTTTGTGTTGGTCTATCACATAAAATCCCAATAAAATACATTTACATGTTAGATGGTAAAATGACAAAATGTGGAAAATTTCAAGGGGTATGAATATTTTTCAAGCCACTGTAATGCCCCGTACACACGGTCGGACATTCCGACCACAAAATCCAGCGGATTTTTTCCGACGGATTTTGTCCGAAACTTGTGTTGCACACACACGGTCGGACAAATTTGTCGGAAAATCCGATCATTCCGAACCAAGTGACGTACAACGGGACAACGTACAGGGCAGTAGCCAATAACTTTTGTCTCCAAATTTCTTCTGAGCATGTGTGGCACTTTGTGCACCGGAATTCTCTACACAGGATAGGAAAAAGTCAGATCAGATTTTGTTGTCGGAAAATTTTAGATCCTGCTCTCAAATTTTTTCAGATGGAAAAAGCCCGCTAGAGCCCACACATGATCGGATTTTACGATAACATAATCCGATCAGACTTTTTCCATCGGAATATCCGACCGTGTTACAGGGCATTAGTGCATAAAAGTGATAAACCAAAAGTCCTATTGAAGTATCAGAAAATAGGTTAAGTAATTGTTTCTGTATGTGATAAGAGGAGAGCAGAAGTGAATCCCAACAGCCTCTAAGCTTCTCAGCAATGAGACCGCAAACCTTCTCAGTGTTTGAAAAGGTGCCTGAAAAATTACCTAATTTGCCCTAACAGTTTAGTTTAAAACAGAGGGTTTTGTTTGCGCACATTTGCAAATATGTGCGTAAGCCACAGATCCCTGGCCAAGGGACCTCTGTATATACTATGGTCCTAACTCTAAATTTCCAGAGTCTCCATAGTAGGGACACATATAAGAAATGGATAGATTTAGGGTAGGTATACCTGGAGGGAGCCCACTCCTCCTTAAAGGTATAGGGACACACTTGGTTCACAAAAACTATAACATAGCCAACAGAACTATCCAAATGATGTATATTACAGCAGTATTATAGTTTCAGCCATTATTTGTTCAAGATGCTACATCATCCTTCTAGTTAAACCCAACTACTTCAAACGTATTCACTGTAACATAATCAAGGAAAAGCAAACACATGAAGATATAATCAGATACTTTAAATATTAGCCAAGGGAAAAATATTAAACAGTATAAAGTATTAAACAGAATACAAACATGAATTTTGCTTTAAGTGCAAAGTACTCTGCAGGAGATTTTTCCTGGAGCCTCTCTTTGGGTCCAATCTGACAGAAGTACCAGCAGGATAGAAAACTTCAAAGCCACCATCAATATGAGTTTCAAAGTTAGAAAATACTGCTAAGATTACAAATTTCATTAGCTTAAGGGATTAAAATACCACTGTGGGGACTGTGGGGTCATGGGTGACTGAACAATCTTACAGAATGGCAATAAATTTGTGTATTTGTGTCTTTAGTCAAAGCACATTTAGAAGAATCTATAGAACTACTAGAATTAGTCACTGTAACATTATAATATAAATACTGCCTATGACCAACTTAGGCAGAATGTATGAAACTTAATAGTATAGCCTTTGATTACAGAAGGAAACAGGAACTTGCTATAGGAAACCCAAAACAGAGACTCCCTACAAGAAACACAATTCATGGATGGAGCATAACTTCTCCATTGGTGTGTGGGTGGGGCCTACTCGCCCTGTGTGTGGGGGGGGGACCTTTCTCTGTGCATTCACTCATCAATGCCTGGGACCAGGGGGGGGGGGGGGCACATTCATGTGAAAGTCAAACATTATGGCGGTACTTCGAGATGAGCTGAACACTGTGTGTAGTTGTCACGTACCTGGTAGGAGTCTGATATGAAGAGGTCGGCCTCCCTTGTATCTCCGACCCAAGCTCCACTGAATGTGGAACAGGTGGTAGCTAGGGTTTGGAGGAACACGAGTGCCTGGGTAAGTTGTTTGCAGAACTTGCAGTGGAGGCTGTAGGGTGAACAGATCTGGCAGGACAACAGGCAGAAGTCAGAGATCAGATTCCGTGGATCCGCTGAGATTAAGGCAGCACTCCAACCGATGTGCAAGTTCAGGTATCGTGTCCTGTTAGAACTTCCTGAAGACTGGAGACCGAATCAGAGTCGTGAGGATAGCCAGGTTCGATAACAAGCGGGCAATGCGGTACAAAACATCAGGCAAGAGCAGAGTCAGATCAGGCCGGGATCAGGAAACCAGAAGACACAGGTAGCAGAGTCCAAAGAGAGGGTCAGGGCAAGCCGGGGTCAACAACGGGTATCAGGCAAGTTCACAGGCAGAGTACAGAGGCTCAGGACAAGCTGAAGACCAGTCAGCATTTGTTTGTGGGCAGAGCACCCTTTAAATAGCCCGTCTGGCGAGAATTGCGGTTAGGGGTGCGCGTGTGCGCGCCGTTGCACGCACGCGTGTGCAGTCGCATGCACGCGTGCGCAGTTGCGCGCACGCGTGTGCATCAGTAGTTCCGGAGGTCTGTAGTGTTCTGTGTGCACGCCAATGCACGTTGGCGCTTCCTGGAAGGTTGCTGCTTGTGCGTGCGCGTGCGTGCGTGCGCACAAATGTGCACGTGTGTGCGCGATGCGCGGATTAACCGTTTCCTTACATTGCCCCGACCTTAGGGGCAGCCTCCGGATGCCCTTCAGGGCTCTTTTTACAGGATGACGCTGGAAAAAGGCTTGCACCAATCTTGGGTCATGGACTTTGGAAGCTGGTTCCCAAGAATTCTGCTCCGGGTCGTAGCCTCTCCATTTGACAAGGAACTGTGTTTGATTGTTTCTGATTCTACAGTCCAACAGGGTTTACACTTCAAATTCCTCATTACCTTTGATAAGGAGCGGAGGAGGGACTTCGGAAATCCGGTCAGAAAAGCGGTTAGGCACAGCTGGTTTCAACAAGGAAACATGGAATTCTGGGTGTATCCTTAAGTTCTTGGGCAACACTAATTCAAATGCTACTGCATTAATTTTCTTCCTGACAGGAAAAAGACCCAAGAATTTAGGATCAAGTTTCTTTGAGGGACAGTTTAGCCTTAAATTAGCTGTGGACAGCCAGACCTTATCTCCCGGTTTCAGGTTCAGGTTGCCTCTTCTTTTCTTATCAAAGAATTTCTTGTTGCTTGCCTGAGCTTTGGTAATCGTATCTTGTAACAATTGATTATTGGTAGAAAGGTAGGTTAACCGGTCTTGTACGGCAGGTACAGAAGATTCAACAGACACCTCGGGTAAGAAGGAGGGATGGAACCCATAATTGCCAAAGAATGGTGATTGTTTGGTTGCTAAGTGAATGGAGTTATTGTAAGAAAATTCTGCAAGTGGAAGAAGTGACAGCCAATCGTCTTGTGCGAAGGAAGAAAAGCACCGCAGGTATTGTTCAAGGGTTTGGTTAGTACGTTCGGTTTGGCCATTTGTTTGCGGGTGATATGCGGAAGACAGACGGAGTTCAATGTTCAGTGCTTTGCATAAAGCCTTCCAAAATCTAGATGTAAATTGTACACCTCTGTCGCAGATGATGCTGTCTGGGACGCCATGCAGCTTAACAACTTCTTTAATGAAAACTGAAGCAGTCTCGTGGCAGAAGGGGTTCCTCTTAAGGGTATAAAAAGGGCCATCTTGGTTAGTCGGTCGACAACAACAAAAATGGAGGTGAACACTTCAGATGGAGGAAGCTCTACAATGAAATCCATGGAGATCATACTCCATGGTTTCTTAGGTATAGGAAGGGATTCCAGAAGTCCCCAGGTTTTTTACAGTCCTGCATTAGGTCTGGCCACCAGAAGGTGTGGGAGATTAAGTCAGCCATTTTAGTGATTCCAAAGTACCCTGCAAGAGAGTGATCGTGGCAGCGTCTTAAGATAGCAACCCTGAATTGCTCAGGGACAAAAATTTGTTCCTTGTGAAAGAACAGATTATCCCTCAGTTGAAGAGCCAGGTCCTGGGAAGGGGGTCGGTTTACCAGATCTGTCTTTATTTGTGACACCAGGTCTGCCTGGAGAAATAGAAATTTTTTAGCCGGGAGGATGGTATCTGGTTCCATGGAAATTACAGGGCTGTTGAACATCCGAGATAAGGCATCTCAGAGGCATCAACCTCCAACACGTAGGCCAGGGATGGATCTGGGTGCTTCAAGATGGGAATAGAAGTGAATAAGGCCTTCAGTTGTTCGAAAGCCTCCTGAGCATCTGGAGTCCAGCAGAAGGGAACATGTTGTTTTGTTAATTGTGTGATGGGGGAAATGATGCCAGAAAAGTCCCTGATAGATTTTCTGTAAACATTTGCAAACCCCACGAACCTTTGAACAGCTTTTCTGTCGGTGGGAGCAGGCCATTCTAGGACAGATGAGACCTTTTGTGGGTCCATAGAAATGCCGTCAGCAGAAATATCAAGTCCCAAAAAATGTATGGTTCTCTTCTCAAAGTCGCATTTTTCAGCTTTGGCGTATAAGCAATGTTTACGGAGCCGATTTAGCACTTTCTTCACATGGATCTGGTGAGATTCAATAGTTTCAGAGAATATAAGAATGTCATCTAGGTATACTATGACGAATAGGTCTAGAAAGTCCCGTAACACATCGTTCACTAGATGCTGAAATGTAGCTGGGGCATTGCAAAGTCCGAATGGCATAACTAAATATTCAAAATGGTCGAAGCGTGTTCGGAAGGCCGTTTTCCATTCATCCCCTTCCCTAATTCGGACTAGATTATATGCTCCTCTCAGGTCAAGCTTGGAAAACACCTGTGCCCCCCTTAGTCGCTGGAAGAGTTCTGGAATCAGAGGAAGGGGGTACGGGTTCTTCACCGTGATCTTATTAAGGTCCCGATAGTCAATGCAGGGTCTCAAGGAATGATCTTTCTTCTCCACAAAAAAGATACCGGCACCAGCAGGAGACGTGGAGGGCCGAATGAACTGTTTCTTCAGACTTTCGTCTATGTAGGTACGTAGAGCTTCCAGTTCAGGTTTAGAGAGGGGATAGATCCGCCCAAATGGAATTTCGGCTCCCGGTAAAAGTTCAATAGGACAATCATATGTCCTGTGCGGGGGAAGAGTGTCTGCACCCTTCTTGTTGAATACATCCAGGTATTCGTGGTAGGCAGCAGGAACTAATTTTAAAGTTTCAGGTTCGGGTTGTAAACTCAGAAGAGGGGTAGTGTTGACCGTACTCTCGGGAAGGCAGTGTGTCAGGCAGTAGTCGGAAGTGAAGGAGACATCTCCAGTAAGCCAGTTAATGAGTGGGTTATGGGCTTTTAACCATGGAATGCCAAGGATGACAGGAAACATAGGAGATGTTATAATATCCAGCCAGAGGAGTTCATGATGGCCTGTGGTAGTTTGGCAGCGGATAGGTGCGGTCTCTCCTGAGTAACAGGACCAGACTTAATGCCCGAGCCGTCGGCCAGATGAACATGGAACCCCTGCTTCTTGGCACAAACAGGTAGCTGATGCAGGGTGGCAAATGTGGAATCCACAAAACAGCTACAGGCCCCAGAGTCTATAATAGCTGATACAGGAATTGTTCTTCCTGAGTGCCAAAGTTCTACAGAGAGAGAAACATGTGTCTGATCTTTTCCAGGGAGATACATCATGTGCGGTGGAAGTGGGCTAGGTCTGTTGAGTTTTAGCGGGCAAGTCCGTATAAAGTGCCCAACCTCCCCACAGTAGAGGCATAGATTGGTTTGCTGTCGTCGAAGGCGCTCGACGGGGGAGAGAGGAGGCCTTCGAAAACTCCTACGGTGAATTTTAAGAGGTTCATTCTCTCCGGGAAGTGCAGTCAACAAAGAAGCGGAAGGTCTGGAAGTCTCTGTAGGGGTTCTTTGCAGTTTTTCGGATTGCCTTTCCCGTAATCGCCGGTCAATCTGGATAGTTAAGTTGATTAGGTCTCCCAAAGATGTGGGCATACCAACTCTGGTAAGTTCATCCTTTAAGGTATCGGAAAGCCCCAAGCGAAACTGGTGGCGAAGTGCGGAATGGTTCCATAGGGTACCAGCACTCAAGATCCGAAAATCGGTTATGTAGTCCTCAACGGGCCTTGAGCCCTGTTGTAACTTGCCGAGTTTGGACTCTGCAGACTGATGATAGAAAGGGTCGGCATATAGCTGGGCCATGGCTGTAAAAAATGAGTCAGTGGTTGCCAAGACGGGGTCATGTTGTTCCCGGAGGTGGTGGGCCCAGGAAAGCGGTTCATTAGACAGCAGGGTAATGATGAACCCCACCTTGGTGTCCTCTGAAGAAAAGGTCCGGGGTAAGAGAGAGAAGAATAGTTTGCAGGCATTCCGGAAGGTACAAAACTTTCCACGGTCCCAAAGAGAAAAGTTCCGGAATAGGCACCCTGGGTTCCGGAGGGGGAGCAGCCTCCTGGATAAACCTGAGCTCCGTTTGGGCAGAGGAATCTGCGACTGCAGGGAAATCAGGGCCCAGTGCGATTTTCCCCTTGTGCGAAATTCGCTCTTCTATGCGACCTAGATTCTTCTGTAGTCCTTGCACTGTACATGTGAGTGCAGAGATTGAACTGAAAATGTCCATTGGACCTCCCTTTCCATCCATGGCTGACTGGTACTGTCACGTACCTGGTAGGAGTCTGATATGAAGAGGTCGGCCTCCCTTGTATCTCCGACCCAAGCTCCACTGAATGTGGAACAGGTGGTAGCTAGGGTTTGGAGGAACACGAGTGGCTGGGTAAGTTGTTTGCAGAACTTGCAGTGGAGGCTGTAGGGTGGACAGATCTGGCAGGGCAACAGGCAGAAGTCAGAGATCAGATTCCATGGATCCGCTGAGGTTAAGGCAGCACTCCAACCGATGTTCAAGTTCAGGTATCGTGTCCTGTTAGAACTTCCTGAAGACTGGAGACAGAAGCAGAGTCGTGAGGATAGCCAGGTTTGGTAACAAGCGGGCAATGCGGTACAAAACATATGGCAGGAGCAGAGTCAGATCAGGCCGGGATCAGAAAACCAGAAGACACAGGTAGCAGAGTCCAAAGAGAGGGTCAGGGCAAGCCGGGGTCAACAACGGGTATCAAGCAGGTTCACAGGCAGACTACAGACGCTCAGGACAAGCTGCAGACCAGTCAGCACTTGTTTGTGGGCAGAGCACCCTTTAAATAGCCCGTCTGGCGCGAACTGCAGTTAGGGGTGCGCATGCACGTTAGCGCTTCCTGGAGTCAAAAGAAACTGCTGTGGGACCTCTTCAATGTTCCTCAGGTAAATTAACCACTTGCCTACAGGGCACTTTTACCCCCAGGCCACTTTTCATGATCAGTGCCCTGATTGTCAGTGTAGATGTGTCCACTGAGGAATGCCGCTTACCAGCTCTCCTCTCATGCTGTCAGCAACATTTCCTGTGTACACTGTGATCAGCATTGATTGGACACAGCTGATCACATGATAAGAGACTACGTCATAGGCTCTTTGCCGTGATCGGTGATGCCCTGTGTCCCAGGGACACGGAGTACCACCGATCGCCGTACTGCTAACCCCTTGGGCGCGCATGCGCGGTGAGAATGAGAGGACGTCAGATGACATTCTCCCAGAGTGCTCATGCCCATCCATCATTTCACCATAAAGGCATGGTTCCCCTTTACCAAAAATATAAATAAACTGCCTATGCTGAGAAGAGGCCCCTGTAAATAAAAGCAAACTGTGCAGCATTGGCTAAAGTTGGCTAATGCACTTGCTATAGGTGTAGGCCCAAAACCTGGTCAAAAAACTCCCAGAGATGGCATCATCGTGTCCCTCCTTGTTGCTGGGATATTACCAAGACACTCCCAACTGTTACTGCTCACCCCCACCATCACAGGAGTGAGCTCCCAAACCCCTGCACCTGTGTGGTCCACTATCTCCTCTATTGCAGCATCATTGAACTCAGAGCTACTGCAACAAGGGAGAGCGAGATCACATGCAAGGGTGTTTGAATCAGCTAGGGGTGTCTTAGCAAGAAGATGGGATGGGGGCAACATCTCTGGGAGTTCTTTGGACAGGCACACAGAGCAACAATGATGAGCACTGAGTAGTTTTTATGAACACTGTGCAGAAATAAGTGTCACTGATCACTGACCAGCAATTGGTGACAAGTGTCTCTGACAACCAAGGGCCACAGACCACTGACAAACAATTTACCCTCATGTCCCATCCCACATTTCTTAAAAGGTATGTCCAGATAAAAAAAATACTATTAAAGACATAGCTCCCAACTGTCCCTGATTTTGAGGGACTGTCCCTGATTTGAAGCAATGTCCTTCTGTCCCTTATTCCTCCTCATTTGTCCCTCATTTTGGTCTGATCTATATAGTTTACTTTTTATCTATCAAAAATTGTTTTCCAACACTTTCATCTGATTTTGAAATTGCTGCATTTGTAAATTCCAAAAGCCAATATAAAGGAATAGTAGTGGTAAAAAAAGCACTTGGGTTTAAAAATTCTCCTTTAAGGGGGCGTGGCAAGGGGTGTGTCCTATGCCTGTATACTTTTGCTGATAGGTGTCCCTCATTCCCATCTCAAAAAGTTGGGAGGTATGTTAAAGAGCAACTGCAGTCTGCTCACATAATTTGTAATAAAAACATCTTTGCCATTCTGAAGCTTCCCTCCAACCACTTTGCATATTATTTTAAAATACTGTGATTCTGTACTTTCCAAATATGCTGCAGAAATCTCCCTCCACTGAGTCTGGCTGCAGCCATTTTAACTGTTGGCAGCTGAAGCTGCTGCCTGTTCACTTCCTGGATTTACACAGACACACAGAGGCACAGCTCTAGCTCTGCAGTTGTCATTGGCCCTCTTAGGACTCATCCCCCCTCCCTTCCTGGCAAACTCACGGGAGTTAGAGAGAGAGAGAGAGAGAGAGCTGTACATGATGTCATACACCTAGGCTAATGACCAGACAAAAAACAGGAAGTGGGCTGTATAAGGTATTTACTGGCAGAAAAAAAATGTTTTACTATCCAAATTTAAAACAACAACAAGGACAGAAGATTTAATAGATGGAAAGATGAACAAAATGACTGAAGGTCCGCTTTAATTCCCAGGGAACCCCTACCAAAAATGACTACATTTTCAGTTCATGGTACATCAGCGTGAAAAATGAGTTGAGATATAAGAATAAAAGAATAAGGATTGTGGTGTTCTGAACATATTTCACACCCAAGCTTTCTGGGTATAGCCTCTTCTTCAAGGTCCAACCAACAACCAATCACATTAAGCATAAACAGGAAATAAACAAATCGGTTCTACTTATCACATAGTTCAAGGAAGTAAATGTGGTGGGATCTTCACAAAGTAAGTGTAGCGCCATAACCCCTGGGGGCGGCTGAGTTTTTCTGGGCTTACCGATTACCTCCACCAGCTTGTACTCGTCGTTCTTGTCTAGGGGTTCCCAGGGTTGATACCCAGTAATTGCGGAGACTGACACTTGAATTCCTTTTTAGGATTTTTATTTGCTTAAAACGTTAAGTCTCAGTTGAGAATAGAGGGTAAGGGTATAGAACCTCAGGCACTTTAGAGCTGCTGACACTCAATAAATGTCTCTTTATAGATGATCCAGGGAGTAGCCACTCGCAACTGGATAACTCAACTGTTGGATAAATCCTTGTTTGTAGATCTAGCGGCCAACAAGTGATTTTAGCTTTGCAAAGTCTCTGCCACAGACTTGGTTGTGAAACTTTAGATGAACACAACAGTCTCTCACAGGAACTTAGTTGTAACTGAATGATAAGGTTAGGAACTTTTCTTACAGTACCAGAATCTTGCAGCCGGTCCGGCGATACTGTAAGAAATGCGGATTCAATCAGTGTCCTTACAGCTCAGCTTCCAGGCTCTTACCGAGCAGCCAGCCTTGTGTGTGGCCCTCCTCCGAAGAGTCCTCCCCTGGTTGCATGTACAGTTGCTGGGCCTCTCCAAACCTGAGATGGCACCGGAACACCTTAGAATCCTCCCTCCAGTTACTCAATGCGTCCAACCAGACTGCGTTCTAAGGCCTGTCACAGGTGCAAACCCCACCTATGAACAGGCAGAACCTCAATACAGCCCAGCCAAACTGATGCCAAAGCATAATTTAGAGCAATTAACCCCAAAACTCAACTATAGTTTTGAGAAAAAAACTAAATTTAAATACATAGCGCGTACTTTAGAAAAGTACCGGCGCTACATAAGTTTACAGGCTTCAAGATTGTTTAGATTAATAAGATTAGCTAGAAATAATTGAAGTACAATTCAGAGGTGAATATATGATTTTTACATTTTTAAATGCTCAAAAATGTCTAAGGATTTTTTAGGCACAGGGTCCAGTGGATGTTAAACAATTATACCACTGGTCATCAGTGAAATGCTCCCCAACATTGGGGTTATATTAGTTGAGTTAAGGAGAGAAACTGAGGGAGAAGAGAAACTCCGGAATATTAGTCACTACCATTGTGCAAGGCATATTAAAAATAAACCACCTGTAATGTTCCGTGTCCTATGTGTGTGTGGATACTGCTGGGGTGCCTTAGGATTACACATCATTTTAACCACTTGCCGACCGCCGCACGCCGATATATGTCGACACAGTGGCAGCAGTGGGAAAATGAGCGTACCTGTATGACCCCTTTAACCGCTTGCCGACCAGCCGCCGCAGTTGTACTGGGGGCAACATGGCTCGGCTGCACGAATCGCCCTTATGTTACGTCGGTAACATAGACGGCCACGATGCGAGTGCCCGGCGGTTTCGATCACCGCCGGGCTCCCGCGATCGCTCGGGGCACACGGAGAACCCGGAACTGTATGTGTAAACACACAGTTTCCGGTTCTCTGAGGGGAAAACTGACAGATCATCTGTTCGTACAGAGTATGAACAGCGATCTGTTAGTTTCCCTGCACAGTCCCATCCCCCCTTCAGTTAGAACACACACTAGGACACACATTAACCCCTTCACTGTCCCCTAGTTTTAACCCCTTCACTGCCCCTAGTTTTAACCACTTCACTGCCCCCTAGCTTTAACCCCTTCACTGCCAGGGAAATGTTTACAGTAATCAGTGCATTTTTAAGCGCACTGATCATTGTATTAATGCCAATGGTCCAAAAATGTGTCAAAATTTTCCGACGTGTCCACCATAATGCCGCAGTCATGATAAAAAATTCTGTTTGCCGCCATTACTAGTGAAAAAAAAAAATTCTTAAAAAAATGCCACAAAACTATCCCCTATTTTGTAGACACTATAACTTTTGCACAAACCAATCAATATACGCTTATTGCGTTTTTTTTTTTTACCAAAAATATATAGAAGAATACATACCGGCCTAAAAATATATTTTTGGGGGATATTTATTATAGTAAAAAATATAGCTTTTTTTTTTAAATTTTCACTCTTTTTTTGTTTATAGTGCAAAAATAAAAACCGCAGAGGTGACCAAATACCACCAAAAGAAAGCTCTATTTGTGGGAAAAAAGGACGTCAATTTTGTCTGGGTGTAGCACCGCACAACCGTGCAATTGTCAGTTAAAGCGACGCAGTGCCAAATCGCAAAAAGTGCTCTGGTCGGGAAGGGGGTAAAATCTTCCGGGGCTGAAGCGGTTAAAGGGTGCCTTGACTGCATAAAGGTTGATAAACACTGGTATAATGTAACAACGGCAGTGCTATGAACATTTTGGCCACAAGATGGCATTGCACATGTAGAATGTAGTCTGCAGTGTGCTCATGGATGTAGGGAATTTTTAAACAAAGAAGCTGGGAAAAACTGACAAATGGAGGATGCGATAGAACTATAGGATCACATTATATATATATAAATATATATATATATATATATATATAATATATATATATATATATATAAAAAATACAACATTTATTTTCTTCTTTACAAAGTACATAAACAGGAAAGAGGAGCAATTGAATACTGTCCATGATACTTTTTATTTGCACTAGCATCCATTTTTTCAGGTCAAGCTTTCTGGGTATAGCCTCTTCTTCAAGGTCCAACCAACAACCAATCACATTAAGCATAAACAGGAAATAAACAAATCGGTTCTACTTATCACATAGTTCAAGGAAGTAAATGTGGTGGGATCTTCACAAAGTAAGTGTAGCGCCATAACCCCTGGGGGCGGCTGAGTTTTTCTGGGCTTACCGATTACCTCCACCAGCTTGTACTCGTCGTTCTTGTCTAGGGGTTCCCAGGGTTGATACCCAGTAATTGCGGAGACTGACACTTGAATTCCTTTTTAGGATTTTTATTTGCTTAAAACGTTAAGTCTCAGTTGAGAATAGAGGGTAAGGGTATAGAACCTCAGGCACTTTAGAGCTGCTGACACTCAATAAATGTCTCTTTATAGATGATCCAGGGAGTAGCCACTCGCAACTGGATAACTCAACTGTTGGATAAATCCTTGTTTGTAGATCTAGCGGCCAACAAGTGATTTTAGCTTTGCAAAGTCTCTGCCACAGACTTGGTTGTGAAACTTTAGATGAACACAACAGTCTCTCACAGGAACTTAGTTGTAACTGAATGATAAGGTTAGGAACTTTTCTTACAGTACCAGAATCTTGCAGCCGGTCCGGCGATACTGTAAGAAATGCGGATTCAATCAGTGTCATTACAGCTCAGCTTCCAGGCTCTTACCGAGCAGCCAGCCTTGTGTGTGGCCCTCCTCCGAAGAGTCCTCCCCTGGTTGCATGTACAGTTGCTGGGCCTCTCCAAACCTGAGATGGCACCGGAACACCTTAGAATCCTCCCTCCAGTTACTGCGCCTCGAACTAGCCAGTTTCGAGGCTCGGAAATAAGGGCCTTTGGGGGCTGGTCAGGAGGACCAGGACCATGGAGTCAGCAACAACTTCTGGACCGGAACGGACCCCAGGCCAGAACCCAGAACCATGTGACTTCAGCACCTTAAGTACCCTCTCCAGGAATACACAGCGATTGGCTCCGAGAGGAGATTGGTACTCAATGCGTCCAACCAGACTGCGTTCTAAGGCCTGTCACAGGTGCAAACCCCACCTATGAACAGGCAGAACCTCAATACAGCCCAGCCAAACTGATGCCAAAGCATAATTTAGAGCAATTAACCCCAAAACTCAACTATAGTTTTGAGAAAAAAACTAAATTTAAATACATAGCGCGTACTTTAGAAAAGTACCGGCGCTACATAAGTTTACAGGCTTCAAGATTGTTTAGATTAATAAGATTAGCTAGAAATAATTGAAATACAATTCAGAGGTGAATATATGATTTTTACATTTTTAAATGCTCAAAAATGTCTAAGGATTTTTTAGGCACAGGGTCCAGTGGATGTTAAACAATTATACCAGTAGCTAAGGAGCAACATGTAGGTTAAAATACAACAATTAATGTAACACAATTAGCTGTGTAAGATGAATGAAGCTAAGTGGGGAATATGTATAAGCAAACAGGTCAAGAAAAAAATATATACACTAACATATATATATATATATATATATATATATACACACACACACACAGTATATCCAAGGAAAACAGTATATATAAGTATATACCAGATGGAGCTGTATAAATGATAATGACATTCTATACAGGTCACCCTATTAATTTTCACCATGCATTCTCTGTAATTCCAGGTTGAATAAAACCTTAATTAGGAAAAGAGTTTAAAAGGAACTGAACTATGAAAACTGTGCTTAAAATAGGGCAGACAAAGGACAAAGGATAAGTCACCGGTCTTGCCTGTGTTTTCCCTACAGCTGATCTTTTCTTATTACTGGCTAAAAGAGGTTCCAAAGGCAAAGGGTTTTTATTTTACCTTAAAGTGTTACCAAACCCAGGACCCTGCATTCACTATATCTGGTCTCCCACAGTAAACAGAACATGGAAATGCAATTATTATAGTAAATATAAACTGCTAAATACCTTTTCTCATCAGCAGTATATAGCAGTCTTGTGAATTTTATCAGTGTCTGATTAAAGCTTGTAGGAGGAGTTTGCATTCTCCTCTGACTGCCTTGTGAGGCTGCATACCCAGAGAAGGTGGAGGCTGATAGACTGGAGGTAATAGAAGGCATTACAATTATATTTAAAGTAAACTTTTACCAGTATTCTGCATTATGATTTATGATCATATCCATGAAAAAAAAGTCTCAGCTTTTAGTACTACTTTATTTTAAAAGATTTAGATCTCCCTTCCACTCTTCATAGAGCTCCATGTCTGACTCCTAGTTATAATGCCCATATATACATATATTATTATTTTCACAGTTTCACAGTATAAATGAGTGCTCTTTTTGTACTATAAAGGACTCACTTTAGTTTTTTTTAACCCCATTATGGCAGGTGATACAGAAAAAAGCATGCTGCTGCTACTAAACGTCTTATGCCACGTACACACGATCGGATTTTCCGACAGGAAATGTTGGATGTGAGCTTGTTGGCGGTAAGTCCGACTGTGTGTACTACGCTCCATCGGACAATTGCCGGACTTTCCGCCAACAACTGTTGGCTAGCATGTTCTTAAATTTTCCGCCAACAAATGGCTGTTATCGGACTTTCCGAGCGTGTGCACACAAGTCTGTCGGACAAAAGTCCAAAGTACAAACACGCATGCTCGGAAGCAGAAGCGGTCAGTCTTGTAAATTAGTGTGTAGAGTTGCCCAGAAGAAGTAGTTATGGCTCTGCAAAACACGTCAGAAAACTCCATGCACCAGCATCTTTCAAACCATGTTTATGTATTGTGTTTGGCCTTTGCCACACATAGTTTGATGTATACTTTTTATGCTATTTATGAATTTGTAATAAAATGAAATTTTATTATTACATTGTTGTGTGCTTACCTCAGCGACAGTCGCACCTCCCTTAAAGTCCCACACCATATGGGAGAGTGGTGATCTCTCAATCTTTTTTATATATATATATTGTTTAGGGATGTGGATGTGCTATGACTGCCCCTAGAACTGGTCTTACAATTTGTTATGTATGTGATTTATTGTCTTGTAAGTCTGTGGTCCATGGCGAGGCCTGTTCTGAGTGGAACCGCTGTATGGTCTTGGCCACCGTGCTGCAGCTCAGTGTCAGGGTCTTGGCAGTCTTCTTATAGCCTAGGACATCTTTATGTAGAGCAATAATTGTTTTTTTCAGATCCTCAGAGAGTTCTTTGCCATGAGGTGCCATGTTGAACTTCCAATGACCAGTATGAGAGAATGTGAGCGATAACACCAAATTTAACACACCACCTCCCCATTCACACCGGAGACCTTGTAACACTAACGAGTCACATGACACGGGGAGGGAAAATGGCTAATTGGGCCTAATTTGGACATTTTCACTTAGGGGTGTACTCACTTTTCCAGCCAGCGGTTTAGACATTAATGGCTGTGTGTTGAGTTATTTTGAGGGGACAGCAAATTTACACTGTTATACAATCTGTACACTACTTTACACTGTACTACTTTACATTCTAACAAAGTAATTTCTTCAATATTGTTACATGAAAAGTTATAATGAAATATTTTCAAAAATATGTATCTGTACTTCCTTTCTTTATGTTCACTCATTTACATTAATGGCTGTGTGTTGAGTTATTTTGAGGGGACAGCAAATTGACACTGTTATACAAGCTGTACACTCACTACATTACATTGTAGCAAAGTGTCATTTCTTCAGTGTTGTCACATGAAAAGATATAATAAAATATTTACAAAAATGTGAGGGGTGTACTCACTTTTGTGAGGTACTTTATATAGACTCACAATGGCGTATTGTGTGAGGGTTGTCACAGTGATATTTGGGTTATTTGTACTGCAGAGTAATAATTTACGAAATTTCGGTAAGCCCAGCCCACTTTGGGTTTTAATCCTATAGAGGCCTTGTTTTGGCCCCTGATGCAATGCCCCCTTCTAAACGACCTGAAGTATTTGTCTCTGTAGGGCAGTTGATAGGTGGGGATGGTAGAACCAGGGCAAAATAAAGGAAGTTGGGTAGCAGTGCCAGTTTCATTGTCCTGAATCTGTGTATCCAAGAGATGTTATATTTCTCCCAAGAGAAATCTTCTTTATAAAGTTTTAAATGGAGTTTCCACAATCCTGGTTGTGTATCTGAAATAACAACATAATCCAGTTAAAATGGTAAAAAAAAAACAATCTTTTCTGCGATAAAAAAAAAAAAAAAACCCATGATGTCTCCAAGTGCCAGGTACATGTAGCTATTTTAATTGGTGACAACTGCTTCTCAGCATGGTATGGACTAACCCATAATGCACCGACGTGTTTTGATGCTCTGTTCACACTTGGCAGCCTAGCAGTCTGATTTAGTAAATTGGGTGGACATAAATGCATGATCGCGGCAGATTTCAGGCAGATGGTAATTTGCATATATTAAGGAAGGTAGATGTATTCTCTGCCGTCATTTAGCGATCTTACCAGCTCCTCATTTCACAACCATGATTGGTTTCTTAATTAGACCAGAGTTGTCTTTTGTAGAGTCTTTCAGGATTAAACTAACAGAGTTCCTTTATGCCATGTTATGTGCACTTGAACAGCAGGACTTACACCGAAGTATATATATATATATATATATATATTCCCAGCAGGAAGATAAATAGATAAAGCAATATAAATAATTCTGCCCTACTCTCAAAAAATATGAGCAGAAAGCAACTTACAGTAAAACTTTTTTTTTTTTTTTAAGTAAAAATCTGTATTTTTTGCTAGAAAATTACTTAGAACCCCAAACATTACATCTTTTTTTTTTTTATCAGAGACCATAGAATAAAAAGAATAAAAAGAATAAAATGGCTGTCATTGCAATTTTTTTCATGTCACATGTTTTTTGCGCAGTGGTTCTTTAAACGTAATTTTTTTGGATAAAAATTAATTAATGAATTAAAAAAAAAATTTCTACAGGTTACCTGTTTAGAGTTACACAGGACCTGAAGGGTTTTTTTGTTGGGGGGGTACAGGGGTAAAGGGGGCCGCGGCCCGTGAGCGTACAGTTGTGATAGGGGGCTGTGAGCATACAGGTGTGAGGGGGAGCTACGAGCATACAGGTGTGAGGGGGGGCTTTCTTTCTTAATTTTTATTGCCCCATTGACAGCTGATGACTCATCGGCTGTTAAGGACACGGACGCCCGCTCCTTAACAACCATGACAGTTACTGGTTGTTAAGGACACAGGTGGCCGCCCGCTCCTTAATAAGCCTGTGGTAAGGAGCCTGCTACCGCCGGTGGTAAAAACAGGCTTTCACTACAAAAATACTGCATAACTTCATATAAACATAAAAATAATTCATGCAGTATTTTAGTAGCGTTTTTTTTATCGAATGCTAAAAAACTTTTGGGAAAAAACGCTGTGCGGTCTTAGCCCCCGTACACGCGGTCGGAAACTCCAACGGAAAATGTCCGATCGGACCATGTTGTCGAAAAATCCGCCCGTGTGTGGGCTCCATCGGACTTTTTCAGACAGAAAAAAATTTGAGATCCTGCTCTCAAATTCTCCGACAACAAAATCCGATCGGACTTTTTACGATCGTGTGTAGAGAATTCCGAAGGACAAAGTGTCACGCATTCTCAGATCAAATTACGAGACCAAAGCTATTGGCTACTAGCCTCTGCCGAGTTCCGTCGTACGCCACATCACCACGTTCAGAATGATCGGATTTTCCGACAACTTTGTCCGAGCGTGTGTATGCAACACCAGTGTCGGACAAAATCCATCGGAAATAATCAGACAGATTTTGTGGTCGGAACTTCCGACCGTGTGTACGGGGGCTTACCGCATACTCCGATGCAGTAAGTTACCGTTTTGTGAATGAAGCCCAATATAACAAGTCAAAGCTCAGGGCAATAATCCAGCCTCAGCTACAGCTGAATGCATAGCACAGAAATTCAGACACGCCAAAATTAATGTAAGCAGTCCCATCATGTTATTGTAGCCATACATATTCTAGATAAAATCGGGTAAGTAAAGTACTAATAAAAAGTGACAAATAGTTCAACAATCACACAGGGCAAGAGTAGAAAAGACACCTAAGCCTTGCTAGCTGCTACTTTGACACTTGGCTGTAAAGTCAGTCCCTATAATTGATGCAGAATATGTTTTTAGATATTGTGAGAAACCACATTGTTCAGAACTGTAGCTGAATGGTTAAAAAAAAAAAGTTCCAGTGATGACTTCCGATTTCTGGTCTGTATCATCGGGGTTGATTTACAGTGCATCAGAAAAAGTACTCACAGCGCTTCACTTTTTCCACATTTTGTTATGTTACAGCCTTATTCCTCAAATTTCTACAAAGAATAATGACAACGTGAAATAAGTTTGTTTGAAATCTTTGCAAATGTATTAAAAAAAGAAATCCCATGCACATAAGTATTCACAGACTTTGCTCAATACTTTGTTGAAGCACCTTTGGCACCAATTACAGCCTCAAGTCTTTTTGAGTATGATGCTATAAGCTTGGCACACCAATTTTTGGGCAGTTTCTCCCATTCTTCTTTGCAGGACCTCCCAATCTCCATCAGGTTGGATGGGGCGCATCAGTGCACAGCCATTTTCAGATCTCTCCAGAGATGTTCAATCGGGTTCAAATCTGGGCTCTGGCTGGGCCACTCAAGGACATTCACAGAGTAGCTACTCATTTGTTATCTTGGCTGTGTGCTTAAGGTCGTTGTCATGAATCTTCTCCCACGTCTGAGGTCCAGAGCGCTCTGGAGTAGGTTTTCATCAAGGATGGCTCTGTACATTGCTGCATTAATTTTTCCCTCAATCCTGACTAATCTGCCAGTTCCTGCAACTTTTATAACATCCCCACAGCATGATGCTGCCACCACTATGCTTCACTGTAGAGATAGTATTGGCCAGGTGATGAGCAGTGCCTGGTTTCCTCCAGACACAACGCTTGTCATTCAGGCCAAAGAGTTCAATCTTTGTTTCATTAGACCAGAGAACCCAAGAATAGGTGGATTGAGGCTGCTCTGTGCAAAACCATTGCACAGAGTAGGTAAGTGTAACATGTTTGTTATTTGTTTAAAAATAATTGCATTTAGAAAAACTTTAAATTCCCTTTCTGGTGAGAAGACACACCCATAATTGTTACAGTGAACCATGGAAGCCCTGGCATGGATTTTGTCAGTGCCATTGGAAGTCCTCACAGGGATTCTGGAAGTCCTGACAAGGATTCTGAGAATAAAAAAAATTGCTCAGCCTATTATTATTGCCCCCCCCCCCCAACTGCAATTGTAGACCAGGCCTTAGTGTATATGCAGGACCCTACACAATATGGCTGATCAGGGCCATAGATGGGGGGTACCATCAGTCCTACTGTACAGGGCCTGGGCCAGCAGGGGGGCAATTACTGGAACCAATCCTCTGTATGGCTCTATCTGCAGCAGCATAAAGCTGGCTTCTTCTCTTCTCCCTCCAATTGGCTTTTAGCTGCTGCAGAGTGAGCCATAAAAAGGATTGGTTCCAGTAATTGCCACCCCACCCGCAACACACCGATCACCCTCCCTGTGCGCCATACTTTCCCCCCTGCTGCCCAGGCCCCCCTGTGTGCCCCCCTACCCCCGAAGCGCTGCTGGCTTTCCTCCTCTTCTTTCTGCAAGCACACAATAGGATCCTTCAAGATTGAGAATGGAGGAAGGGTTAGGTAAATATGTCATATTTACCAGCTGTATGGGCTAGAAAAAATAATAAACAAATAAGATATAAACACACACAATAAAGAGTTAAACTACATATATTTTATTCACTATAGAAGAGCAAAAATACAAAAGGCACCACCAACAATATCCTATAATCCCTTAAAAAGATCCAAAAGAAGAATCCCTAGTACAGGGAATAATTCTCCAGTGGTCATCCAATTCCCAAAAAACTGTATGACAGATGGTCCAATTATTCTTCTCTCATAAAGAGAAAATAAATCTTACAGTGGGTGACTCCCTCCCTCCCCCAATATAAGGCACACCCTACATACACCTATAGATACCCCAAGCCACCTAGGGCGAGATCTGATCTGGATAATTCCTGAAGGGGACAGTGTGATTCTGTAACCACAGAAATGATTCACACTATTCTTTTCTGAAACGACACAGTCACTATAACCAAAAGTTGAAAATACATATGTCATTCCCACAGTCGGTCTATCAGTCAGTCAGGGACATAAAATTGTCATAAGAAAACAACATGCTGAAATAGTAAATCATCCCAAAAGAAAGGGAGGAGAAAAAAGGGGAGAAAAGAATTAAATGTTCTCCTCGTAATAATGAAGTACGTCCTCAGGTGTACAGAAAGAAGATTGTCCACTGTTTATTTCTGATAATGGCATATGAATAGATGAATGAAAACAGACACTGGATGAACTGTATGGATCACTAGACCCTTCAATCCCAAACTCGTCAGGTATATTTTACTGATGGGAACAATCTCACAGATACCATCCTTGTAGCCGTATGCAAAGGTTCCCACAAATGCAGGTATGTCCTATAAGCATTTAATATTAATAGAGTTATGTAAGGCACTCTCATGGTTACTTACTGGATGCTGATCGCACAGAGATTTCTCCAATGTGGGATGAGATTCAATCTGTCCACCTGTATATAGTAGCCATAGGTCTCCAGCTGATGGTTATCAATCTGTGGTTATTATAGTGATCCGTGCCGGTGCTACCACTAGGCAAACTAGGCAGCTGCCTAGGGCACACTGCTGCATTCGCAGATAGTGTCAGAGGCGCAGCGGCGGCAGAGGACTGTGTCTGTGTCCTGACTCCCGAATGAATTGAAGCAAGCAAACATTGATTGATGGGCACTGGTAGGCTGCATTGATGGGTGCTGGTGAGGCTGCATTTATGGGTACTGGTGAGGCTGCATTGATGGGCGCTGGTGAGGCTGCATTGATGGGCGCTGGTGAGGCTGCATTGATGGGTGCTGGCGAGGTTGTATTTGATGGGGGCTGGTGAGGCTGCATTTGATGGGTGCTGGTGAGGCTGCATTTGATGGGTGCTGGTGAGGTTGCATTTGATGGGTGCTGGTGAGGCTGCATTGATGGGCGCTGGTGAGGCTGCATTGATGGGCGCTGGTAAGGCTGCAGTAATGGGCGCTGGTGAGGCTGCAGGGGTGCCGGTCCCAGCATAAACGCTAAAAGCTTGCATGTTTCATTCCTTGAGTATCGGAACTTCGTCAGAGCTTAGGGATTTGTCAGTTGTCGCCTGTTTTAAATAAGGGGCCACAACCCACCTCTAATTATGTGAAATCAAAAACAGGTGCTACCCACCTGTCAAAAACAATAATACTGTGATAATCAAAGTGTTCAAACTTTTAAAAATTCCTATAATGGTGTGCTGCCCTGCACACATATACCTTTAAAAGTTCATTTTATCTTCCAAGCACATAGATGTCCATCTGATAACAAAAGTATCCAGGATAGACATAAATAGCCTATTTAATGAACCATGAGAAATATTTGCCTACATTGAATGGGTTAATCCCCCCTCTCTCTCAGGGTTCCGTCCTATCTTCATCTAAGCATACCTCCCAACATTTTGAGATGGGAATGAGGGACACCTAATAACAAATGTATGTAGGCATAGGACACGCCCCCCTGCCACACCTCCTTAAACGAGAATTAACCCCCCAAAAAAAGGTTAATTAAATTCACAAGGACTTTTTTTTACCACTAAATTTCCTTTATATTGTCTTTTAAAATGTACAAATGCAGCAATTTAGAAATTAGATGAAAGATTTAGCACTGGGAAACACTTTTTGAAAGGTAAAAAGTGAATTTTATATACATCTATATAGATCAGACCAAAATGAGGGACAAATGAGGAGGAATGAGGGACAGCAAAAAAACAGAGCAAAAAGAGAGAAAATAGAGCAGAAAACAATACTTTTGTACGTGTCTGTTCAACCCGAGCAGTCTATACAACAATATCCTGTGTATAGCCATTATGGTCATCTCTGGTATTAAATATTCAGGCAGTTCCGTCAAATACCAGAAAAGCACCAATAGCCAACATACACATATCGATCTCGTCTCGATCGTTCATAATATTTTACAAAACAATTCCAGATCCAATAGTGTATTTATTTACTTGAGTAGACAGACACATATCTTGTATATATACACCCACAATTTCCTACAATCAATCAGAAAGAGGAAAATAAAGTAGAGCAGAAAACAGTACTTATGTGTGTGTCTGTTCAAATTGAGCAGAATACATGACACTATCCTGTGTATTGCCACTACAGTCATGTCCCAGGTGTTGAATATGGGGCCAACAGACAGATATATATCTGTCAGTCTTTCTCACAGGAGCCGATCCAATCACATCACCAAGACAAGTGTCCAATCGGTTCCATCAAACACCAGAGACACACCGATAGCCTGCATACACGTATCAATCCCGTCTCAGTTGGTCTGGTCATAATATTACACAGAGCATCTCCAGATCCAATAGTGCATCTATCTGCTCAAGTAGACAGAAAGACACCGTGCCTATATACACCCACAGTTTTCTACAATCAATCCTGATATAAGGAATTTACACATATCCCTTCTCCTCCACTAGTTTCACATTTTTCAAAGGAGAAAAAGGAGGATTTTATGCCTCAAGGAAAAAACTGCTCATGCATACATACATACACTTAGATAGAGAAGTTTGTTAGTACAGCTCCAGAGATATTAATGGGGGGGGGGGGGGGACCCCTTGGGAAGATATTTAATTAGATACAATACCAAACAGTTATCCTGTATATTTCTGTCAGAATCATTTTTATGGCTAATCGAGTAGGGTTCGTCACACATATGACATCATTTTGTGTTCACATACAGGTACCGATCCCATCCTGATCGTCAACAATGTACCAGAACAAATAGATTATTCCAATTCTTATAGCCATTATTTATTAATACAGGCATACATGTAGGGTATTGTGGGTTATTTCACTGTTTTAATGTAGAGCGGGTATTAGTCTCTCACGTTCATACACATATAATCGACTTAATCGTTTATAGATGAACGACTCGGGGATATCATGTTTGGTTGTTCATTAGCAACATTCAGATCAATAGTGGTCCTCCCCTACATCTGCATAAGCGTATATGAACTTTATGCTAAGTCTGCCAGATACATGAACAGCCCCCGGAAAAGTAACAAAGAAAGAATGAATAGAGACAAGCCACATGGTATATGAGTGGAGAGGGGAGTATATGGATGCAATGTCGTTGCAGGAAGCATTGCAAGGACATATCAATATTTAACCCCTTAGGGGGCATTGAATCCAGTAAAAATATCCATTTGGCTTCTTTCTGTAATAACATCCTATCCCAGTCCCCTCTCCTGGATTACATTAAAACAGTGAAATAACCCACAATACCCTACATGTATCCCTGTATTAATTAAAATAATGGCTATAAGCATTGGGATAATCTATTTGTTCTGGCACATTGTGGACGATTAGGATGGGATCGGTACTGGTATGTGAACACCAAATTATGTCATATGTGTGACGGACCCTACTCGATTAGCCATAAAAATGATTCTGACATAAATATACCGGATAACTGTTTGGTATTGTATCTAATTAAATATCTTCCCAAGGGGTCCCCCCCCCCCCCATTAATCTCTCCGGAGTGGTACTAACAAACTTCTCTATCTAAGTGTATGTATGTACAGTGGTGTGAAAAAGTGTTTGCCCCCTTCCTCATTTCCTGTTCCTTTGCATGTTTGTCACACTTAAGTGTTTCGGAACATCAAACCAATTTAAACAATAGTCAAGGACAACACAAGTAAACACAAAATGCAATTTGTAAATGAAGGTGTTTATTATTAAAGGTGAAAAAAAATCCAAACCATCATGGCCCTGTGTGAAAAAGTGATTGCCCCCTAAACCTAATAACTGGTTGGGCCACCCTTAGCAGCAACAACTGCAACCAAGCGTTTGCGATAACGTGCAATGAGGCTTTTACAGCGTCCTGGAGGAATTTTGGCCCACTCATCTTTGCAGAATTGTCCTAATTCAGTTACATTAGAGGGTTTTCGAGCATGAACGGCCTTTTTAAGGTCATACCACAACATCTCAATAGGATTCAGGTCAGGACTTTGGCTAGGCCACTCCAAAGTCTTCATTTTGTTTTTCTTCAGCCATTCGGTGGTGGACTTGCTGGTGTGTTTAGGATCATTGTCCTGCTGCAGAACCCAAGTTCGTTTCAGCTTGAGTACACGAACAGATGGTCGGACATTCTCCTTCAGGATCTCTTGGTAGACAGCAGAATTCATAGTTCCTTTTATCACGGCAAGTCTTCCAGGTCCTGAAGCAGCAAAACAGCCCCAGACCATCACACTACCACCACCATATTTTACTGTTGGTATAATGTTCTTTTTCTGAAATGCAGTGTTCCTTCTACATCAGATATACTTGGACACACACCTTCCAAAGAGTTCCACTTTTGTCTCATCGGTCCACAGAATGTTGTCCCAAAAGTCTTGGGGATCATCAAGATGTGTTGTGGAGAAATTGAGACGAGCTTTGATGTTCTTTTTGCTCAGCAGTGGTTTTCTCCTTGGAACTCTGCCATGCAGGCCATTTTTGCCCAGTCTTTTCCTGATGGTGGAGGCATGAACGCTGACCTTAACTGAGGCAAGTGAGGCCTGCAGTTCCTTGGACGTTGTTGTGGGGTCTTTTGTGACCTCTTGGATGAGTCGTCGCTGCGCTCTTGGGGTAATTTTGGGCGGCCGGCCACTCCTGGGAAGGTTCACCACTGTTCCATGTCTTCGCCATTTGTGGATAATGGCTCTCACTGTGGTTCGCTGGATTCCAAAAGCTTTGGAAATGGCTTTATAACCCTTTCCAGACTGATAGATCTCAATTACTTTCTTTCTCAATTGTTCCTGAATTTCTTTGGGTCTCGGCATGATGTGTAGCTTTTAAGGATCTTCTGGTGGACCTTACTGTGTCAAGCAGCTCCTATTTAAGTGATGCCTTGATTGTGAACAGGTGTGGCAATAATCAGGCCTGGGTGTGGCTAGAGAAATTGAACTCAGGTGTGGACAACCACAGTTATAGTATGTTTTAACAAGGGGGGCAATCACTTTTTCACACAGGGCCATGATGGTTTGGATTTTTTTTCACCTTTAATAATAAACACCTTCATTTACAAGATGCATTTTGTGTTTACTTGTGTTGTCCTTGACTATTGTTTAAATTGGTTTGATGTTCTGAAACACTTAAGTGTGACAAACATGCAAAGGAACAGGAAATGAGGAAGGGGGCAAACACTTTTTCACACCACTGTATGGATGATATACAAAAAAACTGCGCTCAATGGGATCGAGATATAAGTTAATTTAATAAAATACACAAAGATAACATTAGCAACAATCCGATGAAGGAGAATAAAAACCACACAGTTCAATCCAATAATGTGCATTTCATCACAGGAATATGGTAAAAAAATAGTACCCAGTACCGCCTCAGATCTGTTGCAGGGGTCGGGTCACTTGTGACATGGTTTCCCTTCATGTATATCACTACCACTTGTAAAGGTATAAGTTAAGGGGATCCAACTTTGTGGAGGGAAATCCAGTGTGAGAAGCAGATAGTGAGGACCTCTATCATCATGTAGCTATTCTTCAGGCCGCAAAAAAAACTTCCAATGAGGCCCATTCAGGCATTTGGCCAGGTTCCTCATCAGCATTTGTCGACCCACATCTTCAGAGATGCGGTCCTTTGGTTGAGGGCCAGTAGGTGACAGGGGCAACTGATGGTTAAAATGAAGTAGACGGGTAAAGTGCAAAGTGCTGGAATGGAAAAATGGGATGGACAATATTCCAAGTTTCAACAGTGTCTTGGTGCTAAAGGTAGCACCTAAAGTGGCTAGTGATCCTCAGAGGTAGGATATTTTGTGACAAAGAAGTTTACACAAATGATGAAACTTATATTTAAGAACGGGTAAGCGAAACTCGCTAAGCATGAAAATATATTCAAAAGTCCAGATGGAACATACTCCTACAGTGATCAGTGCAAGTATGGGTGGGAAAAACGTGCAAAATGGTTTCCTATTTAGTCCAGTGGAGAAAACCAATAAATTTAAATAAATAAAACCAATATTTAAATAAATAAATCTATGACTATGTGGCACACACCGTATTCACAACGGTTAATACACAGTTGAAGTGATATAAGGTTTTCGGTGCAATGTGACATGAACTGAGTCCAACATAAAGATAAAGTGCGAGTGCTTGGTAACGCAGATCAGTGCAGTGCTGTGTGGGACGATGGATGATCCGTGCGTTCTCCTTCGTGCAGAATAAATGGATGGGTGTCCCCTTACCTTACGGCTGTAAGGTAACAGCGTGTAGTGGAGGTCTCGTTTGGGTCCTTGGTCGGCGTTCCTGGTGTACTGCCCTGGGTCCTACCCTGCCTATAGTATGTGGTCCTGCCTCCTTAGATGTATTCACAGTGGGGGAGCTCGCCAGTAGTATAGGTTTTTAGGGGAGAGATGAAGGAAACCTCATAGTGCAGTATTCCAGTATAACACAATATTTTAATGGTATACAGAAAAGGTACTCACATTTAGCAAACAATACAATGAGCGATGTAAAAACGAGCTGCGGGCTCGTATGACGTCACTTCCGGTGTCACAGTCCCCGACTGTGACACCGGAAGTGACGTCATACGAGCCCGCAGCTCGTTTTTACATCGCTCATTGTATTGTTTGCTAAATGTGAGTACCTTTTCTGTATACCATTAAAATATTGTGTTATACTGGAATACTGCACTATGAGGTTTCCTTCATCTCTCCCCTAAAAACCTATACTACTGGCGAGCTCCCCCACTGTGAATACATCTAAGGAGGCAGGACCGCATACTATAGGCAGGGTAGGACCCAGGGCAGTACACCAGGAACGCCGACCAAGGACCCAAACGAGACCTCCACTACACGCTGTTACCTTACAGCCATAAGGTAAGGGGACACCCATCCATTTATTCTGCACGAAGGAGAACGCACGGATCATCCATCGTCCCACACAGCACTGCACTGATCTGCGTTACCAAGCACTCGCACTTTATCTTTATGTTGGACTCAGTTCATGTCACATTGCACCGAAAACCTTATATCACTTCAACTGTGTATTAACCGTTGTGAATACGGTGTGTGTCATAGATTTATTTATTTAAATATTGGTTTTATTTATTTAAATTTATTGGTTTTCTCCACTGGACTAAATAGGAAACCATTTTGCACGTTTTTCCCACCCATACTTGCACTGATCACTGTAGGAGTATGTTCCATCTGGACCTAAGAGATGGCCATAATGGCTATACACAGGATATTGTTGTATAGACTGCTCGGGTTGAACAGACACGTACAAAAGTATTGTTTTCTGCTCTATTTTCTCTCTTTTTGCTCTGTTTTTTTTGCTGGCCCCCATTGCCTGTTGTTACTATGATGCTAACTTATTAGAACAGCTGGGTTTAGCCCTTAGATCAGGGATATGCAATTAGCGGACTTCCAGTTGTTGCAGAACTACAAGTTCCATGAGGCATAGAAAGACTCTGATTGCCACAAGCATGATACCCAGAGGCAGAGGTATGATGGGACTTGTAGTGTTGCAACAGCTGGAGGTCCGCTAATTGCATATCCCTGCCTTAGATGAAGATAGGACGGAACCCTGAGAGAGGGGGGATTAACACATTCAATGTAGGAAAATATTTCTCATGGTTCATTAAATAGGCTATTTATGTCTATTCTGGATACTTTTGTTATCAGATGGACATCTATGTGCTTTGAAGATAATATGAACTTTTAAGGTATATGTGTGCAGGGCAGCACACCATTATAGGAATTTTTTAAAGTTTGAACACTTTGATTATCACAGTTTTATTGTTTTTGACAGGTAGCACCTGTTTTTGATTGCACATAATTAGAGGTGGGTTGTGGCCCCTGATTTAAAACAGGTGACCACTGACAAATCCCTAAGCTCTGACGAAGTTCCGGTACTCAAGGAATGAAACATGTAAGCTTTTAGCTTTTATGCTGGGACAGGCACCCCCATTTTTTGGCTCCCCCCCCCCCCCCAGCCAACACTATCTAGTCGGCTTGAGAAACTGCACTGGAACCTGATGATATACCATAAATGGACACCACGAATGACCCTAATAAGGATTCATGAGGATCATCAATCGAGAAACAGACACTGTGACTATGGACTACACAATGCTTTGGATCACCCACGGATTGTGATATACTGATACCCTATTATTGGTGTGGAACCACTATAATAACCACAGATTGATAACCATCATCTGGCGATCTATGGCTACTATATACAGATGGACAGATTGAATCTCATCCCACATTGGAGAGATCTCTGTGGGATCAGCATCCAGTAAGTAACCGTGAGAGTGCCTTACATAACTCTATTGATATTAAATGCTTATAGGACATACCTGCATTAGTGGGAGCCTTTGTATATGGCTACAAGGATGGTATCTGTGAGATTGTTCCCATCAGTACAATATACCTGACGAGTTCGGGATTGAAGGGTCTAGTGATCCATACAGTTTATCCAGTGTCTGTTTTCATTCATCTATTCATATGCCATTATCAGAAATAAACAGCGGACAATCTTCTTTCTGTACAGGACGTACTTCATTATCACAAGGAGAACATTTAATTATTTTCTCCCCTTTTTTCTCCTCCCTTTCTTTTGGGATGATTTACTATTTCAGCATGTTGTTTTTCATGACAATTTTATGTCCCTGACTGACTGATAGACCGACTGTGGGAATGACATATGTATTTTCAACTTTTGGTTATAGTGACTGTGTCGTTTCAGAAAGGAATAGTGTGAATCATTTCTGTGGTTACGGAATCACACTGTCCCCTTCAGGAATTATCCAGATCAGATCTCGCCCTAGGTGGCTTGGGGTATCTATAGGTGTATGTAGGGAAGTGGTCTCAAACTGGCGGCCCTTCAGCTGTTGCAAATCTACAAGTCCCATGAGGCATTGCAAGGCTGACAGTTACAAGTATGACTCCCACAGGCAGAGGCATGATGGGATTTATAGTTTTGCAACAGCTGGAGGGCCACCAGTTTGAGACCCCTGATGTAGGGGGTGCCTTATATTGGGGGAGGGAGGGAGTCACCCACTAAGATTTATTTTCTCTTTATGAGAGAAGAATTATTGGACCATCTGATACACAGTTTTTGTGTAATTGGCTGACCACTGAAGAATTATTCCCTGTACTAGGGATTCTTCTTTTGGATCTCTTTAAGGGATTATAGGATATTGTTGGTGGGGCCTTTTGTATTTTTGCTCTTCTATAGCGAATAAAATATATGTAGTTTAACTCTTTAGGGTGTGTGTATATATCTTATTTGTTGTTTTTTTCTAGCCTTTAGTCCATATTTTGTTGATTCCCCCCCCCCCCCCCCCCCCCCATAATATACCCAGTGAGTGCTACTCCTATTCATCATAGGCAGGATTCCCTAGTTGCTCATATATTTTGTATAGCTGTATGAGACCCCAGGTTGTCTGTATGGGGCCCCCATGTCAGGATGTCTGCATGAGGCCCCATGGTTTCTAACAGCAGCCCTGTAGCTGATCTGTAAATTATGTACTAGTCAACTAAACCCAAACCAGCCCAATTGTGCTTTCAGTTTAAAGTAGAATTAAAATAAAAATGCTTCCCTTTACTCCAGTGGTTCGACGCCTATGAGGTTCCTCACTAGCGCTGGCATCTTCTTCCTGACTTCTTCTGGGTACTGGTCTTCAAGTGTCTTGATTGGCCAGCACATGGTCATAAGCAGAAGTGCAGTCATCTCAGCACACAGGCACTGTACTAGAATGTAAACTGAGCTGCATATGCGTAGCTCAATGTACAATTCTACAGAGGATGGCGAACAGGCAGATAGTGCATTTTATTATTATTTTATTACATGTCTCTTCTGCAATAAAGCGCCTGTCACTTTTTAATTTATCTTTTCAGCTTTAGTTCCACTTTAAATTACGCCCTATGTGGAGTTGGACCTATAGCTCTGCAATCAACAATGCTTATGCTTCCTGCTGATTGGGGATTGTTGGCTATGACTTTCTAAAGCAGGGGTCTCCAAACTTTCTAAACAAAGGGCCAGTTTACTGTCCTTCAAACTTTAGGGGGGCTGGATTGTGGCCTGTGGGAGGAGAAAATGTCTTGCCATCAGTGGGATTAAATAATGCCCCATGATTGGTATTAGAGGGAGTAATAGTACCCCATCGTTGGTATCGATAGGATGTATTGTGCCGCATCATTGGTGTCAGTGGGAGGAATAGTGACACATTTTTGGCATCAATGGGAGGAATCGTTCCCCATCATTGGTATTAGTGGGGAGAAATAGAACCCCATTGTTGGTATCAGTAGGGGAATAGTGCCCCTTGGTGTCAGTGAGAGGAATAGTGTCCCATCATTGGTGTCAGTGAGAGGAATAGTGTTCTATTGGTATCAATGGGAGAAATAGTGTCCCATAATTGGTATCAATGGGAGGAATAGAATACCATTATTGCTTTTAGCGGGAGGAATGGTGCCCCATTGTCGGTGTCAGTGTCAGGAACTATACAGTTGGGAGGAATAATGACCCAAGGGCCAGATTAAAGCAAGCAAAGGGCCGCATCTGGCCCCTGGGCCACAGTTTGGAGACCACTGTTCTATAGAAAATAAACTGTTATGCCGTGTACACACGATCAGATTTTCCGACAACAAAACCGTGGATTTTTTTTCGAAGGATGTTGGCTCAAACTTGTCTTGCATACACACGGTCACACAAATGTTGTCAAATTCTGAATGTCAAGAATGTGGTGATGAACAACACGTACGACGGGACTATAAAAAGGAAGTTCAATAGCCAGTGCACCACTAAACATATGTTTGGAATTAGGAATCTTGAGTTGGGTTCTCATCTTCCCCCATTAGATGAGAAGGAAGGTTTCACATTACTTAAGATGCTAAAGTTTTAATGTTAGTTAAAAAAATAAGTCCTTTATATTACAATATTTCTTGATTTTGATATTAATATGAACAATTTGTTTTAAATGAATATAATATACATACTCATATATGTAGTATTAGATTTAGAAAGTTAGGAAACGTATGTTGTATATGATAAAATAGGTTTACACCCTGTTTTTGGTCACTCTTGCGAGAGAGGTGGGAGGAAAGATATGTCTCAGGAAAGCCCACAATTTTCTATAGGACTACAAGTGAATTAAGAACTTTTAACCAAGCCTTTTTAGGAAGGATGGGTCAGATTTTAGGAGAAGGTGGGGGCTGAATTTAGGAGTAAAAAGCTAGTAACAGAGAGTTTTTTCAGACTCTCACTCCACGGGGACAGCTACGCTCACACATCATGCGACATTGCTGCCACATCTTCATATACACACACATCTGATCCAATCTTCATCTTAAGAATATAATACATTATTAATGGCAGTCTATACTTCAATATTGTTCTTCTAATATTTTGCTATTTTTATTATTAAATAAATTTTTGAGTTTTTACACGAGAACTGAACAGACTTTCTTGGAACTTTCCTCATCAATGTGAATTTTGGAAATATCGCTATTATTACCATAAAAATGAGAATCTTACAAAGACTTTACAAACCTTTGAAGTACTTACTTTGAATGCATCTTGCAGATTTCAACTGAAAGTTTAAAAGTTTGGAAACAGAAACTATGAACACAATTTGTATTCTCTATCGCTAGAGGATTTGCCTTTGAGGTGGAGATTAGAGGTGTAGGCATGCACTTTATTCGTGTTGCTCTGATGACACATCAAACAATCACCTTGCACTTCTCAGTACTTGTATTCCATCACTGTGTCCCTTTTGGTACATTAAAGTGACCATATGGCTTCTTTTATGTAAAGAAGGGTATTAATGAACAAAGTATAATTTTTCTCATATACCCCAAAATCACATCAACGGAAATAAAATCTAGTTGACAAACTTTTGGACAAAACTTTATTGACAAAATAATAAAATATATACAAACTTTCAATACACAGTCAATCTTTTTTTTTTTTTTAAATGTTCGATTTCCTCCCTTTCTCCTCCTGTACCTGTCTCATTTCCTCCCCTCTATTCATCTATTGGCAGGTGTCAATTGTTTTTGTGATGTACTGAATGTATAATATACTGCTGGTATCATTGGGGTTAACTGCTGTGGTGTATATTCCATACCATATGACCTGTTAGGGTTCCTGTAGTGGGGTATTTAACCACTTGACATCCGCGCTATGGCCGAATGACGGCCACAGCGCGGATCTGAATTCATATGACAGCCTCCCCTGATGTAAGGGGTGCTCTGAGAACCCTGATTTACCTTAGTGTACTCACTCAAAAGCAGGAGAGAGAAGGGGGGAGACTACAGTCACAGACAGGGATGGATGGTGAGCTCACTCACCCCTTGACAGTCAGCACCTCTCATCCAGATTTATCTGAGGCTGCTGATCTTCAAATTTCCAGCCCCCACTTTTTTTTTCTGAGGCACAGCCCTGGGGATTGGAGTGTGGGCAGACACAGAGGCGGAGGGGCGAGAGGAAGAGGTGCAGATCAAGCCCTCTCTCCTCTCCCATCTGTGTGTGTGTTTGGGGGGGGTTGTTAGTGTTGGCTTTGGGTAGTATGAAAGAGAGTGTAACAGACACTCTCAGCTTAGACAACTGCAGCCAGTAACCCTGCTGGGAAGCTATAGTCCAGTCTGAATAATGTGTCCGGGTTTCAGGCAGTCTGAAACCTGGACGCATGTTTCCAAACCAAACTGTCTGGATGAATCCCAGACAGGTGGCAACCCTAGTAGAGACAGAACTCAGTTGATTACCTTAGATCTGTGTTACGTAATCTTTTGTCAATTGGGGAATGTAAATGTTGCTTATTAATGGGAAACCTGGTCCTGGAACAATGCACACAACAGTCTTGATGAAATTAACACCAGAAGCCCCTCCCTCACATCAGAGTCCCTCTATTACAACTGCCCATCACATCATGGTCCTCCCTTTACATCAGAGACCCCCTATAAATGAGAGCCCCCCATCACATAAGAGTCCCTATATGACAAAGTTCACCTCTTCTAGAGTCCTCATCACATCAGAATCCCCCCAACCACACTGCCCCCAATCAAAGAGTCCACCAAGCACACATTCATCCATCACAAAGCCCTACCTTTTGGTTCCAGTAGCGCAGCAGAGGGTGGGGCGGTAAAGTTCTGTCCCATATCCTGAGTGCTGTGGGGCGGGACTGCATGCTGCCTGCCCTGGATCAGCATCATGTGTTGCCATGGTGTGGGCAGGCCGACCACCAACACCATAGCAACAAATTAAGTGATTGGTCATGGTCATTGGTTGTTAAGGTGCTGGAGGCTGGATGACCTACATGCACCATGGCAACAGTTTCCCCATGCTTGCAACATCCAGGAGGAGTGCAAATGGCACCCTGGTTGAGAAACACTGCTCTAGACTCTACTTTCCCAACCTTTCTAACACAAAGGATCCCTTAAAATAACTTTTGGGTCTCAGAGAACCCCTGCCAATATTTACTATATCAACATCTCACGGTTCATTAGTGTGGTGGTTAGTGGCAAGAATGCTTATTACATTGATGGTCATGGGGAAGAATGACCCCCCTACAGATCTTTAAAAAGATCATTGGTGTCAGTGGTTACATATCCTAGAGCAGTGATGGCGAACCTTGGCACCCCAGATGTTTTGGAACTACATTTCCCATGATGCTCATGCACTCTGCAGTGTAGTTGAGCATCAAGGGAAATGTAGTTCCAAAACATCTGGGGTGCCAAGGTTCGCCATCACTGTACTAGAGGAAGAAGTGGCTCCTTGCTCAAGGAACCCTTAGCAAACATTGGAGGAACCCTAGTTGAAAAAGGCTGCCTTATATGATCTGTGAAGGGTTTTAGTCCGGTAAACTTGTCAAACCTGCTCTCCAACTCTGAGATTGACTCATCTCTTTCATGTAAGACCTTTCCAAAATACTGTAAATTTGTACTTTTTACTTTTTCTTCAGCTGTATATCTTGAAATGAAAATTGTGCAATGTGATTGAGTAAATCCTTTATTTTTCTCAATAACCAAATGGCTGTCATACTTTCTAAGACAGGAGAAAGGACTGGTGGGAGAGTGTAGGGAAGCTAAGTATAAGTAGCACAGTAGGTTGGCTTTAAAGGTATGAAATGGTACGGTATAAAATAACAGTCCACACAATTAAAAACAAAAAAAATAAAATAATAGAAAAACTGGAAAAAAATATAGTTAAAGTGGAAGTATGGGAATCCATTTTTTCCCATAATCATATTTACCTAGGTGGATGCAGCATCGGTCCGATGCTGCATCTGTCCCCCGGCATCTCTGCACTGAAAACCGAGCCATCGAACAGCGCCAATGGCTCAGTTCTCTCAGCTCCCCGAGACAAGAGCTGATGACTGTCAATAAGCATCTCTCCTGCTCTGCTCCTCCATGCTCACATGAGCGCTGAGCTGTGGAGGGGCCGGGAGCGACCGTCTCAGCGGCTCGCTGAGAGGCTGAGACGGCCATCAGTCCAGGCACCTGGTGGATCCAGACTTCCGAATTTTGGGATGACGCAGTGCCTGGACTAATCTTGGTGACGTCAGCAGAGAGCGGACTTCAGTCCCCTCTGCTGAAAACGGGTCACAGGAGTGCAAAACAAATTACACTCCTGTGACCCTTAGGAGAAGCCCAGTCAAACAGGTTTTTAATTGTGTGGACTGTTATTTTTTACCATACCAGGCTGGACTTCTTCTTTAACACTTGCTTCTCCTTTTTGCCTATCATGCCAATCTCTGCTGTAATGAAGGAAAGTTACCACCTGAAGAATGTTGAGAATCTGACACTTCTAGTAGTGTTAGAGGTCTAGTCCCCACTACATCCAATGGTTTAATTCACTGACCTCTACTGTGTCCAGTAGCAATTTTGGGGCCAGCACAAGCAACCACAGGCTTAAACATTTTGCTCTACTAGCTGTATGCTGGTTCTAGGTATGTGATCCAAATAATAGCCAGTCATTCAGCACGTGCTGATAGTGATTGGCATTGGCTGCCTTCGAATTTCTCTCAGCACAGGTTTCCTTCAAGTTTCCTTGCTTTGCATGTTCATACTGAACATGCCAAGTGTGATCTGTTCATGGGATGATTTCCTAATTAGACCTTTCAGAGGTTATGGATTTGTTGCTGCTATGCTTTTTTGCTGAGGACAATATTGATTAAACTTTCAAAGTGAAGTGGGTTTCCTGAGGATCTCTAATGTACGTGCCAGCTGAGGCAGAGTGGTGAATGAATCAGCTGCAGAGTTAGATCGTTACAAAATAAACATTGACTGTAAACATAGAATTATACATTAACAACCCCCTATAGGGACTTTACCGATGGGCATGATCACACTCTTTAATGATAACAACATAGTGCCTCCAACATGGCTGACCACTGGACTTGTTGGAGGTGTGTTGTTCTATGTTTAAAGTGCAAAAGAATTGCATTATAGTCATGTCCAGTGGTTGGTCATGTAGAAGGTATAGTTTTCTATGTATAAATTGTAATAGAATTATATTATGATCATGTCTAGTGGTAAGTCATGTTGGAGGTGTAATGTTCTATGTACAGTATAGCCTATAGTCATGTCGGAGGTATAGTTTTCTATGTATATAATGTAATAGAATTGTATTTTGGTCATGTCCAGTAGCTGGTCATGTTGGAAGTGTGGTGTTCTATGTATGGAGAATATAATTGTATTATGATCATGTCCAGTGGTTGGTCATGTTGGGTTTGTAGCATTCTATGTATAGAGTGTAATAGAATTGTATTATGATCATGTCCAGTGGTCAGCCATGTTGGAGGTGTAGTGTAATAGAATTGCATCATGATTATGTCCGGTAGTCAGTCATGTAGGGGGTGTGTTGTTCTATGTATAGAATTGCATCATAATTATGTCTAGTTGTTAGTCATGTTGGAGGTGTAGTATTCTATGTATACAGTGTAATAGATTTGTATTACATAGTTACATAGTTATACAGTTGGTAAGGCTGAAAAAAAGACACAAGTCCATCAAGTCCAACCTGTTGTGTGTGCTTTTATGTTAATATTACATTGTATATCCCTGTATGTTGTGGTCGTTTAGGTGCCTATCTAATAGTTTTTTTAAATTACCGATGATCCCCGCTGAAACCACTGCTTGTGGAAGAGAATTCCACATCCTTACCACTCTTATGCCCTGTAGACACAAGCGTCAGAAAAATCTTGGATGTTTTTCAGACGGAATTTCACTCAAGCTTGGCTTGCATACACACGGTCACACAAAAGTTCTCGGAACTTTCGACCATCAAGAACGTGGTGACGTACAACATTACAATGTGCCGAGAAAATGAAGTTCAATGCTTCCGAGCATGCGTCGAATTGTTTCCGAGCATGCTTGAAATTTTGTGTGTTGGAATTGGTACAGACGATTAGAGGTCGACCGATATGGGATTTTCTATGGCCGATGCTGATGATGATATTTAGAAATTGGGGCAGCCGATGGCCGATATATGATGCCGATTTTTGCGGCCGTTTTTTTAGGCAGATTTTTTTCTTTTTTTTTTCGTCATTTCATAAAATCTAACAGTACAGTGGTGTGAAAAAGTGTTTGCCCCCTTCCTCATTTCCTGTTCCTTTGCATGTTTGTCACACTTAAGTGTTTCGGAACATCAAACCAATTTAAACAATAGTCAAGGACAACACAAGTAAACACAAAATGCAATTTGTAAATGAAGGTGTTTATTATTAAAGGTGAAAAAAAATCCAAACCATCATGGCCCTGTGTGAAAAAGTGATTGCCCCCCTTGTTAAAACATACTATAACTGTGGTTGTCGACACCTGAGTTCAATTTCTCTAGCCACACCCAGGCCTGATTATTGCCACACCTGTTCACAATCAAGGCATCACTTAAATAGGAGCTGCTTGACACAGTAAGGTCCACCAGAAGATCCTTAAAAGCTACACATCATGCCGAGACCCAAAGAAATTCAGGAACAATTGAGAAAGAAAGTAATTGAGATCTATCAGTCTGGAAAGGGTTATAAAGCCATTTCCAAAGCTTTGGGAATCCAGCGAACCACAGTGAGAGCCATTATCCACAAATGGCGAAGACATGGAACAGTGGTGAACCTTCCCAGGAGTGGCCGGCCGCCCAAAATTACCCCAAGAGCGCAGCGACGACTCATCCAAGAGGTCACAAAAGACCCCACAACAACGTCCAAGGAACTGCAGGCCTCACTTGCCTCAGTTAAGGTCAGCGTTCATGCCTCCACCATCAGGAAAAGACTGGGCAAAAATGGCCTGCATGGCAGAGTTCCAAGGAGAAAACCACTGCTGAGCAAAAAGAACATCAAAGCTTGTCTCAATTTCTCCACAACACATCTTGATGATCCCCAAGACTTTTGGGACAACATTCTGTGGACCGATGAGACAAAAGTGGAACTCTTTGGAAGGTGTGTGTCCAAGTATATCTGGCGTAGAAGGAACACTGCATTTCAGAAAAAGAACATTATACCAACAGTAAAATATGGTGGTGGTAGTGTGATGGTCTGGGGCTGTTTTGCTGCTTCAGGACCTGGAAGACTTGCCGTGATAAAAGGAACTATGAATTCTGCTGTCTACCAAGAGATCCTGAAGGAGAATGTCCGACCATCTGTTCGTGTACTCAAGCTGAAACGAACTTGGGTTCTGCAGCAGGACAATGATCCTAAACACACCAGCAAGTCCACCACCGAATGGCTGAAGAAAAACAAAATGAAGACTTTGGAGTGGCCTAGCCAAAGTCCTGACCTGAATCCTATTAAGATGTTGTGGTATGACCTTAAAAAGGCCGTTCATGCTCGAAAACCCTCTAATGTAACTGAATTAGGACAATTCTGCAAAGATGAGTGGGCCAAAATTCCTCCAGGACGCTGTAAAAGCCTCATTGCACGTTATCGCAAACGCTTGGTTGTAGTTGTTGCTGCTAAGAGTGACCCAACCAGTTATTAGGTTTAGGGGGCAATCACTTTTTCACACAGGGCCATGATGGTTTGGATTTTTTTTCACCTTTAATAATAAACACCTTCATTTACAAATTGCATTTTGTGTTTACTTGTGTTGTCCTTGACTATTGTTTAAATTGGTTTGATGTTCCGAAACACTTAAGTGTGACAAACATGCAAAGGAACAGGAAATGAGGAAGGGGGCAAACACTTTTTCACACCACTGTATATTAGAGGAGGGGGGGGGGAGAGAGGTGGCTGTGGAGGAGGGGGGTACAGAGAGGTGACTGTGGAGGAGGGTCATCCTCATCCATTTTCTCAAAGCCTCAGCCAGGTTTCACTTTAAAAGGACATTAAATAAAGTCTGCAGGGGGGCACAGTAGCACACACTTTTTGTGACTTACCCTCCATACATGCTGGTATCTATCTGCATGCACCTGGTAGGGCTAGGTGCATGCAGATAGACGCTGATGAGCTGACCAGCCAATCACATAACAAGTGAGATAGAAGCATCCAGCAGGCTCCACTTTGCAGGGAAGGAAGTAGGGCTGCAACGGATCAAAAAACTCACGGATCGGATCGTTCCTTGGATCAGAGTCATGGATCGGATCAATTTTCGGATCAGCAAAAAAAAAAAAGACAAATAAACATAAGTTTAGGAGACGGGACCCCCCCCATTCCACGGCAGAGACAGGGACCCCCGCTCAAATGGAACAGACTTCTAAAAGTCCAACTATAGAAACCAAAAGTGATAGAAATGCTGCAATTGATAGTGAAAGCAGCAAAACCCTTTGTCCTATTAGTACTCCAAAGCAGAGGTGTGCAGAGAAGATATAAACATCAAATCCCCCTGTGATGGAATCCACATGCTCCTCTAAAATGCTACACCTTCACCGATCCACCTCACGAGAGCCCCTTAGTGCTTCTGGTTAGTGCTGCTTACCAGAGGTTTTATTACACAGCACCTTTAAGATGCCTTTTCCGCTTGCTTTTATCACTCAGTTGTGGTGGGCACTTCAATACTCCATAACAGGTACAAGGCATTGAAGGTACAATGATGCGATAAAAATTACATGTAAAAATACAAGGGATGTCCCGGGATACAAGGGAAGTCCCGGGATGACGCCAATCGTGTCGCGCTGATGGGTCGCGACACGATTGGCATCATCCCGGCGGTCTGTTTGGAGGAACTTTGATCGGTGGTGAGCTTGGCGCAAATCAGTGATATGCTGATTATGTTTTTATGCTTGTAATAAGCTGAATTTTATTGGGGGGGGGGGGGGGGGAGATAGTGTTTATACCTTTTTATTCAAATAAACAATGTGCCAAGCATTCCCTTGTATTTTTACATGTAATTTTTAATCGCATCATTGTGCCTTCAATGCCTTGTACCTTTTATGGAGTATTTAAGTGCCCACCACAACTGAGTGATAAAAGCAAGTGGATAGGATTAGATACTAGTAGTTAGTTACTAGTTAGGTTAGGTAATAGGTAGGTAGTGGTACCTGCATAAAAGAAGTTTTCTGAATGAGGGCACTCAGGGCAGGCAAGGCATCCAGCGTGACTCCCCTTGAATCCATTCACTTGGGCTAACACGCTGAACAACCTGCGGCTGGGGGTGACGTCAGCTCGCCGGCGCCGGGTGTACCAAAATGGCCACCCGCTCCGGAGCTAAGCCGAAGCCGCGGCCTTTTCTGAGGCCGTGGCCGCGGACCGCTACGGGGATCGCATGGGGTGCCTTCAGGTTTCTTCAGGGGTGGCCTTGGCAAAATACCTAGAAATTGCCCAAAAATGTATTACAAGTCAGCGAGTGGATCAAGCCTGCCTATTAGTTACACAAAGCCCCAGGTTTTCATTGTGTACCTCTACAACCTTCTAGCTGCCAGTGTGCTAAAAAACAATGCCATCAGATAACAAGGAGGATGTAGAGCACCTGCACGGCATCCTTGTTTGTCCCTTCCCCTCTCCTTTATCACTAGGGTCACATTAGCTGAGTGAGGGAGAGAAACCGAGGGAGAAGAGACACATTGAAACACTAATCCGTACCAGCGTACATAGATGTATTTGTTTTGGAAGGATAAATCACTGCTACTGTTGGGTGTCCAACCAGGGCCGGCCCAAGACATTGTGCTGCCAACCAGGGCCAGCCCAAGACATTGTGCTGCCAACCAGGACCAGCCCAAGACATTGTGCTGCCTGGGCCCAAGAATGAAATGCTGCCCCCTCCAAAAAAAAAAATCACGCCCACCAAAAGGCCCCCACATCCATTATTTTATATCATGACAATTAAAGCTAAAATTAAATGTTTTAGGAAGTCAGATTTACATGCAACAGTGGTGGTGATGGGGGTTCCGTCCAATATAGCTGTGGTGGTAAGGGGGGTTCAGACAGAGGCAGATGTGGTGGTGGGGGATAGGATCAATGGCACTGGCACTTGTCACTTGTCAGCGGATGAACCTTGTCACTTGCCACGTCACTTGTCAGCAGATGCGTGTCACTTGCCACGTCACTTGTCAGCGGATGAACCTTGTCACTTGCCACGTCACTTGTCAGCAGATGCCTGTCACTTGCCACGTCACTTGTCAACGGATGCGCGTCACTTGCCACGTCACTTGTTAGCGGATGCAGCTTGTCACTTGCCACGTCACTTGTCAGCGGATGCAGCGTGTCACTTGCCACGTCACTTGTCAATGGATGAAGCTTGTCACTTGCCACGTCAGAGAGAATTACAACTGACAAGCAAAAAGACTGAAAATCCCTGGTTTCTATCTAGAAAATCATAATGAACTGGACAGCTGCTAACATTGAACTAACAAGGTCAGGCCACACAGTGCAAAAAATCAATTATATTGTGTTTCAATAACCACTAGCTTTTTTGCTTTTCAGAAGTAATGAATGTGCCTACTACTATGCTAACAAGCAGAACTTAAAGCTGAACCCCAGATATGATCTTTATTGCATACTTACATTGGACCAACGTTATGAAGTATGGTGCTTTATTTTTATTTATTTTTTTTATTATACTTTCATAGCTGGATGCAGCATCAGTCTAATGCTTTCTAAATTCCACCTTCCCCATTATTACTGTTGCAGAAATAAAAAGCATTTTTTTTAAGGCAGGGCTTACCTCCAAGAGAAGAGAAAAAAAAACACAGTAGAAGTGCAGTAAAACTTTGGTTTGAGAGCGTTTTGCAAGACAAGCAACATAAATTTTGACTTGATATACAAGCAATGTCTTGATATACAAGTAGTGTCATGTCACAACTGAGTATGAAAAAGGGGAGGAGAGGTGGCTCTGTGAGTAACAATTTATTACTGGCTCTGTGAGTAATAATTTGTACCTGGCTCTGTGAGTAATAATTTGCACCTGGCTCTGTGAGTAATAATTTGTACCTGGCTCTGTGAGTAATAATTTGCACCTGGCTCTGTGAGTAATAATTTGTACCTGGCTCTGTGAGTAAAAGTTTGTGCTGAAACCCCAAATTACCAACCGCCTAGACCCCCCGCTCCTGCGCCACAAATGCCTCAAACCCCCAGACCCCCCCCCCCCCCCACGTGGGCTGCTCAATCTAAAAAAATGCCCAGACCTTTTTTGGGGCCCAGTCCGGGCCTGCACACCCCCATATCTGGTTGTTATACACAAATCCATTGCACACCTCCCAAGTCAAACTGATCAATTGCACACCCCCATAGTGGATGATAAATTGGTCAATTGCACACCCCCATACCTGGTTATACACGGATCCATTGCACACCTCCCAAGTCAAACTCATTAATTGCACACACCCCATAGCTGGTTTTAAACTGATCAATGGCACACCTCCCGAGTCAAAATGCATTCACAAGCCTATATCTGGTTATAAATGAATGAATTGCACACCCCCATAGCTGATTATAAGCAAATTAATTGCACGCCCCCATAACGTGTTATAAACTGGTTAATTGCACACCTCCATAGCTGGTTATAAACTGATCTATCGGACACCTCCCAAGGTAAACTGATTAATTGCACGCCCCCATAACTTGTTATAAACTGGTTAATTGCACACTTCCATAGCTGATTATAAACTGATCTATCGGACAACTCCCAAGTTAAACTGATTAATTGCACAACCCCATAGCTGGTTAATGGTTATAAGCAAATTGCACACCCACAGCTTGTTATCCATTGGGCATTTGCACACCGCCATAGCTGGTTATTAACTGGCCAATTGCAAGTCAAAATGATTAATTGCACACCCCCCATATCTGGTTATAAACAAATTCATTGCACACCCCCACAGCTTGTTATAAACTGGTCATTTAAAGGTGGAAATGGGGTAGATCAGTATTTCGACTTGATTTGTGACTTGACCAAAATAAAATGACTTGACATGACTTGCTTGACTTCTAGCAGGGACTCGACTTGACTTGCTTGCTTTTCGCCACAGTAACTTGGACTTGCTTGAGACTTGAAGGTTAAGACTTGAGACTTGCTTGTGACTTGCACATGTGTGACTTACTCCCATGTCTGGTGGGAGGTGACGCAGCCATCATTTCTGGCTGATGGCATCACGTCCACCCCATCGTGCGTTCCACTATCATCAGGAAGTAGAAGTACACACCGGTGCTTTACTGGCCCGATTGCTCCCCATAAAATAAACAGCAGAACGGGCTGGCTGGCAGGCGTTTGCCGCCCCTCTAAAGGGCCGGCCCTGTGTCCAATGCATGTGAATGTTGCTACATTATGCAAAACTATTGTTTTCGATTTTGAAACTTCAGAATGGGGTGCCTTGAGATTGTGCAGAATTTTAAAGGGTGCCTTGATTGAAAAAAGGTTGAGAAACCCTGGTGTAGTGTTCTATGTATAGAGTGTAATGGATATGTATTATGATCATGTCTCTGCAGTTGGTCTAGTTGGATGCATTTTAGGTCTCTAAAACAGCATAGCAGAGAGTATCAAAATTACTTTAGGATCAAAGTTATTTACGAAAGGCAAATCCACTTTGCACTACAAGTGCAAACTACAAGTACAAAGTGCACTTGAAATTGCAATGAAAGTGCACTTGGAAGTGCAGTCACTGTAGCTCCGAGGTGGACATGCAAGGAAAATAAAAAACAGCATATTAGCTTGCACACGATTGGATAATAAAATCAGCAGAGCTTCCCCTTATTTCAGATCTACCCCTCAGATTTACAGCGACTGCACTTCCAAGTGCACTTTCAGTGCAGTTTCAAGTGCACTTGTAGTGCAAAGTGGATTTGCCTTTAGTACCGTATTTATCGGCGTATAACACGCACTTTTTTCCCCTTAAAATCAGGGGGAAATCGTGGGTGCGTGTTATACGCCGATCCCCCGCTGATTTTTGAGAAGGGAGCGAGTGGAGCCGATATACCGAAAGCCGCGTGTATTTTCGGCTAGTCTCGGCTCCTCTCACAGTCCCGCCCACCTCCACTGATTGCGAGAGGAGCCGAGCGCCGACAACATAAAGAAATGGAGGTGGGCGGGACTGCGAGAGGAGCCGAGACTAGCCGAAAATACACGCGGCTTTCGGTATGTTGTCGGCGCTCGTCCTCTCCACTCGGCGTCAATTTTAAATCAGCAGTGCTGCAACTAGACGAGAAACATTGCAAAGGCACTGGGCAAGGCTGCACTGGGCAAGGCTGCACTGGGCAAGGCTACAATGATGGACAAGGCTGCAGATGGACACTGGACAAGGCTGCAATGATGGGCATTTAAATGTAAGTTTTTTTTCCTTAAACTTCCCTCCTAAACTTGGGGTGCATGTTATACGCCGGCGCGTGTTATACGCCGATAAATACGATAAATAACCCCCAATGTAATGTAAAAATGTGAAGTTTTCCAAATGTGTATATTATATGAGTATTTGTATATGAGCTGCACGTTTCTGGCTAAAATGAGAATCACAATTTTTTTTGCTTAGAATAAAGCTCACGATTCTTGCGACGTAACGTCATCTTTCACATTATACAAAATATTGGGCTAACTTTACTGTTTTTTTTTTTTTCAATTCATTGAAGTGTATTTTTTCCCCAAAAATGCATTTGAAAGACCGCCGTGTAAATACAGTGTGACAAAATATTGCAACAACTACCATTTTATTCTCTAGGGCAGTGGTCATCAACCCTGTCCTCAGGGCCCATTAACAGGCCAGGTTTGCAAGATAACTGAAATACATTACAGGTGATATCATTTGCTGCTCAGTGATAGCAGCATTCTAGTCTGCATCTCCCCAGATGGAGGACAGGGTTGATGACCACTGCTCTAGGGTCTCTGCTAAAAAATATATATACAGTGGAACCTCGGATTACAAGCATAATCAGTTCCAGGAGAATGCTCGTAATCCAAAGTACTCGCATATCAAAGCGAGTTTCCCCATTGAAGTCAATGGAAATGAAAATAATTAGTTCAGCATTGACTTCAATGGCATGCAATACCACATGCGGCTAGAGTCGAGGGGGGGGGGGGCGCCGGAGAGCCTCGGAAACGTCAGAAAAGGTCCGAGAACATCTCGGCTGACCTCGGCAAACCTCGACAAACCTCGGAAAGACTTTGTTCCTGAGATTTGCTGAGGTCAGCAGAGCTGTCCTCGGGTTTTTCCGTGCATTTCCGAATGGCGCTGTTCTGCTCCAGCACCCCCCCCCACCTCAGGCCAAACGCGGTACTGCACACCGCTTTGGCCTGAATCGTGCTGGTTTGGGAGACAACACTCGCAAACCGAGTTACGATTTTTAAAAATACAGTGCTCGTATTGCGAAACGCTCGTTAACCGCGTTACTCGCAATCCGAGGTTCCACTGTATAATGTTTGCGGGTTCTAAGTAATTTTCTAGCAGGAAATACTGATTTTAACTTGTAAGTAATGAATGTCTTTGGATGGACTTTATCCATCACACTCCATTTAAACGGAGATTCACCATTTCTGTGGACGTTACTTGTCACCTAGTTTGACACAGCCACATTACATCCCTGTGGATGATTTTTTTCTTGTCGCGCTTTATATTTACCCATTTTTCTGGACAATCTCCGTTTGCACTGCATATATATTTTTTATATATTTTGATATTTTTTTCTATATATATATATTGTATTGCATTTTTGCATAGATATATACTTGTTTGCACATTCTGTTTACACTTTGGATCACCGACGCAGTCCTTTCTTTTAATACTATTGCTTATTTATTACACCATTTTGCACAGATTCACTCTGATTAGGATTTGAACACCAGCGTGTTTATTTGCTGCATCTAAATATCATCCCATGTTTTAGCACATTTATTTATTTATTTATTTATTTTGCTGTTTCTAGCACAATATTATTCATTTTAGCAAGATTTCCACACTCAGATATAATTTTATTTAGAGGATTTTATTGTTTATATCTATCCACAGATATATATTTTACTTTTAGAGAATCTATTGCTTATATTTATCTGGAGCGCAACACCATATATTGATTTTTTTACACATTTTATAGGGTGGGGTTTGCACCCCTGTCGGTGGTTTCTTTATTTACTTAATTTTAATATTTACATATCCACTATTTTATCGATTCCTGGGTACACCACTATAGTAGCGCGGGAATACCTACTTACCTGAATGTCAGAAAAAGGTTTGGTCTTTAACCGCTTCCCGACCGCCTCCTGTAGATATACGTCAACAGAATGGCACGGGCAGGCAAAAGCACGTACCTGTACGTCCCCTTTAATTTGCCTGCCCGTGGGGGTGCGACCCGGTCGGGATCTCCGTGACCACGGCCGCGGGACCAGCGGACCGATCGCCGCTGGTATCCCGCGATCGGGTTACGGAGCTGAAGAACGGGGAGAGGTCAGTGATCGGCGGTTCCCTGTCATCGGGAACGCCGATCAATGACGTCAGACGTACAGCCACGCCCCCCTACTGTAAAAAAAAACACAACACGTCACACTGACTCCTCCCCGCCCCCTAGTGGTTAACACCCTAACTACAACTGTCATTTACATAGGAATCAGTGCTATTTAAATAGCACTGATTTCTGTATAAATGACAAATGTCCCAAAAATGTGTCAAAAATGTCCGATGTGTCCGCCATAATGTCGCAGTCACAATAAAAATTGCTGATCGCCGCCATTACTAGTAAAAAAAAAAATATTAATAAAAATGCTATAAAACTATCCCCTATTTTGTAAACGCTATAACTTTTGCGCAAACTAATCAATAATCGCTAATTGCGATTTTTTTTACCAAAAATATGTAGAAGAATACGTATCGGCCTAAACTGAGGAAAAAAAATGTTTTTTTATATATTTTTTGGGGATATTTATTATAGCAAAAAGTAAAAAATATTGCATTTTTTTCAAAATTGTCGCTCTATTTTTGTTTATAGCGCAAAAAATAAAAACCGCAGGGCGATCAAATACCACCAAAAGAAAGCTCTATTTGTGGGAAAAAAAGGACGCCAATTTTGTTTTGGAGCCACGTCGCATGACCGCGCAATTGTTAGTTAAAGCGACGCAGTGCCGAATTGCAAAAAGGGGCCTGGTCCTTTGGCTGCCAATTGGTCCGGGGCTGAAGTGGTTAAGTGGTTAAACTGACCTCATTTACAGACCGAAGTTCATTCCTTTGATCTAAAAGATGTGAGAGATACAGTGTTTCTCTTCTCTATCTCCCAGCACTGAGGAATGTTGATAAACATTGCCGGCTTTTTTTTTTTTTTTGACAGCTTTGAGCGGCTCTGCACTTGTCACATAGAATGGAGGAAATGTCGGGTTAAGAGTGTGAGGGGGGTTGAATCGAGATTGTGATCTTTTAATGATTAATCGTGAAGCTCTAGTGTACAGAGGATAGTAAAGTTGTATTTTGATTGATATGATGTGACTCCAGTGATGAGGTGTAATGCCCTGTGTCTGTATAATAGAATTGCATTGTGATCATGTCTGCCATTGAGGTTATGTTGGTGATAGATTGCTCTTTTTATAGATTGTAAGAGGGTAATTTCTGTTTCCCTTGTCAATGATTAAAGAGGTAATGTGCGAAAAGGAGTGCTCAACATATAATCCAATATCATCCAATTGCCTGCGTAGTGCTCTCTAGAGCCAGCTCCTGCAGATTGTTGAGACCCATGGCTAAACAAACACGGTTTATGAAAAGGACTGGCTTCTTTTTTGGGATGTGAACAAAACTACATTTCATAAAATAAACATTTGATGCTAAAACTTATCTAAAACCAAAATTAAAATGTAATATATGCCAGCTTACCTGTGGTGGTTGCCTCAACTTTTTCCCCCTGTATTTTTGCTTGCTAATTCTGTGTAAAGCATACATTATTTCACAAAAGTGAGTACACCCCTCACATTTTTTTCTATCTTTTCATGTGACAACACTGAAGAAATGACACTTTGCTACAATGTAAAGTAGTGAGTGTACAGCTTGTATAACAGTGTAAACTTGCTGTCCCCTCAAAATAACTCAACACACAGCCATTAATGACTAAACCACTGGCAACAAAAGTGAGTACACCCCTAAGTGAAAATGTCCAAATTGGGCCCAAAGTGTCAATATTTTGTGTGGCCACCATTATTTTCCAGAACTGCCTTAACCCTCTTGGGCATGGAGTTCACCAGAGCTTCACAGGTTGCCACTGGAGTCCTCCTCCACTCCTCCATGATGACATCACGGAGCTGGTGGATGTTAGAGACCTTGCGCTCTTCCACCTTCTGTTCGAGGATGACCCACAGATGCTCAATAGGGTTTAGGTCTGGAGACATGCTTGGCCAGTCCATCACCTTTACCCTCGGCTTCTATATCAAGGCAGTGGTCATCTTGGAGGTGTGCTTGGGGTCCTCATCATGTTGGAATACTGCCCTGCGACCCAGTCTCTGAAGGGAAGGAATCATGCTCTGCTTAAGTATGTCACAGTACATGTTGGCATTCATGGTTCAAAGATACACTTGCCTTTGTACTCCTCATCTGGTTGCCGCCACACATGCTTGACACCAGGGCCACTGTTAGAAATCATGGGGCCCCATACAGCCTACCTGACTGGGCCCCTCTTGATCCCGCCCACAACCCACCCTGGCTTCGCCCACAACCCTGCCCCTCGCTCCGTCCCTGCCTCCACGCTGTCACGGGGAGGGGGGGGTGGTTTATCTGGGGGACTGGTGGCAGGAGCTGGAACATGTAACATTTACAGCGCCCCACCAATCATAACTGCATCTGAATGGGAGAGATGTCAGTGTTTTGACATCTGTGCCCGTTCAGTTTGTGTCTGCATACACCACAGACTTGTGTCCATTTACAGCAGGTTACCTCTGATCTGACACATTTAGGTCTGGAAAAATAGAAAAGGATGTTCTTTTCCATTTTTTTTTTCCATCTGAATGGACACGGAGGAAGTCAATTAATACCTGTAAACCTACATGGAGCTTTCAATCAGGTCTGCATGAAAAAGGATGTAATTGCAAAGCTTGGGTGAAAGGTTATCAAAGGGAAGTGGTTTGGGGGTGGTAGAAATGCAGCTTGGCTGTGTGTTTTTACTGTCCCTACCCATCACATGTGTAAAGTAGCATCTCATTGTGTGCTCCTGGTCATTTATGATGATCAGAGCACAGCAAGTGCTGTATGGCTCTGTCAGTGTAACATGACTGTGTGGTGCTGACTTTGTTATGGCTGTGCTCTGTGTTATAGTCTGTAACACACAGTACAGCCATATATCAGCACCACACAGCCATGTTACACTGACAGAGCCATACCAGCACTTGCTGTTATCTGATCATCATAATGACCAGGAGCACACAATGAGAGTCTGGGGACTGCACATTCTACAATAGCCTGTGTGACCTGTCAATGTGTGTGTGCAGGGGACTGCTTGCCTGTGCACCACTGCCGCTGTCCAGATTATTCCTGCTGCTCTGTTTGTCTCAGCCACCTCAGTTATAAGTCTCTCCCTCAGTCTGCAGCACTTACTGAGAGAAGGGAGCCGTATAACAGTAATATCCATCCGCCAGAGAGGCATATAGTGAGAAGGCAGAACTTTAGTTTGTGCAGGTATACTGAGAGCAACATGCAGCTTGGCATTGTATCCCTGCACCCGAAAATGGAAAAAAAGTCCCTCTTCTGCTTTCACCTCCTGGGCCCCTCTGGTAACCTGATGGGGCCCAGGAAATTAATATATATTCCTTATATACCTTAGTAATCAAGTGGGTGTGGGTTAATATAGTTATTTAGCTATTTTTTTAATTTTATTTTTTTTAGCTAGGAGTTAAAAGCTGCTCGGGCCCCCCCTGCTGGCTGGGCCCGGTACAACAGGGCTGGTTGTACAGCCCTATCAGCGGCCCTGCTTGACACCATCTGAACCAAATAAGTTTATCTTGGTCTCATCAGGCCACAGGACATCTTTAGAAGAGGCTTCCTTCTGGGATGACAGCCATGCAGACCAATTTAATGCAGTTTGCGGTGTATGGTCTGAGCACTGACAGGCTGACCCCCCCACCCCTTCAACCTCTGCAGCAATGCTGGCAGCACTTACGTCTATTTCCCAAAGACAACCTCTGGATATGACGCTGAGCACGTGCACTCAACTTCTTTGGTCGACCATGGCGAGGCCTGTCCTGAGTGAAACCACTATAAGATCTTGGCCACCATGCTGCAGCTCAGCTTCAGGGTCTTGGCAATCTTCTTATAGCCTAGACCATCTTTATGTAGAGCAACAATTCTTTTTTTCAGATCCTCAGAGAGTTCGTGCCATGAGGTGCCATGTTGAAGTTCCAGTGAGAGAGTGAGAACGATAACACCAAATTTAACACACCTGCTCCCCATTCACACCTGAGACCTTGTAACACTAACGAGTCACATTGGGCCCAATTTTGACATTTTCACGTAGGGGTGTACTCACTTTTGTTGCCAGCGGTTTAGACATTAATGGATGTGTGTTGAGTTATTTTGAGGGGGACAGAAAATTTACACTGTTATACAAGCTGTACACTCACTACTTTACATTGTAGCAAAGTGTAATTTCTTCAGCGTTGTCACATGAAAAGATATAATAAAATATTTACAAAAATGTGAGGGGTGTACTCACTTTTGTGAGATACTGTACTTCCTTTCTCTATGTTCATTCATTTACTGTATCTATCTATGTGGCAGCCATGGTCATTACCCAGGTTGAACTACAAATACGTTGCCTTTGTTCAACTCCATTAAGTGGGGGGGGGGGGGGTTACTTTACAAATGAAGATTTGCTTTCTGTGCAGCTCACAGGAAGTGACAAGGACATTTCTGGCAGGATTGACAGCTATTTTGGGCCTCATTCATTTAGCTTGCCCTTAGAAGGGAAGCCGGGAGCAGCACAAGGACTATGCATTGTTGGGACTACTCTCACCCCCTCCTTTGGAGTTTTGGACTTGGTGACACCCTTCCCTTAACCAGTTCCCTACCGCCGTATTGTAAAATGACGGCGGCAGGAACCGTTCCTCCCTCTGGGTGGGAGTCATATGACAGCCTCAGCTTCCCGGCATTGTGGAGAGCGATGTCCACTGGTCACCCGCGATGTTCGCCAGGCACCCGCGATTGCTCATCACAGAGCAGGGACGTGGATCTGTGTGTGTAAACACACAGATCTACGTCCTGTCAGGGGAGAGGAGAACAGATCGTATGTTCCTTGTACAAAGGAACACCGATCGGTCCCCTCCCCTCATCAGTCCCCTCCCCCCACAGTTAGAATCACTCCCTAGGACACACATTTAACCCCTGCAGCGCCCCCTAGTGTTAACCCATTCCCTGCCAGTCACATTTATACAGTAATCAATGCATTTTTTATAGCACTGCTCACTTTATAAATGTGAATGGTACCAAAATAGTGTCAAAAGTGTCCGTTCTGTCCGCCGCAATGTCAGTCCCGATAAAAAATCGCAGATCGCCGCCATTAGTAGTAAAAAAAAATAGAGTATAGAATACTGAGGAAAATTTTTTCTTTTTTTTTTTTAATTGGATATTTCTTATAGCAAAAAGTAATAAATATTGTGGTTTTTTTTTTTTCAAAACTGTCGCTCTTTTTCTGTTCATAGCGCAAAATAAAAAATGCAGAGGTGATTAATTACCACCAAAAGAAAGCTCTATTTGTGGGGAAAAAAACGATCAAAATGTTATTTGGGTACAACGTCGCATGACCGCGCAATTGTCATTCAAAGTGTGACAGCACTGAAATCTGAAAATTGGCCTAGGCAGGAAGGGGGGTGAAAATGCCCTGTATTTAAGTGGTTAAAGAGGTTGTAAACCTCCGAAAAAAAAACAAAAAACCTGCAAGATAAAGGCATACTAGCTCATTATGAAATACTTACCTCAGCATGATGCCCTGAATCAGCATCCCCCATAGGAAGCTGCTGACTGTGGGGGCACTCGATAGGAGGGAGGGGCCAGGAGCAGCAAAGAGGGACCCGAGAAGAGGAGGATCTTGGCTGCTCTGTGCAAAACCAACTGCACAGAGGAGGTAAGTATAACATGTTTGTTATTTAAAAAAATTAGACTTTACAATCACTTTAAGGTTTTGCTTTCTACAAGTTTAGTAGACATGGTTTGGTGGGCACCATTTCAGTGTTTGTCTAAGGCAACAGGAGAGATTGGTTCACCCTATTGGCTCTGCATGGCACATTCTCACCTGTCCCCGCTTGCCACTTAATGCCCTCTAAATTCCCATAACCTCTTTCACGGACAAATAACACAATTCAAAGTCCGCAGTTTTTAGTTGCTATGCAAAGCAGATCCTGTATTGTGAATATGACAGCCTTGACATTGCTGGCAGGAGGTGACAGCATGGAGTACATAACGCATTTCGCAAACACGGCTTCACACAGTGAGACGGGAGAACGTCTTGACACAGACTGTCGCTCTGCCGCCCCACGGCTTAACAAGCTTTCATGATTGTGAGACAGCTTTATGTAAAGCAGTGAGCATGAGATATGAGGAAGGAAGCAGGCGTTGCAACTGAAAAACCAAGCTGCTTAGTATACTGTATGTGCTTTACAGAGCATTAATAAAATTAATTAGACAAAATTAGAGGCACATCAATTAGAAATCAGGTTGCGGTGACGAAGTGCAATAACCAGTAGCCAATAGCTTTCGTCTCGTACTTGCTTCAGAGCATGCGTCGTTTTTGGTCCATCGGAACAGCATACAGATGAGCGGTTTTCCCGATAGGAATTGGTTCCGTCGGAAAAATTTAGAACATGTTCTTTTTCTAGGTCCGTCAGAATTTTCGACGTAAAAAGTCAGATGGGGCCCACACACGATCGGAATATACGATGAAAAGCTCCCATCTGACTTTTTCTGTTGGAAATTCCGCTCGTGTGTACACGGCATTAGGGTATCTCCCAGTGGTGGCTGGTGCTCCAAATTTTGGGGGGGGGGGGGCGCAAACAAACTGAAAAATACTGAACCCCCCCATCAATTGCAGCCTCACTGTGCCCATCAAATGCAGCCATTGTGCCCAACAAATGCCGCCATTGTGCCCATCAAATGCCGCCACTGTGCCCATCAAATGCAGCCACTTGTGCCCATCATATGCAGCCACTTGTGCCCATCAAATGCAGCCACCTGTGCCCATCATATGCAGCCACCTGTGCCCATCATATGCAGCCACATGTGCCCATCATATGCAGCCACATGTGCCCATCGTATGCAGCCACCTGTGCCCATCGTATGCAGCCACCTGTGTCCATCGTATGCAGCCACCTGTGCCCATCGTATGCAGCCACCTGTGCCCATCGTATGCAGCCACCTGTGCCCATCGTATGCAGCCACCTGTGCCCATCATATGCAGCCACCTGTGCCCCCGCGCGTGGCTCTGGCGGCACCGAACACCCCCGCGCGTGGCTCTGGCGGCACCGAACACCCCCGCGCGTGGCTCTGGCGGCACCGAACACCCCCGCGCGTGGCTCTGGCAGAGGGGACTTACCGCAGCAGCTTGTCTTCTCCGCTCCTCTTCCTAAGCGCCAGGCATCCAATAGGGTGGCCTGGCGCATTGGTCAATCAGGAAACAGGTCTGCTGCCCTGCCTCCTAATTGGCGGGAAGGAAAGTTAGTGTGAAAATAGCAAAAATGTATTTTCTATTGTCACACAATTGGGTAGGATCAGGGCGTTCTCTCTGCGCCACCAGCCCACCCTATTTTGAAGCCTATTAGAGCCTCTGGCTCTAATCGGGTGCTTCAAAAAGTACCACCCCCTCCCACCCCCACCATAGGAATCCATGCGTCCCGCGCCCTGAAAGGGGCCGGGCGCACTGGTGTCTCCACTTTGGATGAAGTAGTAAAGTAGCCTTTGAACAGCAGCACTGTCAATTTTGGGAAAGGGTTATGGTGGACTAGCAGATTTAGACTTGACTAACAAGTTGAAGACAAATTTCTGCTATTTTTTAAGGAGCTTCAGCCACCGTTTTCTTTCCTTTTGGGATAAGGCTGGGTTTACACTGCTCTGACATGAAAGTCGCACGACTTTGCCAGACTTTGAAGCAACTTCAGGGAATGTCTGGGTAATCTTCCTGTAATGTCAGATCCAAATCACATCAATTAAGATGAGGATCAAACTTGGATGTGACTTCCATTAAATTCTATGGGCTTAAATCAGACAGAAGTTAGACCAAAGTAGTGTAGTCGGATCGACCCAAGTTGGACCAGTTAAGATGGCTCTCATAGGGAAACATAAATTTTTACACGCCATGCGACTTGTGCTCTTAAAGTTGGAGAGCATGTCACACCAGTGTGAACTGGGCCTAAAGGTTATGCATATTTACATAAATTAATAAAAGCTGACCATAGTAAGCACCCCTGTCAGTGATAAATGGTTTGTCTCAAGCCTTTAACTGCCACTTTTTTTAAACATCGTGGTCTGTTAATGGAAGTTGGGGAAAAAAACTGGAAAAAAGAAAGAAAAGAAAAGAAAAGAAAGTGCAGCCACTTTGAATTCATAGAAAGGATGAATTGGTTGCTTTTGGGTTTAATACTGCTTTAAAGTGTTACTGTGCCCAGGACCCTGCATTCACTCTATCTGGTCACCCACAGTACACAGAACACGGAAATGCAATAGTTTTAGTAAATATAAACTGCTAAATACCTTTTCTCATCAGCAGTTATAGCAGTCTTGTGACCTCTATCAGTGTCTGGTTAAAGCTTGTAGGAGGAGATTTCATACTGCACTGGCTGTCCTATCAGGATGCAGGACCCTTGACTCTCTGTCTGGACAGTGCTAATTGGCCCTGTGCTGATCACATGCACTCTCCCAAGAAGAAAAAAAAAAACTCTCTAGCAATACACACCAAACTGAGCATGTGCAGACTGACTCCACTTAAGCCTCGTACACACATTTAGATTTTCGGACCAAACGTCCGTTTTTTTGTGGCATGCTAGTCTCATGTCGAAAGTGAAGAGGTTACTCACAATACGAACATTTTCATATGACAGAATACAACGTCAGAAGTGACGTCATGTGTTGAATAGTTTTGTATATATTCTTTCTTTTTTAAGCATGCGTCTGTCTTGCTCTTACGATTTTTTTCGTACAAAAACCGTACTAATGAAATGAAAATCGAAAGTTGAGTTCACATCCGACAAAAATGTTATAGTCTATAGTCCAGCTTTTGTCTGACAAAAAAGCAAAATCGGCCGTCGAAAGCACCGTACTAACGATCCAAAAATCTCATCGTACAATTTTTGTGTACGGGCCTTAATTCTGTCTTATCCGGAGATGTTTTGGGGACAATGCAAGAAGGGGAGGATCATAGCAGACAGGATCAAACAGCCTTTTTACACAATGCGCAGGATTAACCCCTTAGGTTCCACAGTGAGTATAACACGCATGCTTTACTTCATATACAGGTTGATTTTACTGTTGTAGGCTTAGTAACACTTTAAGATATACATACCGTATTTATCGGCGTATAACACGCGCCGGCGTATAACACGCACCCCAAGTTTAGGAGGGAATTTAAAAGGAAAAATCTTTTAAGTAGAGAAGTTTAAGGAAAAAACTTACATTTAAATGCCCATTAATGCAGCCTTGTCAGTCATTTGCAGCATTCCATTGCAGCCTTGTCTGTCATTTGCAGCCTTCCATAGCAGCCTTGTCAGTCATTTGCAGCCTTCCATTGCAGCCTTGTCAGTGTCTTTTCGTTTTAAAAATGGCGCAGACGAGATACAAAAAGCCGACGAGGACAGCCGAGAGCGGTCGAAAATAGCCAAGAGAGGTCGAAGATCGCTGAGAGCGGTCGAAGATAGACGAGAACGGCCGAGGATAGACGAGAACGGCTGAAAATATCCGAAAGCCGCCAGGAACAGCAGAAGAGGTTAGAAACGACGGGGGATCAGCGTATAACACGCACCCCCGATTTTCACATGATTTTAAGGGGGAAAAAGTGCGTGTTATACGCCGATAAATACGGTAGTTACACACAAAATGGAAGAGGGGTTTGGGACTTTATATGAGACTCATATGTACACTCATACATATATGCCTCCATCCCTAGTGGTATGGAATGAAAGAGAGATTGAGACTTTGAATGAGGCATATTATTGGATAATAAATACTTGTTAAACATATGTTTATTTGTTCCTTCTACAATAGTGATTGTACAAGTCTATGACAGTAAGTAAATGCATAATTACTAATTTTAATTATGACATAAATGACATGACACATAGCATAACATGGTGTGGAAGAATAATTCTGTCATGGAGATTATTCTTCCACACCATGTTATGCTATGTGTCATGTCATTTATGTCATAATTAAAATTAGTAATTATGCATTTACTTACTGTCATAGACTTGTACAATCACTATTGTAGAAGGAACAAATAAATATATGTTTAACAATTATTCATTATCCAATAATATGCCTCATTCAAAGTCCCAATCTCTCTTTCATTCCATACATAGTTACATAGTTACATAGTAGGTGAGGTTGAGAAAAGACACACAAGTCCATCAAGTCCAACCTATGTGTGTGATTATTATATGTCAGCATTACATTGTATATCCCTGTATATTGTGGTCGTTCGGCTGCTTATCTAATAATTTTTTGAAACTATCAATGCCCCCCACTGAAACCACCGCCTGTGGAAGGGAATTCCACATCCTTGCCGCTCTTGCAGTGAAGAACCCTCTACGCATTTACTTTTCTTCTAATTTAAATGAGTGGCCACGTGTCTTGTTAAACTCTGTGACAGACTCACCCGGGCCAGAGGCTTTTGGAGGGGACTGAATGCTAGCCTACCGACTATGGGCCCTGGCATTTGAGGGAGCTACAAGCAATTAGGAAGATATTCTGTTATGTAATGCAAAAGGACATTATTAAGGAGGCCATGATGGTCTCTGCCAGCTTGGGACTTAGTGGACAGATGTGTGTGAAAGGAATGCTGACTAATGAGATCTGGAAAGCCCGGGTCTTTCACCCAATAGTTTATTATGCTCATTAACACACCTTTGTCTCCTAGCAAACTATTGGGGGATGTGTTTCTACTTATGTGTATTGTAAGTTGTGAGTTAGGAGACGGCAAGGCATTTCTCTGAGTCACCAAGTCTGGGTAAATAATTAGTAAACTAGCTCATGTTAATTAGGTTTCTGGTTTGTATTGTCATCCTGCTGTATATATATATTTGTGTGTCCTCTCAAATAAATGAGTTCATGTTGAGCAACCAAACCGGTATTGTCTTGTTTATGGTTGTCGGCGGTTGGGATATCTGATATCTATATTCAGACTGGGAGGAAGCGGTATATCAAGAAAGCACTCAAGCGGAGTGTGGGACGTTTTATCACAAACTCCCTTCCGCAAAAAGGTTTTATCATTATTGTGGGGTCACCAGTACGATATTTGTCAATTTAAACCATATCCCCTCTCAAGCGTCTCTTCTCCAGAGAGAATATGTTCAGTGCTCGCAACCTTTCTTCATAACTAATGTCCTCCATTCCTTTTTATTAGCTTTGTTGCTGTTCTTTGTACTCTATCCATTTCCAGTACATCCTTCCTGAGGACTGGTGCACAGAACTGGACAGCATACTCCAGGTGAGGCCGGACCAAAGTTTGTAGAGTGGGAGAATTATCCCTGGAGTTAATCCCCTTTTTAATGCATGCCGATATTCTGTTTTCTTTGTTAGCAGCAGCTTGGCATTGCATGCCATTGCTGAGCCTATCATCTACTAGGACCCCAGGTCATTTTCTATCCTAGAACCCCCCCCAGAGGTTCACCCCCAGGTGAGTAGATTGCATTCATATTTTTGCAACCCAAATGCATTATTTTACATTTTACTACATTAAACCTCATTTGCCATGTAGTTGCCCACCCCATTAATTTGTTCAGATCTTCTTGCAAGGTTTCCACATCCTGCGGATAAGTTATTGCCCTGCTTAAATTAGTGTTGTCCGCAAATACAGAGATTGAGCTGTTTACCCCATCCTCCAGGTCGTTTATGAACAAATTAAACAGGATTGGTTCCAGCACAGAACCCTGGGGGACCCCACTTCCCACCCCTGACCATTCTGAGTATTCCCCATTTATCACCACACTCTGAACTCGCCCTTGTAGCCAGTTTACAATCCACTTACTCACCCTATGGTCCATGCCAACGGACCTTACTTTGTACAGTAAACGTTTATGGGGAACTGTGTCAAATGCTTTTACAAAAATCCAGATACACCACGTCTACGGGCCTTCCTTTAGATGGCAGCTCACCTCCTCATAGAAGGTTAATAGATTGGTTTGGCAACAACGATTCTTTATGAATCCATTCTGATTACTGCTAATGATACAGTTTTTATTACTAAAATCTTGTATATAGTCCCTTATCATCCCCTCCGAGAGCTTGCATACTATTGATGTTAGGTTAACTGGTCTGTAATTCCCAGGGGTGTATACATTGGCTTTTCTCCAATCAGCTGGTACCATTCCAGTCAGTAGACTGTCAGTAAAAATTAGGAACAATGGTCTGGCAATTACTGGACTGAGTTCCCTAAGTACCCTCGGGTGCAAGCCATCTGCTCCTGGTGATTTATTAATGTTAAGTTTCCCAAGTATATTTCTAATTCTGTCCTCTGTTAGCCATGAGGGTGCTTCCTGTGATGTGTCATGATGACAAACACTGCCGTTTTGGTTACAGCCCGCTGGATGTCCCACCGAATCCACCCACTGGCCATCCTACCAAGTCCTTCAGTGCACCCACTTTTATTTTAATACACTTACAACCCAATATATCCTCCATCCCATGTCCTCTTCCTCCTCCATTCCCATATCCTTCATCCCATGTCCTCCTCCATTCCATGTGCTCCTCTTCCAGTCCCTTCTCCCCCATCCCATGTTCTCCTCCTCCATCCCATATCCTCTTCCTTCTCCGGTCCCATCTCCTCCATCCCATGTCCTCTTCCTTCTCTAGTCCCATCTCCTCCATCCCATGTCCTCTTCCTTCTCCAGTCCCATCTCCTCCATCCCATGTCCTCTTCCTTCTCCAGCCCCATCTCCTCCATCCCATGTCCTCTTCCTTCTCCAGTTCCATCTCCTCTATCCCATGTCCTCTTCCTCCTCCACTCCCATATCCTACATCCCATGTCTTCCTCCTTCTCCATCCCATGTGCTCCTCTCCAAGTTCCTTTTCCCCATCTCATGTCCTCTTCCTCCTCCAGTTCCATCTCCTCCATCCCACATCATCCTCCTTTTGCAGTCCCATCTTTGACCATCCCATGTCCTCCTCTTCCTCCATTCTAGGTCCTCCTTCTCCATCCCATGTCATCCTTCTCCAGTCTCATCTCCCCTCTATGTCGGCCCTCTCTTGCAGAATTCTACTTCTGTAGTCCTTCTATCCCTTCTGTGCCCTCAGTACAGCCTAGATCCACTCCAGTATGTAGAGAAGAGGAGTGTGAAGGGTGTGACAGTGGCAGAATGACCAGGAAGTGATGTTGGGTAGATAAGGATCTGAGTGATGTCTGTCAGCTGAATATATGAAGTGGTCTGGGGGTGATGCAAGCTGGGGGTGTAGGGGGGTGAGATGTGGTCAGATAGTGATGTTTATCATTCTACTTGCTTTACCTATTATATCGATATTGAAGACGGGCCTATGTTTTATTTTGTTTTAAAATGTACTAAGCAATGGATATTCTGTATATTTATGTTTTGCTTTTCTATTTCACTAAAAGCATTTGTAAATGAAAATTTATATGAACAATTCTCAAAAACTTGATGAATGTTGTTCGAAAGTGCTTCAAAATTGAATTTGCTTTTAACATTCAATTTTGAAACAAATGGACTTCAAACCAAAACCACATTCACTGAGTGAAACTCATTCAATGCAAAAAAAATATTCTGCCTCACTCCTTCGATTTTTTTCCTCCATTTTCTCATTACTGAAAGATTTTGTCTCATCACCTGTCAAAAACAAATATCAGTATGACCCCATTAATGATTAGAATTTTTTTTAATTTTTCTTAAAAAAGGAATAACTACAGACAAAATTTTAATAGCATATGGCCGTGCCCTCTGAGTCCTCATGTACAATTCCAGATGAATGGTATTGCGATGTATGTGATCATAGGCAAGCCCACGGGGTGTGCAGGGTGTGGCTGGGCACACCCTGCACACCCCGTATGGTGCCGATTCCCCCTGCTGCCCGACTTCTACCATGCCCCCCCCCCTAAAAAGTGCTTCCGACTTCTCTCCTCTCCCGCCAGCTGCTGTGGGGGATGTTTAACCACTTGCCAACCAGCCACCGTTATACGTGATGTAGATGTACGTCGACTCCTTTTAAGGAGCCGTAGCAGGCGTGCGGCCGGCGGCCGTGATGTCCACTGGCCACCTGCGATTGTGGGAACGAGGGCCAGAACGGGGATCTGTCAATGTAAACAGACAGATCCCATTCTGGCAGGGGAGTTAGAGAGAGATCTGCTGTTCCTAGTGATTAGGAACAGCGATCTTTCTCCTCCTCCAGTCAGTCCAGCCCCCATACAGTTAGAAACACACACCAGGGAACACACTTAACCCCTTGATCGCCCCCTGGTGTCAACCCCTTCCCTGCCAGTGGCATTTATACAGTGTCTGCCCCAATGTCGCAGTTTATTACTAGTAAAAAATAAATAAAAAATGCCATAAATATATCCCCTATTTTGTAGACGCTATAACTTTTGCCCAAACCAATCAATATACGCTTATTGCAATTTTTTTTAACAAAAATATGTAGAATGCATATTGACCTAAACTGATGAAGAAATTATTTTTTTCCCCTTAATTTTGGGATATTTATTATAGCAAATTTAAAATATTGTTTTCTTTTTTTGTTTTCTTTTTTTCAAAATTGTCGCTCTTTTTTTGTTTATAGAGCAAAAAAAAAATGCAGAGGTGATCAAATAGAACCAAAAGAAAGCTCTATTTGTGGGAAATAAAGGACGTCAATTTTGTTTGGGTACAGCGTCGCACGATCGCGCAATTGTCAATTGACCACCTAAGATCTATAGCCAAATGACGGCCGAATGATGGCGCGGCGGGCTCTGTGATCAGCGAGTCTGTGAGACTCGCTGGATCACAGATCCGAGTAAGGGGTCGATCCCGACCCTTACCACGTGATCAGCTGTCAGCCAATGACAGCTGATCATGTGATATCAACAGAGCCGGTAATCGGCTATTTTTCCTCCTCTCGCTGACAGCGTGAGGAGAAAAAAAAGGGGGACATTAGTCCCGATCACTGCGATGTGCCCCGGGTCCACGGTGCCCACCTGTGCCCTCTACAAATGCCGCCTACCAGTGCCCACCAGCTCCACCTGTCAGTGCCATCTGCCAGTGCCCACAGTGCCATCTGCCAGTGCCCACAGTGCCATCTGTCAGTGCCCACAATAAGTGCCTGAACAGTGCTGCACATCAGTGTCACCTACCAGTGCCCATCGGTGTCAACTACCAGTGCCCATCGGTGTCAACTACCAGTGCCCATCAGTGCCATCTATCAGTGCCATCTATCAGTGCCCATCCGTGCCACCCATCCGTGTCACCCATCATTAAATGTAGCTGTATATTTCTTGCTACTGTCAAAACCATCCCCCAAAGAACAATCCAATATAAATTCTCAAGCTCCTGACGATTGCAGTAAGCGATACCATATGCGTATATTATTTGATCTTAGTACCCATAGTACAGTCCAGAAACAGTAGTGCGCATTTTGCTTTTTATTTTTTTTTTATATCCTACCTAAAACACACTGACACTAACTGACACTCATACTAATTTATAAAAAAAAAAAAATCCTGTCCAAAAAATACTGACCCTGACCTTTGATCCTGGCCCAAACACTAACCCTTACACTGACCTAGATCAAAGTTTGATCAAGGTATTTTTTGTATTTTATTTTTTTATTGTTATTATTAATATTTATTATTATTATTATTATTATTAGTATTTTTTTTTTTTACACACACTTTTTTTTTTCTCTCTGCAAGGAGAGAAAGAGAATAGGGAGGGAGAAAACACAGGGGCAGCTTTACAGTGATTGATCACTATGATAGGCAAGAAAATTTTTGGACATGAAAAATTTACTTTATAGGCACACCCATACAACTTATTGAAAATATAATATCTTTTATTTAAACTAGGGCTGTGAAAATTAAAGATTAATTCCTCGATCAATCTTTAATTTTTTTGATCGATTAAAGTTATCTTGATCTGTACTCGCCTCTCCGCCGGCTTTTGGGCCGTCAGGGAGTTCCGTCGGAGATCCGGTGACATCACGGACATCAAAGTCACCGGACTCCTCCCCCTTCCCCGAGTGCCTCCATCTGCTAACGAAGGGAAAGGGGGAGGAGTTCGGTGACGTTGAAGTTCTGATTGAACGTAACGCGTATGGGGGAGGAGCTACGCAGGACGCCACCCGCTGCTGCCCTACGGAACTAACACGATTGTTGGCTTTACATGCTGTGTTTTTATCATCTTTATGTGAGTAGTTTGTGTTTGAACACAAAAATTAAATCTTATACATAAGCGGTGAGCACTTAGATCTTTTCTTGATCTTTTCTTGATCTTTTTCATGATCTGGGGTCCCCTCGGCACAGTCAGTCCTCTGGGACACGTGACAGGTCCCAGATGACTGCGCAGCGTATCACAGCGTGCGGCACTGCTCGCGCATGCGCATCGGGTGCCCGGCTGTGAAGCCACAGCCGGGTGCCCACAGTAAGAATGCCGGCGCCGCCCTGCGGAGCGGGGGAGGGGGGGGCTTTGATCCCCTGCATCGCTGGACCCTGGGACAGGTAAGTGTCTGATTCTTAAAAGTTAGCAGCTGCAGTATTTGTAGGTGCTGACTTTGATTTTTTTTTTTTTAATGGGCACCCCACTTTAACCACTTAAGCCCCGGACCAATTTGCAGCCAAAGGACCAGGCCCCTTTTTGCGATTCGGCACTGCGTTGCTTAACTGACAATTGCGCGGTCGTGCAACGTGGCTCCCAAACAAAATTGGCGTCCTTTTTTTCCCACAAATAGAGCTTTCTTTTGGTGGTATTTGATCGCTCCTGCAGTTTTTATTTTTTGCACTATAAACAAATAAAGAGCAACAATTTTGACAAAAACGCATTATTTTTTACTTTTTGCTATAATAAATATCCCCCAAAAAATATTTTTTTTCCCTCAGTTTAGGCCGACACGTATTCTTCGACATATTTTTGGTAGGAAAATCGCAATAAGTGTTTATTGATTAGTTTGCACAAAAGTTATAGCGTCTACAAAATAGGGGATAGTTTTATGGCATTTTTATTAATAACATTTTTTTTACTAGTAATGGCGGCGATCAGTAAATTTTATCATGACTGCGACATTATTGCGGACCCTTTGGACAATTTTGACACATTTTTGGGACCATTGGCATTAATACAGCGATCAATGCTATAAAATTGCACTGATTACTGTAAAAAATTTCACTGGCAGTGAAGGGGTTAACCACTAGGGGGAGGGGGAGGAGTTAAGTGTGTCCTAGAGAGTGATTCTAACCGTCTGGGGGATGGGCTGGCAGTGACACGACACTGATCGCTGCTCCCGATGACAGGGAGCAGACGATCAGTGTCCTGTCACTAGGCAGAACGGGGAGATGCTGTGTTTACATTGGCATCTCCCCGTTCTTCGGCTCTGTGACATGTTTATCGAGTCCACGGGTCCCGCGTGCACGGTCACGGAGCTTGCGGCAGGCTAAAATTCAAAGTAACGTACAGGTAAGTTACTTTGCCCAACCATGCCATTCTGCTGACGTATATCTACAGGAGGCGATTGGCAAGCGGTTAACCAAATACTCTAAAAAGCATCATTATTACCTATAGGACAACTCATATAAAACAAATGACAGGTGAATGCATGTGTAAATGCGCGTGCATGTATGCACAAACATGCACATCCACACTCCACTGGCCCACCCCTAAATATATACTCTGATTCTGTACTTGCCATATATGCTGCATAAATCTCCCTCCACTGAGTCTGGCTGCATCCATTTTAACTGTGGGCAGCTGAAGCTGCTGCCTGTTCACTTCCTGGATTTACACAGACACACGGAGGGACACCTCCAGCTCTGCAGCCCTGCAGCTCTCGTTGGCCCTCTTATGACTCACCCCCCCCTCCCTTCCTGGCAAACTCTCACGAGAGTGAGAGAGGGAGCTGTACATAATGTCATAAGCCTAGGCTAATGATCAGACAAGAAACAGGAAGTGGGCTGTATAATGTATTTACTGGTAGAAAAAAAGTTTTACTATCCAAAGTTAAAACAACAAGGGCAGAAGATTTAATAGATGGAAAGATGAAAATATTACTGAAGGTCCGCTTTAAAAATACTTCTACCTACATTCGATTTTTCTATCAGGAGCTGGTAGTTTTGGCGTGTAATTATACGCGTTTATAAGTGTATGGCTTTTAGAAGCATATCTAGAAGCCAATATTCTATTGGCGAGAATATGTATTTATTCTGACCACTGGAATTTAATTACACACATTTATGCACATAAATTAAATCTATAAGCCCCTCTCTGGGTGCAGGCTTGGGGGATTATCTCGCTCTCTTGTATACAAACATAAAGCCACAGTGGGCATGAATACATTGGCTGAAATGGAGCTGCATTCAAAGCCAGAAAAAAAAATGTCTCTAAAAGCAGCATTTTATCTGCCCATGTGCACGAATCCTAAATGTAATTTCAAATGTAATTTTCAATAGCTTTCATTAGCCTTTTTTTACTACCGCTGCTGAAAGTCTTATAATGTAGCAGTAATGGGGCAGAAACAAATGTGGCTGCAGGGAAAACAGCAGCTTGACCCCTGATGACTGGATGAATAGGGCTCGTCACTCCATATATGCTTCTCAGCCTTCTAGCAAAAACAATTAAGTGAAAAAAAAATGTAAAAACTGTGTAGAAAATATAAATATAAAAAAATACACTAACTGCCCTTCCCTTCACAATGAAGTTTTTATATGTCATTTTTGGTGCCTCTCACCTGCATTGCTACCCCCGTATCCCTCGATTTCTCTACAGCCACCTGTACTTCTTTCATATTTGAATTTATGATCTTGAATTTGCATATAAGAGATTGTAATCTTTCTATCTTTATTATCAAAGCAGACATTTTGCTTCTATTTTTATATGCGTTATCCTCTCTTTGTATTTTCAATAAAATCATATTGAACTAAAAAATACATTGCTTCCTGGCAGCCGTATAGTGAAATGACAGATAGGCGGACGCGCGCCCATTCTGGGCGCCCGGCGATAAGTGGGGCGTTGTGTACCTCCGACACAGCTCATCACCAATCACGGTAAAGAGCCTATGACGTAGGCTCTTTACCATGTGATCAGCTGTGGCAAATCACAGTGAAATGACAGATAGGCGAAAGCATGCTCGTTCTGGGCGATCAGTGGTGCGTTGTGTACCTCGGACACAGCTCATCACTAATCACGGTAAAGAGCCTATGACGTAGGCTCTTTACCATGTGATCAGCTGTGTCAAATCACAGCTGATCGCAGAGTAAACAGGTTATGCCAGTTACAATACTGACAGCCTGTGAGGAGAGGAGAGCCGGTAAGCATCCTCAGTGGGGACATCTGAACTGACAATCAGGGCACTGAGCATCAGTGCCCTTCTGATCAGTGCAGCCCCATCAGTGCCCACCAGTGCTGCCAATCAGTGCCTACTAGTGCTGCCAATTAATGCCTATCAGTGATGCCTGTTAATGTCCATCAGTGCCTCCTTACCAGTGCCATCTCTCAGTGCCCACCAGTGCTGCCAATCAGTGCCCACTAGTGCTGCCAATGCACTGATCATTAGTGCCCTGATGATCAGTGCTCAACAGTGCTGCCAATCAGTGCCCACTAGTGCTGCCAATTAATTCCTATCAGTGATGCCTGTTATAGTCTATCAGTGCCCATCAGTGCCGCCTATCATTGCCCATCAATGCCACCTACCCATTCCGCTCATCAGTGCCCATAAGTGCTGCCTATCAGTGTCGCCCTATCAGTGCCACCTATCAGTGCATATTAGTGCTCATCAGTCCTGAATATTAGAACCACCTCATTAGTGCCCATCAGTGCCGCCTCATCAGTGCCCGGTAGTGCAGCCTCATCAACGCACATCAGTGAAGGAGAAAAAGAATGAAGAAAAAATTTTTTTCCCCAAAATGTTTGGTATTTTATCATTTGTTTAACAAAAAAGAAAAAAAATCCAGTGCTGATTAAATACCACCAAAAGAAAGCTCTATCTGTCTCAAAAAAATTATCAAAATTTAGTTGGGGTACAGTATTGCATGACCGTGCAATTGCCATTCAAAGTGCGACAGCAATGAAAGCTGAAAATTGGCCTGGGCAGGTACGGGGTGAAAGTGTCTTGTAGGCAAGTGGTTAAGCACAATGATTTTTAAAATCACCCAACCTATAAGCTCAACGAGTACATAGATGACAATTCTGCCAGGCATATTGGTATGCATGCTGGAGTGAGAGGAATAATTCTATGACCATTAGTCATAGTTCATTTGAAGCATGTGAGCTTTAGAGGCTTTCACAGCGCAGTCTATGTACAATTTTGGTTTAAGGTATTGCATTTTGAGATGCTTGGTTTTAAAGCTTGACATATCAATTTATTTGACTCAGACTAAATTTTTTTTTTTAATAAAAACTTTGGTATTAATAATGTTTGTATGCACTAAAGTTCTTTTTACTGGATTTATTTATTGGAAATATAGACAAGTGTACAAATACTGTGCTACATTTGCATTTTTTTAATTCTACATATCCTCTGCTAACAAAACATTTATATAACACTGAGTTTAAGTAATTTTAACATGTGTGAAAAATTAAAAATATGGTTAAAGAGGAGCTCTGGTCTCCCCCCAGAAAAAATAAAAGTCAGCAGCTACAAATACTGTAGCTGCTGACTTTAATTATAATGACACTTACCGGTCCAAGGATCCAACATCGTCCTCCCCAGAGCTGATTCTTTAATCGGTTTTGGGTCCAGGCACCGGCAGTGTGGCTTCATAGCCGCTTTCCCACTGTGCTTTGTGATTGGTCTCGCAGCCTTCCGAGACCTGTGATGTACCACAGAAGCCTGCGGGATGGAGGGGGGGGAGGTGATCTTCCACTCGGATTACAGTGGTGATCCGACTGGAAGTGGGAGCGGGTACCTGTCAAAACCAGGTACCTGCTCCCCCCCAAAAAGTGTCAAATGTAGCAGGGGAGGGGGGGGGGATGTAAATAAGTGAAACTCCCCCTTTTGTGTGAAGTTCTACTTTAAGATGAACTCCAGACACAAATTATTTAAATTAAATATTTTCCTCCATGGTCATGTAACACTGGGCAATGTTAATGAAGGGCAAAACCTTATTTCACAAAATGGCATTGTCAGTTATTCTTGCCTAACTATGACTGGACTACAAATTGCCAGGAGTAGTCTGGGAAATGTAGTCTTGAAGAAGGATTCTAAATAAATACATTTGTGGACTGCAACTACAAGGTCCATAAGCACCTGGAAACAGGAGGGACCATATGAAAGTACAAGTCTGGAAAGGAACAGTGTGTGTGTGTGTGGGGGGGGGGGGCTGCCAGCCAGGAAGGAGAGAGAGAGCTGTGCTGTGCCAAGCCGTGTCAAGCTGAACAGTGCCGAGCGGTGCTGTGCCAAGCTGTACAATGCCAGAGAGAGAGAGTTGCTGTGCTGGACGCAGGAACCAGGAGGCTTAGGGGTTTATTGGGGCCCCCTGCTATACAGATCTCTTGCTGCCTTCAGAGGACTGCCGCAGAGGAATACGGTGAGATGGTCTCCAATCTGCTTTACAACCAAAACCACCTGTTAATCCTTTCTCCAATTTAGACTGGCTAAAGAGCAATTTCTCTCCGTTAACACTTTGCTACAAGAGTTCCATCACACTTCCTGCTGCATCCGTTGTTGCAATAAGGAGTCTACACACCTAATGAGCATGACTTCACACTAGACTGCTGTTGATCTTCACCCTATGAGTCACATTCACCGTTCTGCACACCAACTGTTTTAAAAGGCCCAACATAGCCGGCAGAAGATTCTCATAGATAATTGTCGGTGTCACATGATGCCTGAGGGAAGAACTGGGTCTAACATTTGAAGACCTAAGCATGGCCCCTTCATTTAAAAGCCCTCAAGGGACTTAGCCTGTGATGCCCCGTACACACGATCGGAAATTCCACCAGCAAAAGTCAGATGAGAGCTTTTGGTCGGAAAATGCGATCGTGTGTATGCTCCATCGGACTTTTTCTGACAGAATTTCGTCCAGCAAAAGATTGAGAGCAGGTTCTCAATTTTTCGATCGGAAAAAGTTCCAATCGGAAATTCCGATCGTCTGTACAAAGTCCGATGTGCAAAATTCCTACGCATGCTCAGAAACAATTCAATGCATTCTCAGAAACATTGAACTTCATTTTCACAGCTCGTCGTAGTGTTGTACGTCACCGAGTTCTTGAAGGGCGATTGTTCAGGGAAGTTTTGTGTGACCGTGTGTATGCAAGCCAAGCTTGAGCGGAATTCCGTCGCAAAAACCATCCAAGTTTTCTACGACGGAAAATCCGCTTGTGTGTAGGGGGCATTACATCTCTTTATAATGCTTTTTTGTCATTTGAGGTGTAATCTCTTATGCAGAGAGATATTGTTTACACTCTGTTATATTCTTAATATTCAAAATTTAATTTGGTTTAAAAAATAATCACTGCAGTGAGTTTCTCCTTTAATTAGTGTGAATGGGTTTTTGCTTTTAATAGGCTTCAGATGTGATATTCAGCTGGGTTTGAGTTTTAAAAGCTGTTTTAGATGTGTTATGGACATTGTAATATTATATATGTTTATTAAGAAGTCTTATGTAACTGATATTTAGTTTGAAGGAAAAGGCTAGCAACCCTCCCCCATTTCCTGCTCATGAATAGATAGTCTGTATTTATAAGTGGAAACAGATGTTGGTTAGCTGGGATGTGAAGATTCAAACTTAGTGGTTGTAAGCGGAAAGGAGTGGCTATTCTTATGGCGCGAAAGTTAGGGGAATATAAATACAGACAGATGCTGGAGAGAGCTTCCTCTTTGACTCCTATACTACACAGCTTGACCATCACACACACAGCTCCTCTCATCTTTAGCATACACAGTCACACATTCCTTCTGCACACAAAGGGTTAATCAGCCATTTTCTTTAAGCTGAAGACCACGTGTTCTGCTAACTAAGAAATCCTTTAATCTTATGCTAAGTAACATTCTTTCATATCTTTTACTATTTTTGTATCTTGTACTATTTTTGTAAGTATTTTTCTATTTTGGTGTGTACAATAAAACACACATTTTGATTTATCGCTGACTCAGAAATATTTAAGAAATTCGTCTCACAATAATCATTTGAAAGCTTACACAGAATAAGCGAATATAAATATCACAGTATATTTATTTATTTCATTGGCTAAGCCAGCCAGATTTTCGGACGTTTTTACATTTTATTCCTTTGATCAGAGGGGATGAAACTGTATTAACTTTCTCGAATATTGCCAAAGAACCTAGAGGAAAATCGATCGATTGATTGTGAAAGACCAGAGAATTTCAGTCATACAGAAGTAATTCAAGCGGAAAAGCAGGACAAAGATTTTATATCCGGTGAGTAGACATTTATTATGGAATTTGTAGATGTTTTAGCCGATGAAAGTAAATTAGAATTTACAGGTTTATCGAAACAGGTCAATGATGCTATTTTATGGAAATCTATGTATAATCAATGCTTACAAGCAAATAGTGATATTGATAAGAGTAAATTTTCATTAACGAAAACAAAGAGGAAATTAAGTAATGTAATGAAATTGGTCACAATTTACAATGCAATGATTTTTGATGAGCCAGAAAAACAAATGATTTGTGTAGTGAATCAGGCAGCAAGCCAAAGTGTAACTGAAAATATACAAACGCATGACAATGTACTTATTGAACCTAATTGTTCAAGTTGTGACACTTTTTGTACATATATTGAGCATTTAGAAAGTGAAGTACAAGTACGGAATGATACTTCAAAAAATAAAAATATTTCGGTACTAACAAAGAAAGAAATAAAAAAACAGTCAGAAGCTGCACAATCTTCAAGTATACCAGAGGGTTTAGTGGAGATTGTAGATCCTTCATTGGAGGATTTTAGAAAGCAGAAGTTGTTGGAAAGAGCGTCTAGACTTAAGTTGCAAATACATGATCAGTTGATGAAGATTTTGAAAGATATCCCTCGTTATGATTCAAGAGCAGACGTATTTTTCAACGGGGATGTCTTTGAAAGTTTTTGTGATCGTTTCAACTTGAGTGATGAGCAAAGGAATAAAATGTTTTGTTTATGGGTTCCTAGTCACATAGCAAGACGTTTAATCAAAACACCTTATCTTGATGCTAATGGAGTTGAAGTTCATATTAATGCATCTGAAAGATTGCGTCAATTGTTGATGTGTATTACTGGAGAAGAAACTCCAACAGCTGAGATATTGGATTCTATAAAGGTAACGATAAATGACGATCCCTTTCATTTTAGTGAAACTTTTGTGAAGGCATTCAAAATGGATTATGCAATAGAGGAACAGAATTCAGCATTAATAAGAGCATTTGTTAGAAAATTTACATATTTAGATCCTGCATCGATGGCGTTAGCTAGTCAAAAGGAAACTTTGGATGATGCTACGTCTGTTATAGATGTTATCAGAAGACAATTAAAGCGAAGTAACTTGAAATCAAAAATTTCTGTAATTCAGAATAATTATTCTGAAACAGACAATCAAAAGAATGTTAAAGCAGGCGATGCTGCCACCTTCAGGAATGACAGGGTAAGACAGTTTGATAATAAAAAGACGATTACTTGTTTCTTTTGTCAAAAGCCTGGTCATTATAAATCTCAGTATAGACAGTATTTAAAACACATTGAGTTGAAAAACATTGGAAAAGAAAATGGATTAGTATCCAATAAACCTTCTGCCCCACCTACAACAGAAGAAGTTCAAACTTTTTCTCCATATGCCCCTCTGAGGAGAGAGTTAAAAGAGATTGGTATGAATATGAATGCACATTCAACCAGTGATAGCAATGGGAGACAGCCTTTGTTATCTGCCCCATGACAAATAGAGGAAAGGGAAATAATTTATCATTCTCTAGTTCATGTTGCCCCTATATTTTTAGACAAAAGTGGTCGCCCTTATTTAAAAGCTAAAATTAATGGACAAAAAGTGAAAACTCTTTTAGACACAGGTGCTCAGATTAGTGTCACTGGTTTTAATTTACCTGTTTTAAAGGATGCAGCAGTTTGTACTATTGTTGGGTTTAATGGAACAGGTGATTCTCAAGCTAAAATGTGTAAAAATGTTTCTTTTGAAGTTCCAGGTCATTTACAAACTGAAATTGACATGTGGTGTTGTAAGGGATCTGAAAATATTATTGGAACTGATATTTTGTATCAAAGAGGGTGGATTATTGATTTAGGCAATGGAGTGGTTTGGAAGGGTTCAGCTAATCGTAAGCCTGTGGTAATTGATCCAGCTGATTATTCAGAAGTGGGAAGAATTTGTTTAACAGAAGCAGTTGACACTGATTACAAATGGCCTGATACAGGAGAGAATTTGAAGTTAAAACATGTGATACAGTCGCACAAAAAACTTTGGAGTCAAAAAAAGAATGATGTGGGTTTATTTAAGGATATTGAAGTTAACATTGAAGGTAGGGACCATCCCTTTGTGAAGCCATATAAATTACCACCAGATTCTGATGAACCTGTCTCATTGATCATACAAGAGTTTTTGGAACAGGGTATCATCAGGAAAGCAAATTCTGTAACAAATAATCCTTTATGGGTTGTGGCTAAACGAGATGACCCTAGTGCATACAGACTTTTGATTGACCTAAGAATGCTAAACAAATACATACCATGTTGTTCGCCTATTGTAGCGGAAACACCAGATATCATGTCACAATTAAATGCTAATGCAAAAGTTTTTTCTGTATTAGACATTGCAAATGGATTTTTTAGCATTCCTTTGGCCAAAAGCTGTCAATATAAATTCTCTTTTGTGTTCAAAAACATATCTTATGTTTTTACAAGACTTCCTCAAGGCTTTCATAGTTCCCCATCTATATTCCATCAGGCATTGGCAAATGTTTTATCAAGGTTCTCTAGACCCGATTGTTTAATTCAGTATGTGGATGACATACTTCTTTCAAGTGAAAATGAGGAGGAGCATTTGACTCTTCTGGCAGAATTGCTGACAATTCTGCAGGAAGAAGGTCTAAAGCTGAATACACGCAAAGTTCAGCTCATGAAAAGTGAGGTAAAATTTCTAGGAATTTTTATTGGTCCAGGAAAGAAGCAGCCTTTGCAAGAGCGTATAGAGGCTATTGCATCTTTACCTGTACCAACTACATTCAAAGCATTGAGACAATTTTTGGGATTGGTGAATTTTTCTAGAGATTTTATTGAGTCATTGGCAGAGAAGGCGAAACCGAGATATGACTTGTTAAAACATACAGAAGTTAATGAATTTGGTCCTTGGACAGAAGTCCAGCAAAAGGCTTTTGAAAGGTTGAAAAATGATTTGCAGTCAGCCCCTGCATTAGCAACTGTGGATAAACAAGCACCATTTGCTTTACAAGTGCATGCTTCAGAAATTGCTATCTCAGTTGTTTTACTTCAGAAACAGGGAGAAGACTGGAGAATTTTTGGGTATTTTTCACGTTTAATCACTCCAGTAGAGAGGGGATTAGACGAATGTGTTCGACAATTAGTGGGTGTGCATTATGCAGTAAAAGCAACAGAGCATATTGTAGGATTTAACAAAATCATTTTACAATCCCCACATAGTACTTTGAAGTTCCTTTTTGAGAAAAATGTTCCTGGAGTCTCCAATCAGAGATTTTCTCAATGGTTGTTGGCTCTGTCACCTAATCAAATACAGGTTGAACACAATGCTAAGTATATCCTTCCTCAGCTGATGGAATACAATGGACTAGAACATGAATGTTTGTGTGAAGTCCATGATACTCATTCTCCTCTCTTTCGTAGAGAGGCAGAGGAAATTGATGAACCTGTATTTGTTGATGGTTCAAGATATTGTATGTCAGGTAATTATTACAGTGGGTATTCAATCTGGTATCCAAAACGTAATCTTGCCATACAACACAAGTTGCCAGGACATTTTTCAGCTCAACGAGCAGAACTTGAAGCAGTAAAGACTGCATTGACAATTGACAAGGAAGAGAAGAGAGGCTCACAAGTGATTTATAGTGATAGCTCATATGTTGTACGTTCTCTTACTGATTACTTACCTATTTGGAAACGTAGAGGTTTTGTGGATTCATCAAATAAGACTCTTGTGCAAAAAGAGACATTAGAAGCAGTTTTTGACCTTGCAGAGAGTAACCCTCTTGCTTATGCTATTGTAAAAATTCCGGCACATAAGAAGGATGATAGTGAGTTATCTGTAGGTAATAGAACAGCAGACTCATTAGCAAAGGAAGCAGCTTTGCATGGAAAGTTAGTGATTCAACCTGAAATGGTTTCTATTAATATTGTGAACAAAGTAGTTACACAGATTCCTTCGTTTTCAGAAGAACAAAAAAAGGATACGTCACTTTTTTCTTCTTCATCGGGTGACTTAACATCTGCAATGGTTTACGAAAACGGGATCTTATGTCATGACGCACGTGGAATTTTGTGTCCTATTTTACCACAACACCTGCAGGTGGAATTCACTAAATTTAACCATGACAGTTTAGGTCACATTGGTAAGCAAAAATTGCTTGAAATTCTTAAAGAGAAATTCTATTGGGAAAAAATGGAAGAGACAGTAGACAGTGTGATTAAATCTTGTTTAATTTGTGCACAAGTGAATCCTAGACCAAAGGGTCAGAAACCTCCTTTGCAAAGAATTCCTCCAGCAGATGGACCTTGGTCTTCTATACAAATAGACTATATAGGGCCATTACCATCAGGAAAATACGGTTTTAGATTTGCTTTGGTGTTGGTGGACGTTTTCTTCGAAATGGGTGGAGCTTATTCCAGTACGCAAAGATGATGCTGTAACAACTGCTAGGATGTTGGTTAATCATGTTTTTCCAGTTTGGGGTATTCCAGCAAACCTCAGTAGTGACAGAGGATCCCATTTTACAGGTAAGGTTATGCAGGCAATGTGTAAAATCTTGGGAATAGAACAGAGATTACCATATCATCCACAGTCTGCAGGTATTGTTGAGAGGATGAATCGGACAATTAAATCTAGAATTGCAAAAATGTTGTTAGACAGAGGAAATACTTGGGTTGATGTTGTTCCATTCATTCTAATGGGTGTAAGAAGCACAATTTCTGCTACTACAAAGTATTCTCCTTTTGAATTAATGACAGGAAGGAAAATGCCACTTGTGTTTCTTCATGAACCTTTTTTGTCTACACCTCAAAGAGAGGCGATAGAGAAATCAAAATGGTTGCAGATGTTGCAAGATAATTTGAACAGTATTTTGCCACATGCAGCTACTGGTATGCAAAAAATGGTCCCTCCTCACATTTCTAAGTTTGAGAAAGGAGGTCAAGTCATGATAAAAAGTTTCAGGAAAAGTGGACCATGGCAAAGTAACTGGGAAGGGTCCATTTGACATCCTGGATGTTCAAGGGGTAATGGTACAGGTGCAAAGGCCTCTGAATTCAGTAAAAAATACACGTAGACAACAAAAAACGTGGGTACACAGTGATCAATGCAAACTTTATATTCCAAGATAATGATGCTGCATTTATCTTTTCAGGAATGAATTATAAAAATCTAATCTGGAGGAATCATGGATTCCAAAAAGAAGAAGAGATGTCAGCGCAACAAAAGAAACGTGTTAAAGAGAGACGATTGATCATTATCACAGGATTCATTTTTTCCCTAGTGACAATGTTATATGTGGTAAAATATATCACAAACTGTTCCAGTTATGCAGAGGTTAACAGGATGGAAGACTTACACCACAAAGATCTTGCATTATTCAGAAGTAAAAGAGAAGTAGACATTGGTATCAATACAGAGGAACAAGAAGATAACAATGCTGATATCATTGCAAAGGACAAAAAAGAAATTAATATTAATACACATGATCTAATAGAAGACTTTAGAGATGTTGATATTAATACAGCAGAAGATTTGTATGGATATATATGTGTAGGACAGGGATATGAGTGTTGTTTACAATTGTATTTCATTCATAGCAATAATGTTGAAATCAAAGTTAATATAGAATCCAAAACAAACTTCGTTAAAATGCAGGGATCCTATGAGTTTAACAACAGAACAGGAATTTTTGAGTGTAATATATTGTGGAGAAGTTCCTGGTCTATATTTTTAAAGGGTAATGATTCAACAATTTGGTCCGGAGATGTGGATAATAGTATGTCAAGATCTGGGAAAACACTTTATCCCTTAGATCAATATTATTACCTTTTTCAAAGTTTCGTAAAAATATTAGACCCAGAACATTTAAACATCATAGGAGATGAAAAAGGAGATATTGTAAGAACATGGGATTTTAAAATAACAAGAAAATTAACTCAATTAAGTGTCAAAATTAATATTTCTATAGTCGACATGATTGTTCCAGAAGTTAATATTTTCCCACAATCTTTGAAAATTATGGAAGATAAAGATAATTTGCATTTGATATGTAATACAAAAATATCTTTACCTCAAAATTCATTGTTAACTTGGAAAAGGAATGGTGAATTTCTGGGTAGTGTTTCTCATAGTTAAACTATTATAATCCATAAAGGAATTTTTGGTAGTGTAAATTGGATTAATAATACATTTGTTTATCAACAAATGAGTGTATCTTTGAATGATACTGGTGTATATCAATGTTGCATATCAATAGGAAATTATCCTGTGAAGTGTGCTAAGGCAAATGTTATTGTAGTGTCTCCAAGGAAAACTCCATGTGTTAACAAGAACAGTGTCTCTGCGACTCCTTTTCAGATTAACCATTTCCAATCCAGAACTCTTTTGAGAGAAGGAAAGTTCGTCATTGTTTTGTGGAACTTTAATGTATCAGAATGGAAGATTTCTACAAGGTTTCCACAATGTCAAGGACATTTGGTTAATATGGAATTGGGTATAGAGAGATGGTTTGGAATTAATAATAGGAATAATAACAGATATAAGCGTGGTATAGTTGAAGGTGTTTTAGGAGGAATTGGCACAATCAGGAGTATAACAAATAGTATGGATATCAATACTTTAAAGTGTGATCTAGAGACCGCTGGTTTAGTGGGGAGTAATGGTATTAAAATACAAAAACATTTAAATCAGATTTTAGAAAATATGGTCATTAAAACAGCTAATGTCATGGGTCCATCTATTTTAAATCTACAAAATATTACTCTTGATTTGATGACAAGTGAACAACATTCTCATATAGCCAGAGCATGTTTAGAAATCCAGACGGAATATTCCACTAATTTTAAAATAATTGCGCAAGCATTTCAAAGTGGAATAACTCCTTTTGGCATTTTACAGAATTTACCCAGAGAATATGTATATGCTATAAATCATACAGATTTATGGGTAAATAAATGGATAGGATGTACACAGGGTATATGTTATAGTTCTTCTATGATTCCAATAGCCGGAAAAGAACAAATTTTGGTTCCAATCACTGTTTTAGGATTACCTGTCAGCAGTACACAATTATTATATTATAGATTACAATATACAGATTTTGCATTTATCAATGAAAATTCTGAATTAGAACAATTAGATCTGTCATCATGTTTACAATTCCAGTCTAAAGTTATTTGTTTACCTAATCAAGATAAAAGCATATTTCATTCTTGTTATCATAATCGTACATTATGTTCAGCAAGAATAGAAAAAGTTGAAACAATTTCTGAATTAATTACTCGTAGATAGAAAGAAGGTTTGTTTTCAGATCATGACAGATACAGAAAGGGTTAAAACTTTTTTCTCTTCTTGTACAAGTACAGAAAACCTGAATCAAGGTCTGTATTGTATAGAAGGAGATATTGATGCAATAAGTATTAATGGGTTAAGAACTAATTTGACAAATATGTTTATGAAAAATATAAGTGCACTTCCCACTCAATATAATATATCCCAAATAGATGAATTTCCATGGGAAAAATGGGCAAATGTAATACAAAAGGATAAAGGTTTATTGATAGCTTTGGCTAAGGAATTGCAGAATGCAGAAGTATTGTTTAAACATGAACAAGGTAATTTGCAAGAAATATCACATCAATGGTCAGAATTTTCAGGAAGTAATTGGTGGAAAAGATTCAGTAATAGTGTATCAATGTGGGGAAAAACTTCGATAACTTCAGCAGCAGGAAATTTTATCACATCCTGTAGTTATTCTTTTTATTATTATTATGTTATTCCTTATATTCCAGTTATGCTTAATGTTTAGAATGAAAAAATTATTTTTTAGAATTAGAAGTGAAATTAAGAAAGGAGATGATTTATTGCAAAATATGCTTAGAAGAAGAATGAGTTTTGGAATTTCAAACTCGGTTACTAATGAAATTACATCTGAGAATATTAGATCAAAAACTGCTTGTATGTGACATGGATGATGGTGAATGTATTAAAATATGAAGTATGATCATTATTCATATTTCAGAGGGGAATGTTATATTCTTAATATTCAAAATTTAATTTGGTTTAAAAAAAGGATCTCTGCAGAGATTCCCCTTAATTAGTGTGAATGGGTTTTTGCTTTTAATAGGTTTCAGATGTGATATTCAGCTGGGTTTGAGTTTTAAAAGCTGTTTTAGATGTTTGATGGACATTGTAATATTATATATATTTTTAAAGGGAATATTCCTATGAAATTTATATGTTGTGTTTCTGTAGATTTTCAAGTGAGAACCAACTTTCCCTCCCCCATTTTCTGTAGATAATGTGTCAGTATGTTTTTAGCCATCTCCTGTATCATGAAAGGAGTCTGTGTTTATAAGTGGAAACAGATGTGGTTTAAGATGTGGTTCAAACTTATTGGCTGAATGCAGACCCTTATTTCTCAAAAACCTCCTTTTCCGGGATAATTTGGAAGGAGTGGTTATTCTTGTGGCGCGAAAGTTAGGAGAATATAAATACAGACGGATGCAGGAGAGATCTTTCTCTTGGATTTCCTGCTTCTTTCAGGACACATCACTTCTCATTGAGCATACACACAGGACACACATACATTCCTTCTGCACACAAAGGGTTAATCGGCCATTTTAAGAAGCCAAGACAATAGACCATGCTATACTAAGAAATCAGCTAAGATCTTTGCATCACATTCTTTTTGTATCTTTGTACTATTTTTGTAAGTATTTTTCTATTTTAGTGTGTACAATAAAACACACTTTTTGATTTATCGCTGACTCAGAAATATTTTAAGAAATTCGTCTCACAATAATCTTTTGAAAGCTTACACAGAATAAGCGAATATAAATATCACAGTATATTTATTTATTTCACACTCCTAGTATTGCAGTATATACTGCGTAGAGACACAATGGCCCGGGCGGGAAGTGGTTAAACAAAGTACAAACACATATGCAAGCACGATTAATATATAGTTTACACAAATGGGGTGCTATAATGAACATTTAAAAAAGAGTACACCATGCCACATTTTTTAATACATAAACGTAGCAGAATGCACATGAACTCACCACAAACAAATGTAAGTGCAACTACAAAAACTAGTAAAAAAAAACTACAACACAAATGCATCACATACACAGCATAACACACTGAAAACACTCCATGTTACAAATATATTGTAATTGTGCCTGCTGAACTGCACACTGAACATGGGGATTGCGATGTAAACAAACTCTTAAACCAGATGCCGCCAAATGCAGTTTTAATTCAAATTAAAGTACTAGTGTGCCTATTTTACAAGTACAGCATTTTTGTCACACATGAATGTACTGCAAATGCAAGTAAATTAAAAAGATAAAAAAAAAAAAAATCACTGCAAATGTGAAGAAATTGCATGAGGAACTGCGCAACTGAAAATTATATGTAACTAGTTTTGCTAAATCACTGGGTATCATAAACAAATGTTGCATTTTTTCCTTTATAAAACAATGTTTTCACCTTTCTTTCATCCTTTTTTTTTTTTTTTTAATCTCAGTGCTGTTGATCTCCTTTAGCTTCTTTTTTGTCACTTCCTGTCTATATGCGCTGGCTTTGGCAGCAACTGAATGATTTTACTCAGCCTTCCTGTTGGTGACAATGGTGGAACATGCCTGCACAGGGTCAGACTATACAGTGACTATACAGGAGAGCAACCAGGAGACACGGAAAAAGCACTGTCACCCTAGAACAGGAAGTGCCTGAGCAAGGACCAGCATGGCAGGATCACTGGGCATTTTAATAAAAGCTGCAGATTTTTTATTTTTTTTTTATGAAAACCACTTTTTCATTTACATACATTCATGTCATCAGCTGCCAAACTCCACAACCACAGTAAAGTAGATCTAAAATCTCAAAGTCTCAATCCCAATAAAATTCACTAAAGTAATAAAAAAATAATTAAACTAATAATAAAATAGTCACCAAAAATTTGAACACATTCGTTCAAATTTTTGGTGACTATTTTATTATTATTTTAATTATTTTTTATTACTTTAGTGAATTTTATTGGGATTGAGACTTTGAGAATTTAGATCTACTTTACTGTGGTTGTGGAGTTTGGCAGCTGTGGCACTGTGGGCACCATATTACAAAGGAGCTACGATCAGGACCATGGACAGCAGGCAGCTTATGCACAGACCGTTGAGGTAGATCTAAATTCGAACTGGAAGACTGATTTTGTTGCTAAAGCACTGTGTATTAACCACTTCAGCCCCAGAAGATTTGGCTGCTTAATGACCAGGCCATTTTTGCGATACAGCACTATGTCAATTTAACTGACAATTGGGCGGTCGGGGGACGTTGTACCCAAACAAAATTGACGTTCTTTTTTTCCCACAAATAGAGCTTTCTTTTGGTGCTATTTGATCATCTCTGCTTTTTTTATTTTTTGCTCTATAAACAAAAGAAGAGCGATAATTAAAAAAAAAAAAAAAAAAACATAATATCTTTTACTTTTTGCTATAATAACTATCCCAAATTTAAAATAAAAATAATAATTTTTTCCTCGGTTTAGGCTGATATGTATTCTTCAATATATTTTTGGTAAAAAAAAAAAAAAAAAATCACAATAAGCGTATATTGAATGGTTTGCGCAAAAGTCATAGCGTCTAAAAAATAGGGGATAGGATTTATGTCATTTTTTTTTTTTTTTATTTTTTTACTAGTAATGGCGGTGATCTGCGATTTTTATCGGGACTGCAATATATCGGCGGACAAATTGGACACTTTTGACACATTTTTGAGACCATTGACAATTATACAGCGATCAGTGCTATAAAAAATGCACTGGTTACTGTAAAATGTCACTGGCAGGGAAGGGGTTATCACTAGGGGGCGATAAAGGGGCTAACTGTGTTCCCTAGGTGTGTTCTAACTGTAGGGGGATGGGACTGACTAGGGGAGGAGAGAGAGATCATGTTCATACTTAGTATGAACACACGATCTCTCTCCTTTCCCCTGAAAGAACCGGTTCTCGCTCTGTCATGAGCGAACGCAGGTGCCTGGCGGTCATCGCGCCCCCACCGGGCACTCGCATCAGTCACAGGCACACGCTGCGGGCACACGCGTGTGCCTCCAGCGACGCAAATGCGCCTCCTATAGCATCTTAAAGGGCCAAGGGGAGCCAACCTGCCGCAGTATGACTGTGGCGGCTGGTCGGGAACCGGTTAAAGATGAATTCCAGGACCAATGTAACTATGTATGTACCATACCTATGGGATCCCTCTAGAACAGTGGTGGTCAACTTTCTTGATATAGGGGGCCTCAAATGTGGGCTCCAACATCACCAACGGGTTGCCTGCATAATGATTACTAGGACTGGGTTCCAAAAAAGGGAAAACGGGAAACAGGGGGGAGGAGGGAACGGGGAGAAGTGGAGGGAGGGGAGGAGGTCATTGTGCCCACCGGACACACGTGTGTGCCTCCTATAGCGTCTTAAAGGGACAATGTACAGTTACGGCAGCTCGCCCAGGAGAGCCAACCTGCCACAGTATGACTGCGGCAGCCGGTCGGGAACCGGTTAAAGATGAATTCCAATGTAACTATGTATGTACCATACCTATGGGATCCCTCTAGAACAGTGGTGGTCAACTTTCTTGATATGGGGGGGCCTCAAATGTGGGCTCCAACATCACCAACGGGTTGCCCACATAACACATAATGATCAGTGCCGGACTGGCCTACCGGGATACCGGGAAATTTCCCGGTAGGCCGCCTGCTCTCAGTGCCCTGGGGCCGCTTTTGGCAGTGTCAGCGGAGCAAAAAAAAAAAAAACAGCAGCGGCGGCCGCCGCTCTTTGTAATGAAGCCTGGCTCTGGCTGTGTGTGCGGCGCGCTTGCTTCTGTATCTTTGATCCGTGCCACCCCCACTGCTATCATATGCCTGTCTCTGTCTGTGAGGGGAGGAGCATGAGAAGGCTGGTTTCTGCATTCGGCCCGTGCGGCGCCACGAACAGCAGCGCAGCACCGCTGATTTTTCCTCCCATCGGACCGCCCACTAGTCTGCACGAGGAGAATAGGTGAAGTGGACGGCCGCTCATACATCAGAAGAATTAAGGTGCCTGCACTCTCCCTCCCTCTCTCCCCCCTCTCTCTCTCTCTCTCCTCTCCCTCTCCCGGCCCCCCCTCTCTCTCTCTCTCTCCCTCTCTCTCTCCCGGCCCCCCCCTCTCTCTCTCTCTCCCTCCCTCTCTCTCTCCCGGCCCCCCCTCTCTCCTCTCTCTCTCTCCTCTCTCTCCCGGCCCCCCTCTCCCTCTCTCTCCCGGCCCCCCCTCTCTCCCTCTCTCTCTCCCGGCCCCCCCCTCTCTCGTCTCGCTCTCCCTCTCGCGAGCCCTCCTTCTCTCTCCCCGGACTCCTCCGCCCCCCCCTCATCTCTCTTCCTCCTCTCTCTCTCTCCCGTCCTCTCTCCTCTCCCACTCCCTCTCTCCCCCCGCTCCTCTCTCCTCTCCCCCCCCCCCCCCCCCCCTCTCTCTCCCCTCTCTCTCTCCCCCCCCACCTCTCCCCCCCCTCCCCCTCTCCTTCTCTCTCTCTCCTCTCTCTCTCTCCCGGTATCTCTCCTCTCCCTCTCTCTCACATCAACTCTCCTCATCTCTCTCCTCTCCTTCCACTTTCTCCCCCCCCTCCCTTGTCTCACTCTTTTTACCCTCTACTCCTCTCCCGGCCCCCCCCCTCTCTCTCTCTCCTCTCTCTCTCCCTCTCTCCCCGCCCCCCCCTCTCACTCTCTCTCTCTCTCCCCTCTCTCTCCGAACTCGCTTCTCCGCCCCCCCTCCTCTCCTCTTCTCTCTCTCTCTCCCTCCCTCTCTCTCTCCCGCCCCTCCTCTACCTCTTCTCTCTCTCTCGCTCCTCTTCTCCCCTCTCTCTCGTTCTCTCTCTCTCCCGGCCCCCCTACCTCTCTCTCTCTCTCTGCTCCCTCTCTCTCTTCACTCTCTCTTCTCTCTCTCTCTATCTCTCTCATTCCTCTCTCCTCTTCTGCTCTCCTCTCTCTCTCCCCCCTCTCTCCCGGCCCCTCTCTCTCTCTCTCTCTCTCTCTCTATCTCTCCTCCTCACCTCTCTCTCACCGTCTCTCTTCTTCTACTCTCCTCTCTCTCCCACCCATCTCTCTCTCTCTCTCTCTCTCTATCTCTCTCTCTCTGTCCTTCATTCTCTTCTCTCTCCTCTTCTTCTCATCTCTCTCTCTCTCCCATCTTCACTCTTCTCTTCTCTCTCTCTCACTCTCCCTCTCCTTTTCTCTCTCTTCTCTCACTCTCCTCCTCCACTCCTCTCCTCATCTCATCCCTCAACTCACTCACTCTCCACACCTCTCTCTCTCTTAATCTCTCCTCTCTCACTTCCCATTCTCTCTCACCCTCTCTCCTCTCTCTCTCCTCTTCCTACTATCTCTCTCACTCCCTCCCCCCCCTCTCTCTCTTCTCTCACTCTCTCACTCTCCACCCTCACTCCCTACGTCTCTCTCATCCCCCTCCCTCTTCTCTCTCGTGTCTCTCTCTCTCCCCTCATCTCTACTCCTCTCTCCTCACCTCTTTCACTCCCTTCTCTTCTCCTCTTTCCTCTCATTTTTCTCTCTCTCTCTCCTCTCTCTAACACGACTCTCTGCCTCTCTCTCTTTCGCTTCTTCTCACCACCCTCTCCCTCTCCTTCACTTTCTTCACTTTCTCCTTCTCACCTCTCTTTCTACCTCTCTCTTTACCCCCCACTCCCCCTCACTCTCTCTCTCTCATCTCCTCTCTCTCCGTAAATCTCCTCTCTCTACTACATCTCTCCTTCTTCCACTCTCTTCTGCTTCTTCTCTCTCCCTCTCACACTGCTCACTACGTCACTCTCACCTCTCCCCTCACCATCTTCTCTCTCCTCTCTCCTCTTCCCTTCTCTCACTCTATCTCCTCTTCTCTCTCCCTTTCCCCCCCCCACTTTCTACTCCTTCTCATCCTCTCTCTCTTCTCTTCTCTTTTCCACTCACTCTCTCAACCTCTCTCCTCCCCCTCTTCACCCCCCCCCCCCTCTCACTCCTCTCCTCTCCTCTCTCCCTGCCTCTCTCCACCGCTCACTCTCTCTTCACCTCCACCCCTTACTTCCCCTCTCTCTCAACTCCTCTCTCTCTCGTCCTCCTACCCTCTCTCTCACCTCTCTCTCATTCTCTTCTCTCACTCTCTCTCTCCTCTTCTCTCTCTCTACCTATCTCCCACCTCTCTCCCTCTTCTTCTCTCACTACCTCTTCTCCCTTCTCTTTTCTCTCTCCTTCTCTCTCCTACCTTCTCTCTCTATCCTCTCACCCTCTCCACTTTCTCTCTCTCACTCACTTCCACACTCTCCTCTCCTCTCTCTTCCTTTCCCACTCTCCTCCTCCACTCCACTCTCTCTCATTCTCTCTCTCTCTCTCTCTCCCTCTCTCTCTCTCTTACCGCCCACTCCTCTTCCCCCTCTCTCTCTCTCTTCTCTCACTCCCTCTCTCTC